>BTPG01000001.1:72217162-72622162 GCA_036245525.1 Semisulcospira habei | reverse complement strand
ACTATATGTGGTCGGGTAAATACCCTGATTTCCCACAGTAGATGCACAGAACATTACACAACAATGTAACGATACAAATTTACCTCGAGTTATAGATACTCACAAACCAGATAGGTGGGGCTAGCGCTGGCAGAATTGTATACAAACCAAGGGGAATCACAGCGCTGGACAGACAAACAGTTAGATCCCTTGCCCCCGCCTATCAGGCACCCAATCGCCAGCCCACAGAGAAATACGCAGGTATAGAACAAGACGATCATTTCCATCCTCAAAACGAATGGATCAGGTCTCTTATATAACCCATGTCTTTCTCCGGAACTTAGGAAGTAGGCAGGAGAAACATACATACACAAACATGAAGGTGCGCTACTATATGTGGTCGGGTAAATACCCTGATTTCCCACAGTAGATGCACAGAACATTACACAACAATGTAACGATACAAATTTGCCTCGAGTTATAGATACTCACAAACCAGATAGGTGAGGCTAGCGCTGGCAGAATTGTATACAAACCAAGGGGAATCACAGCGCTGGACAGACAAACAGTTAGATAACTCGAGGCAAATTTGTATCGTTACATTGTTGTGTAATGTTCTGTGCATCTACTGTGGGAAATCAGGGTATTTACCCGACCACATATAGTAGCGCACCTTCATGTTTGTGTATGTATGTTTCTCCTGCCTATTTCCTAAGTTCCGGAGAAAGACATGGGTTATATAAGAGACCTGATCCATTCTTTTTGAGGATGGAAATGATCGTCTTGTTCTATACCTGCGTATTTCTCTGTGGGCTGGCGATTGGGTGCCTGATAGGCGGGGGCTGGGGATCTAACTGTTTGTCTGTCCAGCACTGTGATTCCCTTTGGTTTGTATACAATTCTGCCAGCGCTAGCCTCACCTATCTGGTTTGTGAATATGAAAGTGGTTTTAGCAAGAGGCATAAATCGTCATAGGTCTCTTTTGTTACAGACTGTTACGAAACACTACAAACAGGTTTAGTTATGATTCATTTAGACACAGGACAATCCAGTTCAGCACACGACGTCTTCGTATCAAGTAACCTAATAATGACTCCACTCAGTTCTAAAAATAAAACTCTATCAGTTCGAGAAACAGCAAAAAACAGGTTGACACGCTAACGGCTGGGCAGAATAAATAAGTGCGAATGCGCGTGTGCTTTTGCGGCTTGTCTAGGCTGCCGTAGAAGTTCATTAGGTGTGTGGACAGGGCATAACAAACACAAATGGTGCTGACATGTGTCTTCAGATGTATGCGTAAGGGTACTGTAATGTCTAGTGAAAAGATGTATCCAATATTCTAAAACGAATAGCACTTGCCAAAGCACTGTACACGTGCAGTTATGTTCTTGGTACCCGGCAACAATTTAAAAAAAAGACATTAACCCCTTGACTGACGAGAAAAGCTGAACATCATCCAAATGCAAGAGGCATAGAGCCTCATGAGCCCCCGCAACTGCAAGGGCCCATGAGGATCCATGGCTCTTGTTGAAACCATGTACCACTTTGTAGTCATGTTCTTTAGACGGCTGGCTAATTTTTTTTTCGTTGAATTTATAATGATTTAAAAAAGAGATCCCCATTATCTCTGAGACTGCTTGAGATCGACGTATGTCCCCAGGGTGAGGGAGCCTGAAAATCTGACAAGAGCCGACTAGGCCGCCAATAGCATTGGTGAAAATTGTATGACACATAGTCAACGGAGCACGACGCACGTTTGATGGCGTAACAAGAACACAACGGTTTATTAAATTTTAAATTCCCTCTTTCTGAAACACCGCAAATAACAAAACAAAACAACTGATCTGAAATGAACTGTCAGGCGGAACGGAAAATAAAATGCCATTTTGGCAACATAAGCTCGTTTTTATTTTATGTTTCGTTCCGAATGACAGACCAGTTCAGTTAAGTTTTGTTACGACAAGATGGAACATGTACGAGCTCCACCCCGCCCATTAGATGCGTTATTATTGTGGTTTACTACCCAGTAAGCAAAGGCCGTAGGGACGACTATGGCCTCAGTGGGTCCGCGCATGTCTGTGCGCGGGCCCACTGCGGCCGCAGTGGGCCGAAACACGATTTGCTACTGGGGTGAGGATGTGCCATGACGTTTCAAGTTTTTCCCCAGTGCGCAAAGGCCATCGGGCCGACATCAGCCGCCGTTGGCCCGCGCACGGCCGTGTGCGGGCCAACGGCAGCAGATGTCGGCCCTAATGGCCTTTTGAGCATTGGGTCTAGCGTTCACTGCCTTTCTCCACATCTCTCCTTTCAGATGCTATCAATTGCTTGGTGCCTGTGGCTCTGTTCCCAGAAATGCTTTCTCAGATTCCGCACCATGGCACCCTGTGTGATTTCTGATATGCAGGCGAGGGTGTCTGCTCTATCACTGTTCTGGACTACAGCATGTCCTGGGTAGTAGATTCGCAACAGTCGACGTTGCACGTTGGCCGTTTCCTATGCCAGACTGGGCTACGCTTTACAGCCCCGATGATTTTTTTAGCAGGCTTTTTGCGTCTGCGAGAAGAAAAGCGTGACCGCTTTGGCTGCCTCCCAGCGTAGCAATCCATCCAACGGCAATACAATTGTTTTGATCTCGAAGAGGAATATTCGCGATTCTCTAGAATATTCATACGGTCAATTTCTCAGGATGCTTAGATTTTGATCTGGAACTTTCACACCGTGTTTTGAAGGGTTTTGTTTCCTCCACGTCACTGCAGGCCACAAATACAATAGAGATGTGGCATTTTGGAACTGTGAACGGTGAAACTGCTGAATTGATAAAAGAAGAAAATTGCCAAGAATGGCGTCGAAAGAATGGCGTAGGTTGCGGCGACCCAAACTATGTGGTGAAGGTCTCATGAAGCCTCGCTTTCGTTCTCTCATCAACCCTTTGGATGTCAGTAGCGCTTTTGTTCTTCTAGGAATCATTACGATAAAAAGCCGCTACAATAGCCAAAGAATTAAGCATAGTCAATATCAATTACAAAATATAGATGTATTAATTTTTATTTTATTTTTTTTTTCAGACTTTTCAAAGCAGTTGTTCCCTCTCATATTATTCTAGACCTATCGTGCACAGACATGCGGAAAAATACAGTTGGCGTTTGAGACATGCCACATAAAATGCGCCATGTCTCAAACGCTATCTTCATTTGCGGTACATTTGGACACGCGGCGGCTGTACATCTCCCGACGTTAAAGGCCCACTACCGCCGTAACTGTCCATAGATAAACTTCGGTAACAAATGGTTACGCAACGCCCACACACAGGTCTAGCTATGGTTCATTTAGACACAGGAGAATCCAGTTCAGCACACGTCGTTTTGATTTCAAGTAATTCGACAACGACTACTCCGTTTTATAAATGCAACGCTATCAGTACGAGAAACAGCTATAAATAGATTGACACGCTAACGACTGGGCAGAATAAATAGGTGCGAATACGCGTGTACTTTTGCTGCAGTGTCGCAACTGTTAAGAAAGGTCATGAGGTGGTTCGACAAGGCATAACAAACACAACATAATGGTGCTGAAATGTGTCTTCAAGTTTACGCCTGATGGTACTTTAAGTCATTCGAGGCGCGACGCAGACGGATACACGGCGAAAGGCCGCGTATCCGTATGCGTCACGTCTCGAATGGGCAAACAGACGATTTATGGAAATCAGAACTAGGTGAACATTGTACGTGTTTTGACGAAACAGTGGATTAAAAGCCCTTTCAAACATGCGATATCGCATGTTTGTCCGGGCTTTTAATCCACCATCTATTGCATTTGCCTGTATTTGTATTCTATTAAATAAATTCTCACGAATCACGAAAATTTTATTCTATCTTGTGCGTTTCACAACGATTGTTTTTTCACAGATTACGAGGATTGAAAACTACAATCGCGATCGTATCATAAAAACCCAGTCTCAAACAAATAAACAATCAAAACAAAACAAAAAACCCAAAATCATTCATCTTCATTTGACCCACCCTCCCTGTATACAGTATTTCGCTAATGAATTCACACGAGAGTGCAAGAGTCCGCATACATTGCCAGAACAAATGCATTATTCATGAGAAAATAAAATCCCAGTCCCAACTAACCGCGAAACAATCAAAACAAAAGAAAACTAAATCGTTCATCTCCGTTTGACCCACCCTCCCTGTACGCAGTATTTCGCGAATGACTCGAATTCACACCATATTGTGGTACTGAGCCCGCATACATTGCCAGAACAAATGCATTATTCATGAGAGGTCAATGGTTCAAGTACACAGACGGTGCGACATACCGTGGGGAACTTGATTACATTAGCACAATAAATGCCCATGTAAGTAGGCTGTCGAGTTCGTGAAACTAACTTGGATAAAACCAAGGCCCACGTCACGCGCAAAGGTGCCAGACGTACAGCAAAACCTCTCTTGAGCGTCCAGCTTCCTGCAAGAAAACTAGTGGTGTGGACTCATTCGAGACGTGCCGCCTCTGCAGAGGCGGCACGTCTCGAATGAGTTAACATAACCGCTAAAAACCTTTAAAATTCATTAAAATACAATATCAAAGTGTTTTCATTTTAAAAAATAGTTTACCCCCTTCCCCCACCAGCTTTTCGGTATTTCGGCGGGTCAGTGTTTAGAAGGTGCAAGAGGTTGCACAGCTTGGCGTGCCTACTTGTCCCCCCTCCCCCTTCCCCCTACCCCTACCCCATTTTTTTTTCGACCGCTTGGAAACAAGGTCTGGCGTCAGGAGGTTTTGTATGTCAAGGTCCCGAACAAAACGTCCCCCCAACCCCAGGCAGCTGATCCGCCCCTGAGAATAATTAAAAAGGGAATGTTTACACCGATGAAATGGTAACAATGTCTAAACAAATAAGTCAGTTTTCAAGATTTGTTGCTAAACGTTTTTCTCTCCAAAAGATTGCTATTCTGGCGTGTGCTATCATTGGGATCGCGTTACCATTTGCCACCAAAAGATGGGGAGCGCATTCATTTCCCTTCTTATTCTTTGGTTTTAAAAAAGCGCTTTGGACAATGTGGTGTACTGTTTCGTGCTTGGCCTTTCAAAACGCGCCGTGAGATGGCCTTAGTCGCCTGCTCGGCGTTAAACTCAGATACCTAAATTACAAAACGTGGATATTTCTCAGGGCTTAGGTAGTGTTTAGTCTGCAAAGGGTTGGTTCATAGGCAAACTAGACGTTTATTTTTTTAAATTAAACTTGCACGTTTCGACGAAACTACCTAATTAACTCATTCGCGGCCAGCCGCATCCGGACGCGCGGCTTATGCCGCGCATCCGGATGCGGCTGGCCGCGAATGAGTTATAATAATAATAATAATAATAATAATAATACCGTTATTATGTATGAGCTTTTTCTCAATTTTTGGGTAAATCGACTCAAAGCGCCGCGAACTGAAACCAAACACGCACACTCACGTAACAGACACGGATTTACGCCATTTAAGACAAACACAGTACAAGACAGACGAAGGGCCAGTTCAGCTACTGAAGTTACAGAGATTTTTGATCGCTTGTATTTGAAATTTGTAAAGTGGCCTGAAACCGGTACCAAAGTGTGAGGGGAGGGGGGGGGGGTTAAAAGCCCGGGCAAACATTTCGTCGAAACGCGTGCAATTACTTCTGATTTGGACTATTAGTTAGAATCTCTTAGTAGTGGACGGATTAACACGTTTGACTTTAAGCAGCGTATCCGGATGCGACAAGTCTCGAATGAGTTAAATAGCTAAGAATTATGCAACATTTAGAAGGACAATATGGATACAATTTACCAAGGGCGGATCATTTCCTTCCAGAAGGGATGGGGGTTGGGTGGGGTTCCAATATTTTTTAACCTCAACCTAGAGGTGATACCATGCTTTCCACTGGCCGAGAAATCGAAAAGTAAGGCGAAGGAGGTTTTATTTTAAGTAGGGGTAGGGGTAGGGGTAGGGGTGTGGGTTCCAGGTTTCAAAAATGGACTTTGATACTTTTAAGTATTTTTTTCGACGAGAAGGTGGTAGGGGGGAGGGGGTTGGTGGTGAAAGAAGGGGGGGGGGGGGGTGTCCAGAACCCCCAGAAACCCCTAGCTCCAATCCCACTCCTGTTTATCCAACCTCCACCTCTACACTAATCCCAAAATAAACACATGTATCTGCTTACCCCACGTTCACTAAACTATTTTCTAAGAGAACTCTTGTATTTTGCTTTTGACTTGAATTAAATTGAATAAACGTTATTGCCCATTACACGACAAGCATAAAATGGAACATTTTCTTTAGCTCACAGAAACACACAAGTAAGACATACTGACTTAAACTAAGATAATAC
Source organism: Semisulcospira habei (assembly GCA_036245525.1). NCBI lineage: Eukaryota > Metazoa > Mollusca > Gastropoda > Semisulcospiridae > Semisulcospira > Semisulcospira habei. The sequence goes on along the minus strand of BTPG01000001.1, from coordinate 72,615,832 downwards.
TAATACATATTGTGGATTTGGCAACTGCAATCACACACACACACACACACACACACACACACACACACACACACACACACACACACACACACACCGCACACGCACGCACGCACACACGCACGCACACCTTCAAACCAGTCAGAACCTTCTAGCAGATTCTGCTGCAACCGTGTATTATTGGTTACTATATTGTTACCGTGTGTGTGGAGTTTTGTGTCGGCAGCAAACAGTCGTGTCGCATAACATTGTCTCAGCTCTGCTCAGATGCAGTGGCAATTCGTTAATAAATAAACAGAAAAATGCAGTGCACCGAGACAGAGCCTTGAAACACCTTATGATTTACAGTGCCTAGCGATGAATAAGGCCGTTCAACTGCAACACCCTTTGCTTAAAACCTAGAGCAGTAACACCTTAACCTGTTCAATGGAACACCAACCAACAGCAAAGGGTATAGATCCTCATGCGCTCCATCATTTACCGGGTCCCATGAGGACCTATGCCTCTCGCTGAAACCGCTTGTATCGACGTTTCTTTGACAGCTGGTGTTAAATGGTGTTGAATTTAGGATTTTTAAAACACAGTCTGCGTCCAGTGTCACCAAACCTTACCCATGCAGCTGCAAGAGACATAAACCGTCATGAGCCCCCGCAGTCGCGGGGGCTCATGACGGTTTATGTCTCTTGTTAGGCCAATGTTCTTTACGCCTAATTCTGGTCCCATGGATGTATGTGCTTTTCAGGCGAATGTAAGTATTGGCTTCGGGCGAGTAATTCCCCAGTGCGCAAAACACATCGGCGGCCCACGTCTGCCCGATGGCCTTTTGCGCATTGGGTTCGGGGATACTGGCGGGGACGGAGGTTATTAACACGAAACAAAAGCGAAAGAAATAATGTATGTTTCAAGTCTGTTCAGCATGATTTCGTGGTTCACTACATAGAAAACAGGCTTTCGGAAAGTTCAAAAACACAGCTTCTGTAATATCCAGCAGCAATGAGTTGTTCTGGCACCACCCTCGAACATACTGCTCACAATAAGTTGAGGACCACCATGAAACATCTTGATGATTTCAAATAAATGCAACTGTCAAATTTGAAGATATTTCTGCTTGGAATTAATTTTTAATAAGACTGCAGACTTTGCCTCTAGTCTTGTTTAAATATTAAAAAAAAAAAGAAAAAAGAAAAAAAAAATCCAAGGCAAATTCTTCAAAATTGACAGAGCCGGCTTATTTCAACTTTATTATGACAACTTTAAAGGTGGTACTTAACTCATTGTAAGCGAAGGCGGAAATCCACAAGTTTTGACGATGTCCTTATTAGACTGTATTAAAGAGCAGGACACAGATCGACCATGATAGTTCAAGGGTGATGCTAGAATAGCTTGGCGCCCATAGGCGCCAAGCTACTCTGGCATCACCCTTGAACTATCATGGCCGATCAATATCTTACTGTGGTGTGTCAGAGGTAGAATGAGTTAACTTCTCTTGAGTAGTGTCTAACCAGGGCCGGATCACTTAGCTCCAGAGGGGGGGGGGGGGCAACTTCTTGTTTGGGACCTTGAACCTCCCGCAAAAGGCCTCCACGACGCTAGCATTTTAACAAATTTGGGGTCGGGGGGGGGGGGGGCATTGCCCCCCCTCCTAAATCCGGGCATGCTAACAGTAGCTTCATAGATTTGATCGAGTTTCGTCGAGGCCCAACGACGCCAAAGCTATTCTGGGATACCGTTGAACCATCATGATCGATCTCATATCTGGTTACGTTGAAACTGTTAACCCCTTGACTGCCGAGAAGAAAACTGAACACCACCCCAACTGCAAGAGGTATATAGATCTTCATGAACCCCCGCAGTTGCGGGGTTCATGAGGGTTCATGAGGATCTATGCCTCTTGCTGGAACCACTTTTTATGCGTGGTCTCTAGCCGGCAAGGGATCTTCAGCGCTGAATTTTCACTGATTTGAAAAGCACGAGCTGTCAATGAAGTGAATAACTGGGATGCTGCGAGTCGCAAACGTCAGATACTGCCGAGCAGCGATCGTTGCGGCTGTATCCTGGACAGTGCGACTGCCAACTGGAGTCCTAGACTGTCGTTGTTGCGTGTGGTAAGAAGGCTATGAATTTGTCTTTTTATTTTGAAATTTTTGTATCATACTGACGAGAAAAAGAAATGCGACATTAAAAATAAAAAAAATCAATTTTAAAGTGTTTCCAATGATTCCAGAATTGTCGCATTCCTTTTGATCGTCAGTATATTAACATATGTGCATGTATGCATATAGTGTCATAATCATAAACACGATAAACATAATTATATTCGTGTCTATAACTCATATACATTAATTTCGTCAAAGCTTCAAAACCTGAAAATATTAAAATATCGTATTGTTCATATGTACGGCGCCTGGAGCATCTTACCATGTATAGGCGCCTTATAAATCATCTTTATTATTATTATTATTATTATTATTATTATTATTATTATTATATTTCCTTTCTCCACTATCGGGGAATGGTGGAGAGATGCCGATTACAGTTTGATTCATATTCACTGTTACACGATAAATACAAACATTCTTTTTCAAGTGGTCGATACAAAATTCAGTCTGTGGATAACAGAGAACATGACAATACAGTTTTTCATTTCTGTACATTATTATTTCTTATTTTTGGTTTCATACATTTCATGTTTATATGTCGCGAGCTACAAAACTTTGCTTATTACAACTGTGGTCGAATATACGAATGTAAATAGGATAACAACAGTTCACTTGTTCAGATGCCTTGACTACTCACTAAGCAAAAGACCCTTGGGAGGATCTCAGGCGTAGGTGGTCCGCGCACAGTTGTGCGCCCCCTCCCCCCCCCCCCCATTTTTGCGGTCGATGTCGGCCCGAGGAGCTTTGCTTACTTTGTGTACGCTCTTTTTACTTCGCTTATAAACAACATACCGTGGTTAGGATGGGGATTCATGAGGATTTTATTAGTGAAGCAATCTTCATGATTTATTTGTTGTCCCATTTACATCTGTGTTTTTCACGGGATTGCCGTTGAGCGTGGAAATCGAGGTTTCAGACGGGCAACTGGCAGCGAATGGATTAACTCATTGGAGACGTGCCACATAGGGATACGCGGCGATTCGCCGCGTATCCCTAGGCGGCACGTCACCAATGAGTTAATCTACAGATGCCAACTACATTTCACTATTTTGGTTTCCAACCTAAAAATTGTGTCTAAGCCGTTTTGTGCAAGGGTTGCTTTTGAAGAAAAGAAAGTATATTCTAAGAAAGAAAGAAAAAATGAAGAACTAACAACTCAAGGCGTTTGATATAACATTTGCGTGTCGGTAGCGGGTTTTTATCGAGATGATTCCTACAGGAATAAGCAATATCGACATTCAAAGTTCTAGATCTGTTGTTAGTTCGTGGATTAACGTCCAGGGGGGGGGGGGGGGGGATGGGGGGTGATAATGGACGGCCTTAGCGGGTGTGTTATGGGGTGACAGGGACAGCTATGACCTATGGAATACGACCTGAATACTGATCAGTTCGGCCGCAAAGCAATGTGCCACCTTGATTTAGCAGGACCTTTTAACGAACATGCTATCTGAGCAAGCCCGTCGTTTTGCCAGGGAGAAAGGGCTAGATCTGTCCACCATTGAAACAATATAAACATATTTTGTTTCACTGGTAAAAGGGCCTATATACATCACCCGAAACATCCGAAAAGTTATGTTCTCTTTCTTTAAATATAACCCTGTGCGTGTCAGTAGCGGTTTTAGTCTCGATGATTCCTGTAGGAATCATAGCGACTAAAACCGCTACCGACACGCAAAGAGTTAAAGCGTTTTACAAACAATTTTCCTTTTTTGTTTCCCGCAGACTGAGACGCACCACACAAGCTCGTGCCTAAAACAACATTTTCTGCACGTCAAAAATTTCAAGATGGCCTCAAAAACTGTCGTTCTTCTCTGTCTCGTACTGGTTGTCCGCAAGTGTCTTGGACAACAAATGCAGAAATTCTCCTGGAAAAATGCTGGTCTGAATGACGTCAAGTTCCCGTCTGGTATCCTCTTTACGTCAGGGGCACGATCATCCGCCGAGTGTGGACGTCAGTGTTCTAGTACTTACAACTGCGTCAGTTTCACTTTTAAACGTCAATCGACGTCAGGCACTTGCCGAGGTTATTCGTCCCCTTTGACGGCGCTCACAACCAATGTTTCTGATCTAGGATCGAGGACGTTCATGACCATTGGTAAACAAACAAACAAACAAACTTTGAAAGCTTATTATCGATTGTTTTGATGCTAAGATATTGTCGCTGTTGTCGTTGATGTCGATGACAATGTTTTCTTGAAAGCTTTTTGTTGTTCCTATTTATACAATTAAATCAACTTTGAAATGGGCCTCGGCGGAGCGCGTTTCATTGCATTCACATGACGTCATAAGCGGGCAGGAATCAGATTCTCGCATGAAGTAAGCTAAAAATTGTCTGCTTGCGCGCGTTTGTTTGTTTGTTTGTTTGTTTGTGTGTGTGTGCGAGTGTGTGTGTGTGTTTGTGCGTGTGTGTGTGTGTGTGTGTGTGTGTGTGTGTGTGTGTGTGTGTGTGTGTGTGTGTGTGTGTGTACTTTGTTTTCGTTTATTTTGATTAGTTGATGGGCAGGACATGACAGCACTTATCCTCTGTTTGCAGCGCTGTCGATGGCTATCTGCACAGCCGACGACCAGTGTTTGACCGTCAACTCCGCCTGCATTGACGGCAGCTGCTTGTGTAAACCTGGCTACTACTACTATGAGGGCACGAAAGTCTGCATATCTGGTGAAAATTCATGTTAACACCTTCACTGCTAAGAAAAAGAAAACACGATCAAACTGCAAGAGGCATAGTTCCTCGTGAGCCCGCTCAATTGCACTCCAGTTGCGTAAACGCTTTTCTTTTTTTTTTTTTTGTTTCACATCTCGCGCGCGCGTTTTTCCTCACTATTGAGGCTGTCTCAGTTCACGTGTGGTGACAAGGCTCGTACGATCTCCGCCGCACATTTGATTGTTTCGTTGCAATGCCACATAATCATACAGTGACTATCAGGCGAGCATAAATTCATAACAAAGAAAGAAACGCGTTTAAAAAGAACAATTACAAATAAGTTGTGTTGAATTTATTCTTTCTTGGAGCTTTCCTTTTTGGGATTTTCTTTAAAATTGTACTATAGTGTTGTAACCGTTATTTCTACGCGTGTTTCTTTTTATTTTGTTGGTTGGGGTTTTATCAGACATACCTAGAGTTTTCAGAGGCTACAATTTTTATTTGTTAAAACGTTTCTTCTTTCATCTCGGGACACAGTACCGCTTTTGACATTTTTTTAAATGGAAGGGCTGATATCTACAAGCAGTTGTCCTCCTCCCCACCTCCACCCCACCTCCCTAACAAAACAAGATTAATTACTACTACTAAGTCAGGTTTACTGTCCCTGGGACACCAAAGTGTATAAGGGACTAGCTTGTTTGTCATGATACATGGAAAGGAGGGGGGGGGGTAGGAGGTGGGGGAGGGGGGGGGGAGGGAGGGGTGGGGGGTGGGAAGAGGTCGAATAGGTTGTAGAGGGCCGGCATGGACAAAGCCATGCGGCAGTCTGGCCGTGCTAGGCTGGTCCGGGGGCACCAAGGCCGAACCAACACCAAAACTCCACGATCCTTTTATTTAATAAAGAAATAGATAAGATATATTATGTATATTATGTTTACAGTATTTTATTTATATAACTTTATTTTAAAACATGGTTAAAAAGACCTGTATATATACAAGTTAAAACCTGGTAAGAGACAGTTAAATAGATGTTAAAACAACAAAACAAAACACAACGAAAAAAAAAAAAAAAAAAAAAAAAAAAAAAAAAAAACCAACCAAAAAAAAAAAAAAAAGTGAAAAAAAAACAGCATATATACATATAAAATACATACACACACACACACACATACACACACACATATTATACATATATACATATTGTTACGTGTTGAGTCGTGGTCGTAGTATGATATCACACCAGACAGCACGCACATAAGGTTCTTTTAAAGAAACTTCATTCAGCTGCAACCCGTCACAAGTGGCTTAAGGATGTAGACCACACTGGAGTAACAGTTCCAACAATATTTTATTGCAGTGATGCGATCTCCACACAATGCGTTCACAAATGCACCAACACTGATACAATGTCTCTTCTGCAAAATGTCTACACTTTGACACAATGCGTCTCTCATACAATGTACATCACCATACACTGCATAACACCGTCACTGACAATGAAGCACGATACCTTGCGTAGCTCTTTCAATGTCAATGTGCTTCCCATACACTGCAATTATACATGTGAACAATGTACCGACGCTGTTATGCTGTTACATCGCAATTCTACAACTGAACAATGTACACACGTGCTTCCTAGCACGATCTTTTATAGTGGTATCCTTTCCAGCAACTTCATACAACACAACCAATCCGAAAAGAATACGTAACCAATCCTTATAAATATTAATAAGAAAGACTAACGGTCTACAAAAATCTGGCTGCTATCTCCAGCCCCTATTTTGGGAAATCCCGGCGGTATAATGACGTCACACAAAAGTATGGTAGACAGTTCACGACCTTGCCCACACTTTCTGGAAGTTTCACGATCTTTCATAATACATACTGACCGGCTGCTAACTTCACGCGTACAGAAAACAACTATGACTATGAGTATTAGAGCGGCTTTAATACTGTGTTGCAAAATGTTGCCGACACTTTGATGTCACACATACGAGATCACTAGACAGAGCCCGATTTTTCTCGAACGTTCTGGTCTATTCTCAGCGAATCTACGCATCACCAAAAATCGACCGCTCTTCTCCGTGCGACTTTGCTAGAAACTTCCGGACTAATCTTAGCATATCACAACAAAGCCAATTCCGCTCACTGCGCGAACGATAGCGAATCTTACTGAAAAGGTACGTGATTCGTAATCATGATAGCTCAAATAAATATCGGGTCGTTTCCTACGATTAATACATGCATGCTCTCACAGAACAACACAACCACAATCATAACACATATACACACACACACATACATACATAAAGTAGCGATGATTGTATACAATCTATCATTGAGAATCTTATTTGATCGGTAGTTGGGTGAGATACATAACTTCCGGATATATGGTCCTAATCGCTATTTACGAGAAAAAACAACAACAACATATATATATATATATATATATATATATATATATATATATATATATATATATATATATATATATATATATACATATACATACACACATACATACGCATATATTACATATACATACATATATATACATATACATATATATATATATATATATATATATATATATATATATATATATATATATATATATATATATATATATATATATATATATATATATATATATATATATATATATACACACACACACACATGCATACATACACACATTCAGATGTTGTGGGGCCGGCAGTATTAAGGTTGCTCGGCAGTCTAGAGAGTGCAGGGTTGGTCATCCCGGGTGGACCAGGGCCGACCCTTTGCCAAAGTACCAAAGATTCTTTTGTTTAGGTAAGTAGTCGTTAAAATAGATTTATAAATTTGGTATGGGACGTAATTAGATCTAGATGTTAAAGATCCTGGTCTGACCTGCTGCATCACTGTTTTAGCTGTGTGAATTTTACACACTACATTTGCTGATCCTACAGCCTACACTGAGACAGGCTACTTAGACCATGAAGTAAGTTAATACAAATTTATGTGGAGAGCGAGTTAAAAACAAGGCAGTAGCTGAAACTGCGTTAGTTCGGGGCGGGGGGTTGGGGGGGGGGGGGGAGAGAAAGGGGGGAAGTTGATTAAAAAATGGCTGACTAGGAGCGGACGGCCGAGAGCGCTGACCTAGATCAGCGCGGCCAGCCGACCGCCCCGCACAGTAGCGTTAATTGTATACAATCTGTCACTGAGAATCTTATTTGATCGGTAGTTGGGTGAGATACATAACTTCCGGATATGTGGTCCTAATCGCTATTTACGAAAAAAAAAACAAACATATACACATATATATACATACACACACATGCACATATATACATATACATGCACACACACACATACACATATACATACACACATATTATATATATATATATATATATATATATATATATATATATATATATATATATATATATATATATATATATATATATATATATATATATATTCTTTACTTTTAACAAAGGCGTCGCCCAAAGCCCAAAAATGCACTCAATCAGAGTAGCTCAAAGGGACGTAATTTTTCATTAAATTCTGAGAATGCTGTGCTAATGCCATGGAATTCCAGGCTGGTAAGCTTGCATTGTGTCATCAGGACATCAGCTGCCCTTTTGTGACTGCATCGCTTATTAGATCTTTTTGAGCCTTCCACTGAACACCTATTACATAAAGTAATAGGGACTACCCCCAGGAGCCCCGCCACCCGCTGTAGAATATCCATAGTTCCCCCCCGAGGGGGGATGCTAGAAAATATTCCCAAACAGATATTGGACCTGCTGAGTAGATTTAAAGTTTTTGCCGCCTACAACCGGTTTCGCCCCAAGAGGGGGCTCTTCAGGTAGGCATACGGCGTAACCTGAAATTGCAAACACAACGCATGTACGAGAAGCTGCCTCCAGAATTTGACTGGTAGCACCGCCAGTACAGCGTGGAAAGCATCCCGAAAACTTTATGAGGTGTTGCAGTGGAAGAAGACAGACTAATTTTGAAAAGGCAACACCTAGGCAATTTTGTGGTACAATTATTCTTTACTTTTAACAAAGGCGTCGCCCAAAGCCAAAAATGCACTCAATCAGAGTAGCTCCAAGTAGTATGACAGTTATTGTGTTAGTGAAGAGGTGAGTTTCAGTCATTCCGAATAGTTGAGAATGATCGAGTTTGTTTAAAATGGGTTAACTCATTGGAGACGTGCCGCCTCCGGATATGCGGCATAAGCCGCGTATCCGGAGTCGGCACGTCTCCAATGAGTTAAGGTACACTCATTGAGGAAGACTGTCTAGCACCTCCCATAAGTCACTTCTCCTGTTCGCCTCGCCCATTCTCCGGGAGTGAAAAAGGTCAATTAAACCCTGTTTTATTTTCCTTAATAAATTACGTCTACGACAAAAAACCTAACCCGGCCCAAAAAGTAAATCGTGGACACAAAGTGGCTTTAGCAAGTGACATACATCCTCATGAGCCCCCGCTTCTTCGGGGGATCATGGTGATCTATGCCTCTTGCAGTTGTACGAAGGGATTAACTCATTGGAGACGTGCCGCCTCGGGATACGCGGCTTAAAGCCGCGTATCCCGAGGCGGCACGTCTCCAATGAATTAAACCCCAATTAATTTCTTTTTCTTTTCCAGAATGCAGTACAGGCAACCTGAAGAACAGCTACGCGCAGTACACCGGCTTCTATCTGGAGCAGCTCAACATAGGATTTCCTTTGTTCACTTCAGTGGATGGTTGTAAAAACGTGTGCAACCAAAATTCGATCTGCCGGACCTTCGAGCACGAAAATGGATGGTGCACTCTGGCGAGTGTAACCCCTTTAACTAACCCTGAGGCTATGCGATACAGTTCTACTTGCCTGTATTTTCAGAAGTACTGCGCTTAGATGAGAAAAACAAACAAACAAACAAAAATCCCAGACCGGTGAGCACAATTTTTTTTTTTACCTTTTGTGATCCTGACCCTCCCGACAGGTCACTCATATGAGCAAATGTTAAGTGTCTTGACGTCATTACAGATTTGGCAATAGTACCTACTCATTTTTTTTTCTCTCTCAAAATATGATCATTTTCACGCTTTTGTCGATCTCCATAGACCCACGGTCTGTTACGAGCTGTTTTGTAACCAGGTAACTGGTGTACATATGAAGGTAGTGTCATTAAATACCATTGTGTCACATTTTATTCAGCAATTTGCAAAAGTGGCGACGAAGGTTAAAATTATATCAAAGGTGTTGGTGTTTTTTCGCATTCCATACGATTTTTTAAAAATCAGATACAGGTCAAAATTGCACGTGAAGTTGTAAAATAATAGTACTTCATTTAAAGGAAAGCAACCTTTATCTACATAGGGCAATTTGTTACCTAACTATTGACCCTTTGCGGCATTGGCTTTTGACATAGGTAACGCAGGATAGTGTAGTGTGTCAAGAAACGTTTTGTCTGTGGATCCTTTGGCTAGAACTGTCTCTGAGAAAATAGCCTTTGAGAATATGCCAGCTTGCTTGGTTCATGATTGCTTGCTTGCTTACTGACTGAATGACGTATAGATCTGCTGACCACCGAGTGTAGATGATCGAGGCAGGAGTAGGTGTGTGTATCATGCCTCTGCATCTGCCGCATCATTAGCGGTTGTACTTCACAGATCGGGGAGTACGCCACAAGTACACTTCTATTCAAATGAGATGCTTTGTGGTGACCTCTCCTAGTAGCTCTGTTGTGCGGGGAACATCAGCAATCGGTACGGGCAAGCGAAGGGGAATCACTCTAGACAAACAAACAGTTCCATCTCTTGAACCCTTCTTTATGGCACCAAATCGCCACTGGGTCCATAGCCAGCAATTTGGTGCTAGCAGGTTTGGGCCAAAGTATCTAACTCTTTGTTTACTTACCGGGTGACTGACAGACTTACCTACAAACATACCTAGATCCAAAGATTTTTTTTTTTTTGCGCATCCTGTGTAAAAATTTCTGTTACGTTCGTTAAGTTCTATTTATTGTCCCACTGGCACGGAGGTGATCGGGGACAAAAAAAAAATTCTTTGGCATAGTATATCATATGTATACTACTCGCAGGATATTTCAAAGGGTGATAAAACAATGTGAGATTAACAGCAAAATTTTTACCCCTAGCGACCGTGACCTAATAACGGGCGCTCAATAATACGTGACATTATCGGTCTTGTCGTCTGCACTTTTTTCTGTCGTTCTCTGTCTAAGTCTTGTGAAGAATATCGATGCAGTGCTTTAGTTATATTTTAAAAGAATTTTTGTATTTTTGTTTCATTTTTAAAACTGGACACTGTATAGTAGAGCAGGTCTATATTTCTTGTTGCGGAGGTACACTCGGAAGTTATAAGGTGTCTGACCCGACGCAAAATAACCGCGTCAACTTTGAAAGCTGTTTTTAACCCCCAAACAGTAAATGCAGTAAAGTCCGGATATAACAAATTCAGTCGCGGGGGACCGAGATTTTGTTGTTGTTATAAGCGGAATTTGTTATAAGCGAAATGTCACACGTTCTAATGTAATAATCCCAACATATCGACAAAGGTTTGTTTTCAGCCCAAGTTCATTCATTTACGGGGCATTTTAATGAAGAATCACTTAATTAGAGTAGTTTGCAATTACCATAGGTAAACGACAGTTTATTTTTGCTAATATTTTCTTCTTCTTTTTATGTTTATTAAGTGAAAATCATGGGGAGGGGAGAACGGAGGTAATTAACTCTTTCTACCCCATCACCAAATCCCCAAATGTTGCCGTTGTCCTCTGAAGACTGCATTGCAGTGCAGGACACAGATCGACCATGATAGTTCAAGGGTGATGCCAGAATAGCTTGGCGCCCATAGGCGCCAAGCTATTCTGGCATCACCCTTGAACTATCATGGTCGATCCTTATCTTGCTGTGGTGTGTCTGGGGTAGAATGAGTTAAGTCTATTCTCCAAATAGATGTCCATCCTGACCCTAACATCCCTTCTTTGCGGTGTGGGTGCGAGTCGTCTTAGCTTCGTTAATGAAATGATCTTTCCTTTTCAACGGCTAGGATAAGTAATTTTTGCCACACTTGCAGCAAACACCGGATATAACGAATTGCCACGGGACCCAGCTTTTTATGTTATAATCAAAGTTTCAGAATGTTAAAGTAAAGTTCTACAAGTGTCCTACAGATACGTCGTTAAAGTAGATACAGTTGATTCACACGTTTCCATTTTATTTTTTAAAAAAAGAAAATAATACGGAGTTGTTTTAGGGTGAATTAAGCGTTCATTCCCGAACCAACCCGAGACTCCTTTTAGGCGATATGGATGCGAGTCACCTGTAGCGTGAATGATAATTTTACTTTTTGTTTCACAAGTATTCTCGTTATTGACCGCTTTAGTAAATAAACACTCTTCTGTAAGTTCGAACAAACATTAAAGCGACCTGCTCTAGGGCGGGCCATCGCCGATACAACGGACCGGGTTCTCAGTGTTGTATTGCTTTAAATAAGACTGTTCTACCCTTCTTTTCACAATCCAACTGAATAGGCACACGTAACGGTGGCTTTCTACTGCTTCTAGTTCTCATTGGGTGGGGGCGGAGAAACTCTCCTGCGTAGCAAAAGAAAACAATAGCAGATGGGTCTTGATTGTACCATATTTTGTTAGAATAGTCCTTCTGCGAAACATTATTGTAAGACCTATTAAGAACATTTATACGGAATTATTGTAAACTAAAAAGTATTATTGCCTGAAGCTTTAGTACAACAACCTAGTTATCGCTGATACATCATATTGATTTTGGAAGATACTGTCGTCTGGCTCACGAAATTGAAATTGTCTGGCTTCTGTACAAGCGTTTCGTGCTTTCCATCAGGTACAGACGTCAGACGAATTATTTGATAATTATACATTCTGTTTCAAATTAGTCAATGTGTAGGAGCGGATCTCGGGGTGGGGATGGGGGGGGGGTGAGACTCCAGGAGTTCTGGATCCCCCCTCCCCCACAACCAATAATTATTTAAAATGCTAAAACAAAGTCCCTTTTTTGGAGAGTTCGGAACCTGCCCCCAATGTTTGATATTTCGGTGAGTGGTAAGGGTCTTGAAATACGCATCCCCCCTCCCCCTCGTCCCCCCTCCCCCTTTTCGTCTGATTTTCAGCTAATGGAAGGAAGGTCTAGGGTCGGGAGGCCTTTTGTGTCAGGTTGAAGGTCCCAAACAAAAAGTTCTCCCCCCCCCCCCCCATTCCACCCCATAGGTAAATGATGCTGTGTCAGCCTCCGCATGTGAGGTGAAGACCTGCTATACCAGCTAGTGATTCCTACACCAGTAATTGTACAAGTTTACAAGACAGGAACACGGGGAAGCAAGGCCTTAAAAGAAAGATAATTAACTGTATACTGTACAAAGATAAACTCACCGAAGAAAGACGCACGCTTAGAAGAGACAGTGACAACTTTCTCCCCGCACTGATAAGATAAGTAGCGAAGTGTTTTCTTGTTTGTTTCTCTATTTTGAAAATAAAAGGGTGTATTAATAAATTGTGTTCTTGGTTGGGTTTTCCTCTGCATTTGTGTGTGAATGTTGTATACCCTGTAGATCGTATGTCCTACCAAGAAGCAAAGCTGCTGCCACTGATCATAGCTAACCTTTGTACAAGACTACGATCAAAATGATCAGTACATGAAGATGCAGAAATGCACGTGGAAGCACGATATTACGAGACCGTAATGTGACAAAGCAAAACGCACGAAATATCTGAATAGACGGCCAGTTTTTAGTAGGCAAACAAAAACACGCCAATTCGGTGAAAATGGAGCATTCTCCTGTTTCCTTTGCTGCTGTCACAATTTATTTTAATCATTATGTATTTTCTTTCGTGGAGAACTTTCGTTCAACAAACAAATGAGAAGTGACGTCTTGTCTATTGTTTGTCGTGTGAATGAAAATATCAAATTATAAAAATCGAACTAAATATCCAAAAATTCCGTGTGGTATTTATTCTTCCTCCCTGGTGTGACAATAATTTGGGGGCTCGACCGTAGATTTGAACCACGGTTATTTCCAGATTCGGGATCACAATTTAGTGATAACGATTGGGAATTAATCTTGGCGATTCGAGCCACGGATATTTGTATCTATTTACACTGGCACGTAAGCTTTGGCTTGACCAATAGTATAACGATAGCGTTATCGGTTTAGGTTACTTACTGTGTTATTTTTAGAGTAGTCTAAATTTACGCACCAGTGTAATTTTCTGTCATTACCAAAGGACACTCGGAATTACTGGATAACCTGTGGGCGGTTGGAGGGCGTTGTTTAACATCGGGCGGCATTCAAGCTCCGAAGCTTCGCCATCGTTATATTCATCCATTCCGTTTATTCAGGTACCGAGTTGTGTTCAATTGTCAGCGTTAGTGGAGACTAACCGATTGCGCGGATTGTCATACAAGTACAGAGTACAGAGTAGGGTTATGATATTACTTTCCTTGATAATCTGAAGAGGTATAACTTCCGCAGCGTATTAGATTTTTTTTATTTCGCATTTGTTTTGTCCTTTTGTAAAATGGGTTTCGCCAAAACTTGTTGACAGATCAATATAAGTTCACGTTGATAAATGGTTATCGATAGCTTATAAACAAGCAATAGTTCAAGTCATTTTGTTGTTGTTGCACGGATTTTGGGCAGTACAAACAAACGTAGCCGTCATGCCCGATACAAGAAGTAGTAGAACAAGATCTGAGAATCCTAGCAGATCAGAAATGGAACAAGAACCAGATATGAAAACCAGGATGCAGGCTTGGAAAGAAGAAGGGGAACTATTGAGTTTAGCGGGGAATGACTTAACTGCATATGTTCTGGATGAAAAAAAGCGTTGGTCAGAGCGGCAAGAACGAGAAGCGGGGTTAGAGCGGCAAGAACGAGAAGCGGAACGACGAGAACGAGAAGCTGAGCGTCAGACACGATTGAGAGAATTAGAAATTCAGGCAGAAGGTCGGCGTATAGAAGAAGAACAGAACAGGAACAACAACGCGCAAGATCGACGCACATGATACGCCAATGAGCGGGCATTTAAGCGTTAGGAAAACCAGAAACAGAATTTGGACTGATCTTTATTGGCCAGGAATTTGCGGTGACATACAACGATATTGCGCATCATGCGACGTGTGTCGCAGGTCATCCTACAAGGGCAAAGAAAAAGTGTACCATGCGAACTTATTGAAAAGCTACATTGAGAGAGTAGAAACAGAAGAAGTCGCAGTGGTTATGACTGAAGACAATGTCGAAGGGGGAAAGCACTAGTAGTAGTGCATGATGAATGAAAGCACTAGTAGTAGTGCATGATGAAGGAAAGCACTATTAGTAGTGCATGATGAGTGAAAGCACTAGTAGTAGTGCATGATGAAGGAAAGCACTATTAGTAGTGCATGATGAGTGAAAGCACTAGTAGTAGTGCATGATGAAGGAAAGCACTATTAGTAGTGCATGATGAGTGAAAGCACTAGTAGTAGTGCATGATGAGTGAAAGCACTAGTAGTAGTGCATGATGAGTGGCAGCATTAGTAGTAATGCATGATGGGTGGCGGTATCACTAGTAGTAGTTTGATGAGATGAGCATTGCAGTTGCAGCAACACAATTTCCAGGTGAAGGTGATCAAAGGAAAAGATAATGTTGGTGCAGATTACCTTAGCCGTATCCACAGTGAAGAAAAATAAACAAGCGCAGTGTTGGCGTATAATAAACGTATATGTATGTATTGAACAGTGAGGTTATAGGCAAATTACCTTAGCCGTATGGACAGTGAAGAAAAATAAACAGACGCAGTGTTGGCGTATAATGAACGTATATGTATGTATTGAACAGTGAGATTATAGGCAGATTACCTTAGTCGTATCGACAGTGAAGAAAAATAAACAGATGCAGTATTGACGTATAATGAACGTGTATGTATGTATTGAACAGTGAGGTTATAGGCAGATTACTTTAGCCGTATCGACAGTGAAGAAAAATAAACAGACGCAGTGTTGACGTATAATGAATGTGTATGTATGTATTGAACAGTGAGGTTATAGGCAGATTACCTTAGCCGTATCGACAGTGAAGAAAAATAAACAGACGCAGTATTGACGTATAATGAACGTGTATGTATGTATTGAACAGTGAGGTTATAGGCAGATTACTTTAGCCGTATCGACAATGAAGAAAAATAAACAGACGTAGTGTTGACGTATAATGAACATGTATGTATGTATTTAACAGTGAGGTTATAGGAAAAGAAATGGTTATTGTCGTGGATGTGATTTATTCGCAAATGATAATATGAAATTGTGTCAAATATAGTCTAAAACTAGAGTTTTAGCTGGGGAAGGGCCTTGTGTCACAATTTATTTTAATCATTATGCAGTATTTTCTTTCGTGGAGAACTTTCGTTCTATGTTGTGTGTTGCGGTGATGGCATGTACTTTTTAGTGACGTCAAGAACATATGACGTAGGATGTGTGTTTGGAACATGTGACGTATGATGTTGGTTGGAAGAGACGAGGATGTCACTGTGAATTGTGAAAGACAGTCAGTCAGTCATGAGAGATTTTGCTCTCGAGTTAAAAGTTGTTTTTTTGTGAGGTGTAGTGGGCAGAGAAATGCCGTGTTATGGTCTATTGTAGGATAGACGGTTGGAGCAGAATGCTTAGTGTAGTTGAAGTGTAAATATTTGTAGTTGAAGAACTGCAGCCGGCGTAAACCAGATCGACTTTGTTAGTACGTTTACCAGTGACCTTGTCAACGGCCTGGGAAGACCGGTAGGTGACAGGCACCAAGACAGTCGATGTTTACTTTCACGCATCTTTGGGTATGTATTTGTTTGTTAATAGTAGATTTGAGAAATGTGTTAGTTGATTGGCTCTAGATCTGGAACTTTATGACATTCGGGCGCGTATCGGCGAGTTTGCGGTGTCGTCTGGCGATCGGCGCGCGTGGATGGATCGAATAGTCGAAGCGTTCGTTGAGCCTGTTGATTTCGTAATGATTCGGATCCGGAATTGAATGGTTATGTGTTGTGCGGAAATATGTCGTATTCGTGTGTGTGCATGGTATTTCGAATTGATTGTTATTATGATATTTTATTCGATGTCGGAAACGATCGGGAATCGGCGACAACGTCCGGAAGCCGTTAGCGGTCGTCATCGCTACAGTGTCGTCATTCCGGCGAAAGTAACTTTTTTTAGCAATGGCGGTTTTCTTATGGAGAGATACGTTTTATATGTTGTATAGATGCTCCCTCTCTTCAGCTGTGACGTGGAATGAATATACGCGAGAGTCAAGTGGGAATGTAGTCAACGTGGTGTATGCGAGAGTCAAGTGGGAACATGGTCAACGTGGTGTGCGAGATAGTCAAGTTGATCCAGGCGGTGTGCAGCGGAGCTTAGACGGGCCATCGCGAGAGATAGTCTGATTGTCCGACGAGTGGCGAGGCTGAATCCGAACGAGCAGCGACGCAACATCGATCTTCATTCACGGTCGGATAATTAAACTGTGTATCGTTCGAGGAATCTAAGCATCGACTTAATTAGTGTCAGTTATTTTCAACAGACAAATGAGAAGTGACATCGTTGTGGAACAATGAGTGTGTGAACTGTGATTAGTACTCTGAACATTGTACGAATGGTTAAGGGTGTGCGTGTGTTACAGGTGCATGTATGAATTGAGTGTATATTGT
The DNA here is from genome assembly GCA_036245525.1 of Semisulcospira habei. Classification (NCBI taxonomy): domain Eukaryota; kingdom Metazoa; phylum Mollusca; class Gastropoda; family Semisulcospiridae; genus Semisulcospira; species Semisulcospira habei. The sequence goes on along the minus strand of BTPG01000001.1, from coordinate 72,598,320 downwards.
GTAGGTTTATATACGTCTTGTCTATTGTTTGTCGTGTGAATGAAAATATCAAATTATAAAAATCGAACTAAATATCCAAAAATTCCGTGTGGTATTTATTCTTCCTCCCTGGTGTGACAGCTGCTTATGATGTAAAGGTTTGTTACCTCATTCAGCCCGGACGCACTACATCAGGAGATGGGTCGACCATGATAATTCAAGGGTTGTGCCAGATTAGCTTGGCGCCTGTAGGCGCCAAGCTAATCTGGCACTACCCTTGAATTATCATGGTCGATCCATCTCCTGCAACAGGTGCATAGTCGATAGATGGTGCCTCCAAAAATTTGGGAAATACGTGAATGGGTTAAAAGCGGACTCTACAGCCCCGCGGGGACTAAACAACAATTGTTATATCCGATCTTGTTATAAGCGGACTAATTTTACAAAGACAAAAAAGAACAGATGTGGCCGGGGCCTCCACAAAAGCTTTGTAATATCCGATTTTTGTTATATCTGACCTAGTTATATGCGGACTTCACTATATAGGAGGAAACTAAGGTTTCTGTAAATTTTCATCTAGGGTGATGTGTCCTTTGCAGGGAAGTACATTCCCAGTGCGCAAAACGCCGTCGGCCAACGGCGGTCGATGTGGGGGCCGATGGCGTTTGCGCACTGGGTTAAACCTTGCATTGACCGCCAACCAAATATCAACCTCGGTGAAAACAATAAACCGAAAACCTACTCGACCCCAATAATCGAAGGACTTCCTGCTTGCAGGGCGGTAACCCATTTAGCCCCGGCGCCCTACAGCAGGAGATGGAATTACCATGATAATTCTAGAGTAGTGTCAGATTAGCTTAGCGCCGTCAGAATACTGACTATTGGTCTAGATGCGATAGCGCGCACGCGATGGCGCTGCGGATTTGCATTTAGTCTAAGCATCATCGTCAGGCCCCTATGGGTTAAATGGGTTAACCCATTCAGCCCTGACGCCCTACAGCAGGAGATGGGTCGACCATGATAATTCAAGGGTAGTGCCAAATTAGCTTGGCGCCTGTCGGCTTGAATTATCATGGTTGATCGATCTCCTGCAACAGGTGCATAGTCGTTAGACGATGCCTCCCAAATTTGGGAAATACGTGCGTCGGGCTGAATGAGTTAGGCACAATCGATCAACCAATCCATCAACCGGCTTACGGGTTTACCTTGCCCAACATTTCGAAATCTAAGCCAGGAAAAAAATGGGAATGTAAGCAAAGGTCCTCGGGCCCACGATGGCCGTCTTGGGCCCGAAGACATTTTGCTACCCTGGATCCTACTTGTATCAAATATAATTCCTCTTTCTGCTGATCAAACTACATTTTTGTTGAAATAGATTGATTATGTATCCCCAAGGTCTAGGATCAGCTATACACAAAAAGACACAATATTCGCGTGTAGCCGAAAGTGCAGTGCTTTTGTCATAATTTATGGGGGAGGGGGGTGGGGGGGGGGTATGCTTGAAAAAAGCTCACTTGGATAGATAAATCTTTACTCAAGCGTAAAGAGAACTAATACATCAGGTTTAGTTTTAAAATCAATTCTACAATAACAGGCATGTATCTAAAACTACGTAGTAAGCACAGCATTTGAAACAGAAATAGTTTTAACTCATTCGAGACATGCCGCCTCCGGATACGCGGCTTATGCCGCGTATCTGGGGGCGGCACGTCTCGAATGAGTTAAAAGTTGCCATTTTTGTTCCCTCGAAAATTGATTTTTCTAGCATGCTGATCTTCACATGGAAATATCCTGAGAAAGTGCCCCATTTATTTGATCACGTATTATTTTCTGAACATAGTAGTGCGACAAAAACTGGCTGAATGTGAAAGCCAGGTTTCACCACACTGACATGTTCGGAAGTTTATATACGACCAAATAAATGGGTACTTCATCATGCTATTGAATTTTAAATCGTTTTAAAAATACACGTAATGCTTGATAATAGTCTTCTTTTTTTCTAGGCAGACCTGTTTTGTTCCGTTTTGTGCGTGTGTGTGGTGTGTGTGTGTGTGTGTGTGTGTGTGTGTGTGTGTGTGTGGCGGTGTGTGTGTGTGTGTGTGTGCGTGTGTGTGTGTGTGTGTGTGTGTGTGTGTGTGTGTGTGTGTGTGTGTGTGTGTGTGTGTGTGTGTGTGTATGTGCACCGTACAGCATTGAACAGTAGTGAATATTTGGGGCTTGTAATTCTACTGAAAACAGTACATGTAGTACAAGACCAACCCGTTCAGTGCCGAGCTGCAAGAGTCGTACGCGGGCCCACAGTCGTGCGCGGGACCACTGCGGCCTCCCCCCCCCCCCCACCCCCCCACCCTGGTCGTTCATTCGAGGTTGTCTGTTGTGTTGTCTTTTCTGTTTCTTAATAGCACTGTGTGTTCATCCTCCAGGTTGGGCCTTGCCTATATTAGACACAATTCCCTGTAAAGTTAGGTGCGTTTCGCTCGCTAGAACATGGCGTTTGAGCGCAGGCACAGTTTCCCAATGCGCAAAAGGACATTGGGCGGACGTCGGCCCGACGGCCTTTGCGCTTTGGCTTCTGCCGAGATAAATTCACCATACAACAAGAGATCTATGGGTTGTTCAGTTTTATGTTGTATTTTTGTTCACAACTGAATCACGCTTGTAACATTGCCTTTGTACCTTTGAAATGACTACTTTGCACTGTTTTTTTTTTAACTGGTTGTTTTATTATATAAATTTTCTGTTACAATTCAATTCAATACAATTAAAAAAATACTTTCATCTCTGTCCCGAGTTCTTCATCGTAGTTAGCTGTATGTGTTGTCGCTGTGTGCATAAGTATTCCTTGTTGTGCTATACAATATGTCTATATGTGTTTGTTGGTGTCGCCAGCGCTCGCGGCAGTGGTCAGTGTAGCGTGCATCGTGTCAGTTTACCTTTCAGACAAACACGCGAGTAAACAAAGGACCCCGCGGGGACTCATGAGGATCCATTCCTCGTGCAACTAGTTGGGGTTCAGTTTGTTAAAGAACGAAGGAGTTATTTGTTGTTGTTGTTGTTGTTGTTGTTGTTGTTTTTATAACTGACCGCGGACTACCATCGCTCAGCTCAGTTAAGTTCAGTTTAACGGCAGGTTTGAAAAATGGCTATGTCTGTGACGATGTCAGTGCCTCAACCGTTGATAAATAAACCGTTGATTCATTGATTCCGTTCGGTCAAGATGGGATCTCTTTGCTCGAAAAGGCCTATATCCTCTCCACCCCATCCATTAGAAGCTTTCCCATCAGTTCCGTTCGATGTCAATATAAATATTATGAATACCATGTATTATTATTATTATTATTATTAACATTATCATTATTTTATTATTATTATTATTATTATTATTATTATTATTATTATTATTATTATTATTATTATTATTATTATTATTATTATTATTATTATTATTATATCGTGTCAGTCTTGGTCAGGTTCACTTTGGATCTCTTGTGTCCTTTCAAAGTCTGCCCAACGCCCGCGGCTGTCTCTTTCCACACCTCTAACTGTCCGGGTCTAAAAGTAGGGTCTACAAACGTCGTAGATTCACTGTTGCACAACCGCGTTTGCCTGAAGCGTACTAATGAAATATGAAAAAGACCTGCAGCAGCTATTGGAGTGGTGTATGACGGTTGACGGAGTTTTGTCACGTCCCAACGACGCCAAGCTATAATCTTAACACCGTTGAACCATCATGATCGATCTCATATCAGGTTGCGTTGAAAGGGTTAACCGCTTGATGCCGAGAAAAGAAACTGAACAACACTCCAGTTGCAAGAGGTATAGATCCTCATGAGCCCCCGCAGTTGCGGGGGGTCATGAGGATCTATACTTCTTGCTGGAACCACTTTGTATGCACGGTCTCATCCCGGCAGGGGATCTTCAACGCTGAATTTACAATGATTTGAAAAGCACAACTGGGCCCCACTGGCAGTGAAGTGGTTAAATGGGAGGCTGTGTCCCAAACTTTAGTTACTGCCAAGCAGCGATCGGTGCGGCTGCATCATTGACAGTGCGACTGCGAACTGGATTTCTAGACTGTCGTTGTAGAGTGTGGTAAGAAGGCTATGAATTCGTCTTTTCACCTTCAAATTTTCGTATTACACTTACGAGCAAGAGAAATGCGACATTTTTTTAATAATCGGAAATTCCAAAAATGTAGCATTTCCGCTTTTGTTCGTCCGTATATTAAGATATGTGCATGTATGCAAATAGTGTCATAATCATAAACATGAAGAAAAAAAACATAATTGCGTTCGTGTCTATAACTCATAGACATTAATTTCGTCAAAGAACTAAGGATAGATTGAAAATATTGAAAAGGTTTACAGATTTTATTCCCTTTATCCACTATCGGGGTATGAAGGAGTGTTGTCGTTTGCAGTTCGAGTGATATTCACTGATACACGATGGCAAAATGTTTCTTTCAAGTGGTCGATAAACAAATCAGTCTGAAGTAACATGAGAAGACAGTTATATATTTCTATACATTTTTATTTCCGATTTCGTGTTATATAATTATTTTCATGTTTATATGTGCTTATTACAACTGATGTCGGATATAGCAAAATAAATGGGACAACAACACTTTCGTTTTTCCGATATCTTGAGTTGTTAGTGTAGTGTTCTTAATGTTCTATTTTTGGTCCCATTTACTATAGTAAATTTCACGGGATTGTCGTTCAGTGTGGAGATCGAGGTTTCAGACGCGCAATAGACCGACTCATTCCTATGGCGGGAAGATTTAGGCTCCGCCGCTTTAGTCGGGGTCCGGCAATCTGCTACCCGTGCTTCACGGAAAACAGCGCGAGTGTAGACTGCTAGTATAGTAAAGCGCACTGTTCAATGTTTTTTTGTTTTTTTTTTTAAAAACAATTTGGATGGAACATCTTTTAAAGTATACCATCATAGGCGGAGAAAAAAAAGTCAATACAAACTAGGTATTGGGTTTAATCAGTACACCACGTGGGGATATTGTCAGTCTGTAGATTATGTAGTTATATGACCCTAAACGTAGCATTTTATGAAATGGGCAAATCGTCTCATGTTTGCCAAATTGTGATCTTTTTTCATAAATATAAAAGACAGAGCTTTGAAATTGTGCATGACCGCGCATTTGAATGTACTTTTTCCGAAGTCAATATCGTGTTTTATGTGATTACAGTCTGAAATTATGGGTGGTCCTACTTGAGTTGTGCTCCAGAACTGGTTACTACTTGGGGTAGACCACTTTTTCTTTCCTTGCTTAAATTTTTAGCTGCTTCATGGTGGATGACAATGTCACAAATCCATAAAATATATGCCAAAGAATCAGGTGAATCAGAGTCTACAAAAAGAGACAATTTTAATAAAAGTGCAAAAAAGGTCGCAAAATGGCGTTTTGAAAGTTTCCACTGATCACCTACTCGCGGAAGTTTCATGTTATCAAATTCATACAGTAGATTTTTCCTTTAATTTGATTTTTTGTTTTGTTTTTGGAAATGATGAAAATAAAGGTATGTCAAAAGACTAAATGCGTTTTTGTTGTCTTGCTGCATCACTCTGTGGCTGTAAAAATACCCGTCCCGTGCTTACAGCCGATGTCACGTTTCTGACGCATTTTCGGGAAACTCTTACCTAATCATTAACAAATGTGCAATTTTAGGAAGCGCAAATCTATTGTATGTAATATACCAAGAGATTACAAATGCCAATTTATTCACACAGGCTACATCAATCCAAGGAAATGTGCGTAGACCTTTTTTGATCAGTTTGAATTTGTTTGAGCTCTGTTAATCATAAGGCTTTCTGAAGAATACCGTTAAGCTACGGTTTCATAAGCACGAATCCAATACGAATACCATCCGAACCCGATGCGGTGATGAAATTTTGCTTCAGAAATTGAGTCATTCGTTGTATTTTGTTTAGCACTTTTTGTAAATTGCGTTTTTGTAATTAGTTATTTTTGTACAATTAGTTTTTTTTTAAGCGCCCAGAGCTCTAATGTGATGTTAGGCGCTATACAAGTACTCATTATTATTATTATTATTATTATTATTATTATTATTATTATTATTATTTTAATAAAACATTATTATTATTATTATTATTATTATTATTATTATTATTATTATTATTATTATTATTATTATTATTATTATTATTATTATTATTATTATTATTATTATTATTATTTTCGTTCGAAGCCAGATGCAAATTCGTTTCCGCATCGGGCATATAAATAAATGTCTGGTCCCAGTACATTGCGTATATTATTATGTTCAGTATGTTATGTGATAGTATGGTCGCATGTCCTAAAAACAATCCTGAAAGAAAATCGCACTCATGTTGAACTAGACAACTAAAGTGATAAAACTAAACGACCAAGCGTATGTCAGATACTAGCTGTTCACTGGAGTTTGTTTCTTTATTTTGTATGTCACGGCCACCAGTTTTCCTCCGTTCCCTGGGTGGTCGTTATAGGCAAGTTTGGTTGAATTGGAAATCTTTTTCATGTGTATTGGTTTGATATGGTTTTTTTTTTCATTCAGTCATAAAGTATGAATCGACCGGTTTTCAGCTTGATCGCATTATTGTCGCAAGTAACAGTCGGGAGCGCTACACTTGTCAGCAGCTCATTATTAGATCAACTGAGCTCGTTTTCTGACATAGTACTCGTGACACAGTATTTCTAGTTCGATGTTAATCCGTTTACAGGCCGAAACTCTAATATGTTGCGAAGAAGCCCTGTTTAGTTCCGCGACATCATGACTTGCTTCCGGCGGTCTGTCATTGCAGTAGCCGTAATAGTTTTTCTCTTTTTGTGTCTGTTCAGTAACAATTAACACTAAATATGTAAGTTTCTTCTTTTTAATTTGTAGATACAGTCGAAAGATGAGAAGGAGGGTGAATCTGAAATGCGAGGGTTCTTGACAGAGACCGAGGATAAGACATATCATTTGCACGAGGTAGAGGACGTTGCATGGGTTGAAGCAACTGACATCACTGGCGCACTGGACCACAACAGACTGGGAACCCGAGTCTTAAATTGATATGTCGTTGCCTTTATTACCACTTACATCTACATTTAATACAAGTCTCTAAACTCGAATAGCCTTGTTGTGTATATTTGTTTGATTTTCAGTTATTTTCTCCTTGTATATGTCGCATGTAACACTGTGACAGCAAACTTTACTTTTGCTATATGATGAATTTTTTTTTCATGTTTTAGTACATTGTCCGAAATAACGATGAGGATGAAGAGGATGGAAATTCATTGAAAATAAGGACATACGGAAACATTTTAAAGCGACGCCCCGTAAATTACACTGTGACTTCGCGTGGTCAGTACGTGGTTCCATGGTTGGTGCTGATGCTGTGCATTCAACTTCCACTGCTTTCTTTAATAGTGTACTTCACCCAGCAACATCAATAACATTGTCATTGTCGATAATATTGTAATTGCAGTCATCTTTATGTAACACCGTGATGCACGGGGCACTACAGCACACCCTAACTTCCAACTGCCAAAGTGCAAAAGCAAAACCAGGCACTGATTATTCTATGATGGCATAGCTTTTCTTAAACGCAGGACCTGAACAATCAAATATGCAATTTAATTTTTGACATGATTTCAACATTTTGTGTACCAATTCTGGAGAACAACTCACCTATAGTATAGTATAGTATAGTATAGTATAGTATAGTATAGTATAGTATAGTATAGTATCACAAGCAGAAGATAATAAATAGTCTTAAGATTTCAGTCTATCTGAAAACATCTCTTTTTCCCTCTGAGAACTGCTGCTAGTGCTGGTCTGTTTACATCACCGAGGTGTCTCTCACCCCAGCCATAGGGGTCAGCGTCAGTACAAGCACAAATGCTGCACACACAACTGAAAGATCTACAGTCCAATATAGCAAACCAAATGAAAATACAAGGGATCAAATCAGACTATGAAGAATATGGTGGAATGCGGAGAAGCAGGAATTTAGTGGTGTCTCATTGTCATGAGCGGAATCCTTCAGGGTTTCAGTTGATCATGTGGCCGACCGCAAGCTTTAATCCACTCTTTTGTGTCTGCAGTCGTGAGTAAAAGGCTTCGGGAATGGAACACTGCACATCTGGATATCGGTCAGGGCATCGGGACTATGACTTACATACCCCATAGCAGCAGTGCTTTCCAGTACCGCCGAAAACGGCTAAAAGAACAGAAAATACAGACGCGTCTAGCTACTAATTCGATTTGTTATGCCGGAGCTCGGCGTGGCATTCGGAAGCACATGGTTCTACAGCGTGCTGATTGGTCGAGGGACTCTTGCGCGCGCTATATGAGTGACATTTCAGCCCAAACGTGGGTCGGTCTATTGGTGATCACCGGCAGCGAATGGATTAATTTACAGATGTCAACTACATTTCATTATTTTGTTTTCCAACCTGAAATTTTGTTTAAAACGTTTTCCGCAAGGGTTGCTTTTGAAGAAATAAAAGTCTATTTCTAAAAAAGAGAAAACAATTTAAAGAACTAAAAATTCATGGCGTTTGGTATCTGAGCCATTTTCGTGACGGTAGCAGTTTTGGTCGCGATGACTTCTACAGGAATCATCGCGACAAAAACCGCTACCGACACGCACACGGCTAGATCTGTTGTTAGTTCGGGGATTAACGTCCATGGCACCGTGATGATAGCAGCTGGGTTATCGGGGGGGGGGGGGGGGGGTAGGGGGGGAGGGGGGCGAGGGGGGAGGAGGGGGGGGGACCAAAGACAGCTATTACGTATGGAGTACAACCTGAACACTGATCATTTCGGTCGCACTGCAGCTGTGCCACTTTCATTTCTGAACAAGCCCGGAGAAAGGGCTAGATCTGACCACCATTAAAACAGAATAAACACATTTTGTTTCACTAGTGAAATGACCTATAAAATAATCATCCGAAACATTCGAAAAGTTATGTTCTTTTTCTTAAAATTTAACTCTTTGCGCGTTTTGCGGTTTTAGTCGCGATGATTCTTGTAGGAATCATCGCGAATAAAACCGCTACCGACACGCAAAGAGTTAAAGCGTTTTACAAACATGCGATTTTTATTTTGCTTTCAGCAGATTGAGGGGCACCACTCAAGCTCCTGCCTAAAACTACATTTCTTTGCACGTCAGAAATTTCAAGATGGCCGCAAAAACTGTCGTTCTTCTCTGTCTCGCACTGGTTATCCGCAAGTGTCAAGGACAACAAATTCGGAAATTCTCCTGGAAAAATGCTGGTCTGAATGACGTCATGTTCCCGTCTGGTGTCCTTTTTACGTCAGGGGCACGATCATCCGCCGAGTGTGGACGTCAGTGTTCTAGTACCAGCAGCTGCGTCAGTTTCACTTTTAAACGTCAAACGACGTCAGGCACGTGCCGAGGTTATGCGTCCTTTTTGACGGCATCCTCAGCCAGTGTTTCTGATCTAGGATCAAGGACGTTCAGGACTATTGGTAAAAACAAATCTACTTTGAAAGCTTATTATCCATTGTTTTGATGCTACGGTATTGTTGTTGTTGTTACTGTCGTTGATGTTGATGATAATGTTTTCTTGAAAGTTTTTTTGTTGTTCCTATTTATACAATAGGAACAACTTTAAATGGACCTCGGCGGAGCTCGTTCCATAGCATGCACATGACGTCATGAGCCGGCAGGAACCCGGTTCTCGCATGAAGTGAAAAGCTAAAAATTGCGTGCTGTTATTCTTCTTCAAAATAGCTGTCACTACGGCACCCCACATAGCGTACAGTGCAAACCGCCATGAGTCCGTCTGTGTATTTGTGTTTGCCTGTGTGTGGATCAGAGGATGGGTTAGGGTAAAGGGAGATAGATCAGACGGATACGCTTAAAAATAGTGACAACTTTGGGCTAGGCATCCCATCATGTTTTATACTTACATACGAATCAAATTCAAGTTCGAAATCCAGACTAAAATGTGACTGCCAAGCGCGTAAAATGCAGAGAACAACCCAACGAAGAAAGAAACACGTAAAAAAGTCAATTACAACACACTTCTGTTGTAAATGTCTTCCTGTGGTTTTTATGTGGCTGCTGTTGTTATTGCTATTGCTGGTGATGTTTTTAAATAGTGTTGTGTAGTATGTATTGTTACTCAATATCATTTGTATTTTTGCACGTGTATGGGTGCGTGCGTGAGAGCGTGCTTGAATGTGTGTGTGTATGTGTGTGTGTGTGTGTGTGTGCGCGCGCGCGTACATGTGTGCTTACCTGCACGCGTTTGTGTGTGCGTGCGTGTGTGTGTGTTTGTGTATGTGTGCTTGTGTGTGTTTGCGTGTGTATGTGTGTTTGCGTGCGTGCGTGTGTGTGTGTCTGTGTGTGTGTGACTGTATGTGTGTGTGTGTCTGTGTGCGTGCTCACATTTGTGCTTACCTGCGCGCGTTTGCGCGGTGTGCGTGAGTGAGTGTGTGTGTGCGTGAATGTGTGTGTGTGTGTGTGTGTTGTTTTTGTTTATGTTGACTAGTTGACTTACCCTCTGTTTGCAGGTCTGTCGCTGGCTATCTGCACATCTGACGACCAGTGTTTGACAGCCAACTCCGCCTGCATTGACAGCAGCTGCTTGTGTAAACCTGGCTACTACTACTCTGAGGGCGCGAAAGTCTGCACATCAGGTGAACATACATGTTAACAATTTCGTTGCCAGGAAAAAGTGAACACGATCCAACTGCAAGAGGCACCGTTCCTCATGAGGCCTCGCAATTTTTCGGGGACTCATGAGGAGCTATGCCACTTTGTGACACCACTCTGAATCCATGTACCTGAGACGGGCTAGGGCTCTTTGGCGTTGAACTAACGAAGCTCTCAGAAACACAAGCTGCTACCATTGCGCAGTGAAAGGGTTTATTATACCAACCCATTCACTGACAGACTCCAATGACTAGCACCCACATACAAGTCTCATAGATCCTTATGAGCCTTTACATTTACGCGAACTCTTGAGGATCTATACCACTTGTTTTTCACCGTAACACTGATAAACTGCTTATAAGCTTTTTTTCCCCCACAACTCACACGCTTTTTTCCCGACTATTAAGGCTGTCTCAGTTCACGTTTTGTGACAAGGTGATCTCCGCGGCACATTTGACTGTTTCGTTGCAATGCCACATAATCATCAGCCACTGTGGCGTAAGGCTTTTCCCGACCATGTATTACAAGGATGTCTCAGTTCACGTGTTGCGATAGGGTATTGCGGTCTCCGCTCTATTTTGTGTGTGTTTGTGTGTGTGTGTGTGTGTGATGGTGTGTGTGTGTGTGTGTGTGTGTGTGTGTGTGTGTGTGTGTGTGTGTGTGTGTGTGTGTGTGTGTGTGTGTGTGTGACTGCTTCGTTGCAATGGCGCACAACGATCAGCCAGTAAGAAGGACTTAACTGTGGCGCGGCACCACTTCGAATAGAAAAGAATATTTTGATTCTGGGGTTAAATCCTTCACAAATAGTCGTTGTATTGAAGGCCTACTACCGCCGTAAATGTTCAAAGATACACTTCTTTAAAAGATGGTTACGAAACGCTACACACAGGTCTAGTTATGGTTCATTTAGACACAGGACAATTCAGTTCAGCATACGTCGTTTTTCTATCAAGTAACCTGACAATGACTCCACTCCGTTTTAGAAATACAATGCTATCGGTACGAGAAACAGCTATAGTTAGATTAATCCAGACCAAAAAGGTGACTGCCAAGCGTGTAATATGCAAAGAAGTTGCCACATTCCTTCTGCCAATGAAGATAAGTAGCGGCTAATCTCTTTGTTTGTTTGTTTGTCTATTTTGACAAAGGGTATTTACCCGAAATATTAATAAATTGTGTTGTACCCGTCTTTTCTAAGCGTGTTTCTTTCTCCGTTGGGTACTTCTTTTTATAGTTAGATTGACACGCCAAAGGCTGCGCAGAATAAATAAATGCGATTACTTGTGTGCTTTTGCAGCGTGTCCAAACTGCTGTTGAAGTACATTAGGTGTGTCGACAAGACGTAACAAACACAAATGGTGCTGAAAAGTGTCTTCAGATTTATGCGTAATGGTACTTTAATATATTATGTTATGCGTGACCTCGCGTGACAGCAAAATAAATCACGAGTGATCAGTTCGACCGATAAAATGCGAGCTTTAGCTCGCATTTTATCTGTCAAACTGAGCACTCGTGATTTATTTTGCGCCACGGGAAGTCAGGCATGACGTAATCTCTATGTAAAGTTATTGTACCTTACGAGCGGAGATGGTCTACTCCTATACAGTATGTCAAACATAGGTGGAACAATCCAATCTTTTCCAATCTTTATCTCGTACGAAGTGCATTCAATATAGTTTTCTAGATGGTTTGTCCTTAGTCCAAATCTTTATAATGGCATCATGTACAATAACAGCTACAGCTCGTCTCTTGTGGATGCAACGCGTCCCGTTGAATTATTTAAAGTTCGGGATGTTAACAAATGAATGTTATTGTGTTAGTGAAGGGGTGAGTTTCAGTCATTCAAAACAGATGAAAATGGTCGGGTTTGTGCAAAATAGGTTAAGGTACTCTCATTGGGGAAGACTCTCAAGCACACCTCCCATAAAGTCACTTCCGCAGTTCGCTTCACATATTTTTCGGGAGTGAATGGGTTAATTAACCCTGTTTTATTTTCCTTAAGTAAGTTTACGCCCAAAAAGCCAAAGCCGGCCCCAAAAAAGTAAATCGTGGATACAAGGCGCGGGAGCTCATGAGGATCTATGCCTCTTGCAGTTGTACGAAGGGATTAAACCCTATTTTAGTTTCTTTTTCTTTTCCAGAATGCATTACAGGCAACCTGAAGAACAGCTACGTGCAGTACACTGGCTTCTATCTGGAAGAGCTCAACCTTGGACTTCCTTTACCCTTCATGCTAGTGGATCTTTGCAGAACCGCGTGCAACCAAAAATCGGACTTCCGGACCTTCGAGTACGAAGTAGGAGTGTGCACTCTGGCGAGTGCAACTCCTTTAACTAATCCTGAGGCTATGCGATACAGGGTTACTTCCCTGTTTTTTCAGAAGTACTGTCCTTAGATCAATAAAAGTGTAAAACAAGAGCAACAAAGCCCCCATGGTTCACTCGACCGGTTAGCACGATTTCTTTGACCTTTTGTGACCTGACCATTTTAACAGATCACTTATATGAGCAAGTGTTGAACTGTCTTGACATCATTACAGAATTGGCTATAATACCGACTCAAATTCATTCTTTCAAAATACAGCCGACCACGCTTGTCGAACCTGCAGGGGAAACCTTTTATCGTTCGACTTATCCGTCATACGGAGAAGTCGCATTTTTCACACAGTTGTTCGACTTAAGCGTTGTTGTTGTTGTTGTTGTTTTCCGGACCAAAATTATGTTCACAACACACAACATTCTTTTAAGATAAAAATTAAATATGCAAAGTCATGTTGAAACACACAAAAAGAACCGAAAGAAGTTTTTTTGGGCAAAAGCACATCAAAATTTATAGACACCTAAAATGAATCTCTCAAATGCCTAGGTCAGACAGAGAGACAGACAAGGTAATACACGGGACTTTCCAGGCTACATCTGTAACCACACGCCTGAAAGCAGCTATAATTCAGGATGTTATTTTTTATGTGGCAATTTTCTCAGATCCACGACTGAAATAATTAACACCCAAATAAACAGCTTTCAGGACTTTAAGTTCAACAAATTTATTGCAGGTGGCTGAGAATTGAACCCGTATTCCATCTTTTTTCATCCTAGTAAAGTCAGACACATCTTCTGTCCAAACAAATTGATGTTACAGAGATGAGTACACTTCTTATTTCTATACCATCAGTAATGATCAACAAAGAGAGAATACACGTAACACAGACCTACCGACTCGTTTTGTGGTTATTCTCCTCAGCTCCTTACAATTATTACGTGTTTGGCTGTAAATATGTTACAGTAATAATGAAAAATCAAAAAGAAAACACGAGATGTGTAACGCAATAGCATTTAAGCGGCCTGCTCTAGGATGGGCTTTGATTGCTAAACTTTCCTGATAAAAGGGTTCTCAGTGTTGTCTTGCCTCAGATGAGACTTTTCTACTCTTCTTTTCATAATCCATGTGAGTTGCACACGTAACAGAGGTCTTTTAAAAGCCCTGGCAAACGTCGTTGGAACTCTCTTACCTACAAAGGAGCACTGAGGAGAGCAGAAAGGTCTTTCATTTCATTACATTCAGACTTCAAAAGCAGTTAGCCTCTTTGTTCAGCGTTATTGTGCCTGCCAAATCGACCACCACCAGTGGTCTTCGCTTGCTGCGGACCGTGACACCTGGCGCTCCACCATTTACAAGGCAGCTGTCTCCTTTGAGGACTCTCACAGAGCTAGCCTTAAGGACAAGCGGCTCAGGAGAAAAAACAGAGATGCAGCAGCTCAGAACCCTGGCCATACCTTCCCCTGCAGCCACTGCGGTCGAACCTGCCTGTCTCGGATTGGCCTCCGCAGCCACGAACAAGCCTGCAGACGTCGTGGGCAACTCCTATAAAATCTTCGTTCGCGAAGTCAAGCCAAGAGAGAGATTGTGAGACATACTGAAAACAGTTGAATACAAAGTAGTATTGCACACTACTGGTCCTCCATTGTCGCAAACAGGTCGCTTACAAAGTCACCCACAGGCACACACTTTAAAGTTTAATTCTCTCTCTCTCTCTCTCTCTCTCTCTCTCTCTCTCTCTCTCTCTCTCTCTCTCTCTCTCTCTCTCTCTCTCTCTCTCTCTCCCTCTCTCTCCCTCCCTCTCTCGCTCTTTTACCTCACGTATTTCATGCCGATGGTTGCGTGTGTGCATGTGTGCATGTGTGTGTGATGAGTGTTATTATTTTCCTGTATATAATGATGCTATTGGGTTTTGTATGTAAATTTTTTTTTAAATTTTATTTTAGTTTCCTCTTTTTTATGCTGTAGATGTTAGCAACGGCAAGTTTGTAAAATGACGATTTGTTTTCTGTAAAATCTTTTTACCGTTGAAAAATAAAGTTTCATCATCATCATCACCATCATCATCATCATCATCATCATCTCTCTCTCTCTCTCTCTCTCTCTCTCTCTCTCTCTCTCTCTCTCTCTCTCTCTCACACACACACACACACACACACACACACACACACACACACACACACACACACACACACACACACACACACACACACACACACACACACACACACACACGGGCGCGCGCAGCGATTTTGTTAAATGACGACCCGGTTGATTGGCTCAAAGTTCGAGTGTGCAGCAGCCGTCAACGAAATATGATCAGAAGGTACCGGTGAGAATATGTCGCTGTGTTCAAAGACCATAAATATTTGGGTTCAACTTGTCCGACTTTGGAAACATATTCGATTTATCCAAAGATCGACTTAACGGAGCTTTCAGTTGTAATATGTCATAGAAAGTCAAGCACAGGCCACAGCGGAAAAAATGGTGCGACTGTTTTATCCCAGTTTGGAAAAAGAGAAACACTTTCGACTTATCCGAACTTTAATTAACCCAAACTGGACGGTTCGACTTAACGGAGCCATTTAGTTAATATTAGTTATAGAAAGAGCAGCTTTGGCCACGGAAAAAAATGGTTTCACTTAATCTAATTTTGGAAAACGAGAAGCGCATTATACTTAAACGAAGTTTAATTAAACCAAACTGGACCGTTTTAGAAATAAGCTGTAAAATTAGTCCTAGGGGAACAGCTGTGGACAGGGGCAAATATAGTTCGACTCAAGCGTTTTTCGACCTAACCGTCTTTGACATAGGCGTGCGGAACTGCATTTTAAAAAATAAATTAGTTCTGAGGAGAAACACCTTCGACATCCGAAGTTCGACCTAAGCGAGTTCCAGTTATCTGTTGTAAAATTAGTTATAGAAAGAACAGCTTTGGCTGGGATTTTATTTTTCGACATTAGCGTTTTTCGACTTATCCTTTTTCGACCTACTGACAACCGAGTATAGCTGAGGCAAGAGTTGGTAGATGTATCATTCAGCTACCGGTACCGTTCGCGGGTGTAATTCGCAGATAAACCCAATCGGGGAGAACGCTACATTTCTATTCAAATGAGATGTGTGTTTGTGGTGTCCTCTTCTAGTAGCTCCATATGCGGGGAACATCAGCAATCGGTACGGGCAAGCAAAGGGAAATCCCTCTAGACAAACAAACAGTTCCATCTCTTGACCTCTTTAGTGTGGCACCAAATTGCCATTGAGTCCACATCTGGCAGTTTGGTGCCAGAATTAGTGGGCCAAAGGACCTAACTCTTTGTTTAATTACTGGATGACTGACCTACAGACATGTTCTTAGTTTCCCAGCATGCCTATTGATCATCCTCTGTAATTGCGGGGACATGATATAATTATGTATAACCACTTGCAGGATATTTATAATAAGAATAAGAGTACTTTATTATCTCAAAAAGAGAAATTCGCCTCGCCACCTCAGGTGCAACTCGCAATCACACACACTCACTCAACAGTTTACAAACAAATGGACAATAACATATCTACAAAATGGACAATGACTCGGGACGGGTGAAGCCCGTCGCCAATGCATCTAAAGGCCGGCGCCAGTGACCTCATCCCGACCCGAACCTCCCTGACAAAAACAGAATACTAAGACAACCCTATGTCTCCTGAACACACTATTATATGTTCTTTCGTAAAGTTTTTACTTGACTAAAGCTAGTACATAAAATACAAATTAACAACAGAAACAAAATACCGTCGACAGAGAAATGATCTCAGATCTAGGCTACATAAAAACAGCAGTCAAAACTGCACCTGGGGGCCCGTCGCCATAGTACAGCGCCGGTATTTAGAGGGTGATGAAACAATGTGAGATTAACAACACACTTTCCACCCCTAACGACCGTGACCTAATAACGGGCGCGCATAAATACATGACATTATCGGTCTTGTCGTCTGCATTTTTTTTTATGTCGTTCTCTATCTCAGTCTTCTTAAGAATATCGATGCAGTGCTTTTGTTATTTTTAAAGTAATTTTGTATATATTTTGTGTCTTTTTTAACACTGGGCACTGTATAGTAGAGGAGGTCTATATTTCTTGTTGCGGAGCTACACTCGGAGGTTACGAGGTGTCTGGTCCGCGTCAACTTTGAAAGCCGTTTTCAACCCCAACATAGTAAATAATATATAGGAGGTAAGCAGTATTGTTGCTTATGCAGCGTGGCTCTCCTGCGTAATTTTTCACTTCCTTGTTGGAGGAAGGCTCGATGAACCGGCTTGCATTGACAGCCAACCAATTATAAACCTCGGTGAAATAATGAACAGAAAACCTACTCGACCCCAATAATCTAAAGACTTCCTACTTGCCGGGCGTTAACCCATTTAGCCCCGGCGCCCTACAGCAGGCGATAAAATGACCATGATAATTCAAGGGTAGTGTCAGATTAGCTTAGCGCCGTCAGGCGCTAAGCAAATCTGCCACTACCCGTGAATTATCATGGTTGTTCCCTCTCCTGCAACTGGTACATAGTCGTTAAGTAAGACCTCCCAAATTTTTTAGAAATGCGGCCTTGGCGTTAAATTGGTTAAACACAATCTATTAACCAATCCATCAACCGGCTTACGGGTAACAGAGCCCAACATTTCGAAATCTAAGCCAGGAACAAAATAGGAATGCCGTCCCAGTAAGCAAAAGTCCTCGGACCCACGACAGCAGCAGTGGGCCCGCGCACGGCCGTACGCAGGGCCACTGCGACCGTCGTGGTCCCGAAGATATTTCGCTATTAGGGGTCATTCTTGTGTAAAGTCTGCTGCATAAAATGTGACTCCTCTTTCTGCTGCGCAAACTACTATTGTTGAAATAGACTGATTATTTATCTAGGATCTGCTATATGCAAAAAGACACAATATTCGCGTGTAGCCGAAACTGCCATGCTTTTGTCATTATTTATGTTGGGGGTACGCTTGAAAAGAAGCTCACTTGGATAGATAAATATTTACTCAAGCGCAAAGAGAACCAATACATCAGGTTTAGTTTCAAAATCAATTTTACAATAACAGGCATGCATCTAAAATTACGTAGTAATTACAGCACTTGAAACAGAACTAGTTTTAAAAGTTGCCATTTTTGTTCCCTCGACAATTGGTTTTTCTAGCATACTGATCTTCACATGGAAATATCATGAGAAAGCGCCAATTTATTTGGTCACGTGTTATCTTCTGAACATGGTATTGTGATGAAAACTAGCTCAAAGCCAGTTTTTATCACAATAACATGTTCACCAGGTTGTATGAGACAAGATTATTGGGTAATTCCTCATGCTATCGTTATCGTTATCGTTCATCGTTTTTAAAATACATGTAATGATTGATAATAGTCTCCTTTATGAGAGACAGACTTGTTTTGTTCCGGTATTTTTGCACTATACAGCATTGAACAGTAGTGGATATTTGAAGCTAGTAAATCTACTGAAGTCAGTAGTACCTGCGCAACCCGTTCAGTGCCGAGAAAATGTGAACACCACCCAGCTCCAAGAAGTATAGATCCTCATGAGCCACGCAATTGCGGGGGCGCATGAGGATCTATACCTCTTGCGAACACAGCTTTGAATCCATGTTCCAGGGACAACTAGAGTGTTTTTTTTTGTGTTGAACTATTAAAGATTGCAGAAACACAGTCTGCCTCAATTGGCACTCAAAGGGTTAACAGGCGTGTCCATGTAACATCTATGGCAGGTAGCCAAACTTCGTAATCGAAAATGTGTAATGTCTTTATATATGTCTTTATAGTTCATCTCCTATATAAATTTATATATATATATATACGTAAGTTTTCATTCAATTCTGAGAATGCTGTGCTAATGCCATGGAATTCCAGGCTGGTAAGCTTGCATTGTGTCATCAGGACATCAGCTGTCCTTTTTGTGACTGCATCGCTCACTAGTTCCATTTTTTTCTGTCGTTCTCTATCTCAGTCGTCTTAAGAATATCGATGCAGTGCTTTCGTTATTTTTAAAGGAATTTTGTATATATTTTGTGTCTTTTTTAACACTGTGCACTGTGTAGTAGAGGAGGTCTATATTTTTTGTTGCGGAGCTACACTCGGAGGTTACGAGGTGTCTGGTCCGATGCTAATAACCGCGTCAACTTTGAAAGTCGTTTTCAACCCCAAAATAGTAAATATATAGGAGGTAACAAAGAAAAAAGATATATATATATATATATATATATATATATATATAATATATATATATATATATATATATATATATATATATATATATATATATATATATATATATATATATATATATATATATATATTATGCCCTGTCAAATTTCAGTAGTTGATGAAATCTGTCCATGTGACTCTGTGTCCATGATGCTGATGAAGATCTATGTACACAAAGAGTTTTCTAGACGCCGCTGGAGTTCTTCCAGTGTTCAGAGTACGCAAAAGGCTATTGGGCCGTAGTCGGCCGTGGTCGGCCCGCGCTCAGTCGGGCGCGAGCCCACTGCGGCCGACCACGGCCCTCAATGGCTTCTGCGTTGGCGGTTGTCTGTTGTCTTGTCTTTCCTGTTCCCTAAAAAACACTGTGTGTTTATCCTTGCCTGCATTAGACACAATTCCCCCTGAATATAGGTGCAGGTCGCTTTCGAGAACATGGCGTTTGAGCGCAGGCACCGCTTTCCAATGCGCAAATGGCCATCGGGCCGACGACAGCCCCGATGGCCTTTGCCCATTGTGTCCTGCCGAAACATTTTCCCTATAGAACAAGAGATCTATGTTTTTTTACTGTTTTTTTTTTCTTTCGCAACGCAATCACGCTTGTATAAATAATTGCCTTTTAATTTGTAATACTTAAAGGGTTAATTTGCATTGGTTTTTGTAACTGGTTGTTTTCTTATATACATTTTCCATTACAATTCGATTCAATACAATTAAAAAAAAGTACTTTCAGTTGTGTCCCGAGTTCTTCGTCAAAGTTAGCTGCATGTTGTGCTGCCGCTGTGTGTGTGAGTATTCCTTGTTGTGCTATGCTGTATCTCTCTAGCTGTTCGTCCAGATGTTTTTTTTTTTTTTTTTTTGGTTTCGTGTTCGTATTCGGCATGTCGGGTTGTAGTGCTGTCCAGCGCTCGCGTCCCTGACGCCAGTGGTCAGTGTAGCGTGCAGCGGGTCAGTTTATCTCTTTTGACACACACGCGAGTATGCAAAGGACACCGCGGGGGCTCATGAGGATCTATACCTCGTGCATCTGGTTGGGGTTCAGTTTGTGTGAAGGAGTGACGGCGTTTTTTTTTTTTTTTTTTTGTTTTTGGTTCAGTTCAGTTCGGTCAAGATGTGATATCTTCGCTCGAAAAGGCCCATACGCGCTCCACCCCACCCATCAGAAGCCTTCCCATCAGAGTTCCTTTCCATATCGTACCAATATTGGTCTGGTTTCACTGTGGATCTCTCGCGTTATTTGAAAGTCTGCCCCACGCCCGTTGCTGCCGTTCTCCACACCTCTGGCTGTCAGGGTCCAAAAGCAGGGTCTACACCATTGTATATTGACTGTTGCACAACCGCGTTCCCCAGAGGCATACCGATGAAATATGCACACACACACACTCACACACACACACACAAACAAAAACAGCAGCAGTTATTTGGAGAAGTGTATAACAGTTCACGGAGTATTGTTGCGTCCCAACGACGCCAAGCTATTCTGGGACACCGTTGAACCATCATGATCGATCTGGTATTTGGTTGCGTTGAAATGGTTAACCCCTTGACTGCCGAGTAGAAACTGAACACCACTCCAAATGCAAGAGGTATAGATCCTCATGAGCCCCCGCAGTTGCTGGGGCTCAAGAAGATCTATGCCTCTTGCTGGAACCACTTTAATATGCGTGGTCTCTTCCCGCAAGGGATCTTAAGCCCTGAATGTACATTGATTTGAAAAGCACGACCTGTCAATGAAGTGGTTAACTGGGAGGCTGGAGTCCGAAACGTCAGTTACTGCCAAACAACGATCGGTGCTGCTGCATACTTGACAGTGCAACTGCGAACTGGAATTCTAGACTGTCGCTTGTAGCGTGTGGTAAGAAGGCTATGAATTTCGTCTTTTCACTCTGAAATTTTCGCATATTACCGACCAAAAGAAATGCGATTTTTTTTAATCATCGGAACACTGTAGTGTTTCCGATTATTAAAAAATATATCGCATTTCTTTTGCTCGTCAGTATGTTAAGATATGTGCATGTATGCAAATAGTGTCATAATCATAAACACGAAGAACATATATATGTGTCTATAACTCACAGACATTAATTTCGTCAAAGATTCAAAGACTGAAAATATTCAAAGTTTTTATTTCCTTTATCCACTATCGGGGTATGAATGAAAGATGTCGATTACAGTTTGAGTCAAATTCACGGTTACACGATGACAAACACATTTTTTTTCCCAAATGGTCGATTAAAACAAAAATCAGTCTGCAGATGAACAGTGAACATAACAAGACAGTGATACATTTCCATACATTTTTATTTCATATTTTTTGTTCTATACATTATTTTTGTTTATATGTCGCGAGCTACAAAACTTTGCTTATTACAACTGAGTTCGGATATAGCAATGTAAATGTAAATTGCATTTCCCTTTCTCAGATGCCTTGACTACTCACTAAGCAAAATACCCCCGAGCCGACGTCGGCCGCAGGAGGCCCGCGCACGACAGTGCGCGGATCCCCCTGCGTCAAATGTCGGCCCGAGGACCTTTGCTTACTTTGAGTACACTCTTTTTGCCTCGCTTATAAGAAACCGTGTTTGTCGTGGGTGCATTCGTGAGCATTTATGTATCATGTTAGTGAAGTGTTCTGCATGTTCTATTTTTGGTACCTGTTACATCTTAATTCTTGAAGCGTTCAGTGTTCGGAGGTTTCAGGTGCGCAATTGGTGATCACAGGCATTTAATGGACTAATCTACAGATACAGATTGGCTACTACATTTCAGTATTTTGTTTCCGAACTGAAAAATAATATTAAAAAAAGAACTTTTTCCGCAAAGGTTGTTTTTGAACAAAGGAAAGTTCCTTTTCTGAGGATAAAACAAAACAAACAAACATACAACAATATTTGAAGAACTAGAAAATCGCGTATAAGTATAGATAGATCTTTCCGACAGTGAAACAAAATGAACTCATTTTGTTTATCTCATTGTGCCCGAGGTTCGAAATACCCACTTTTTGAGGCTATCCTATGAGGACTGCATTACAGTTCAGGAGACAGATCTACCATGATAGGTCAAGGGTGGTGTCAGATCGGTGCCAAGCTATTCTGCCACCACTCTTGAACTATCATGATCGAGCCATATCTTGCTGTGGTGTGTCCAAAACTTTATGCTTTATTTCTTCAAAATTAAGACGCTTTGCAAATAGTCTGTGAGCCAAGGTCGAAACCGGTGCCATTCAGCTGGTAAATTCTCATATAGATTTTTGGTATACTCAATGTCCCTAGGGATAGAAAAATCAGTAGCAGTAACAGAAGTGCTTGAAAACTTGCTACCATTGAATGTTTTCAGCAAGAGAATTAACAATCAAAATAATATTTATCGTCGTCATCGTCTTGTCATTCTCTGCTTCTGTTCATCACGAGCTTCCTCTGACCTTTGATTCCCACAGTCCTAACGCCGGCACATGTCTGTACGTTTCACGGTATTCATTACACAAGTGCACCCTGGTATTGCCCATGATCTGACACACATGCACGATAGAAGCGTAAGAACTGCTTCAGTGGCTGGTATGACATCTATCCAGTCAACAGCCTAGATGTTCTTGTCTTCTTTTTCCATCTTCCATCCATGCTTGGCGGGAGCAGGAGCTTAAGTGTCATTTTCCAGACTTATTGTCCAGAACAATACGTCGAAGTTGGCTCATTCTGGAATGTTTCAGGAGACAGTCTCGACAGAGTGGAAGCTGGTGTAGTTCCACTTCCCCCTGACTGTGAATAAGGCACAAACTGCAGTGGATAAAACAAACTTTAGCCTCATGGCACGAGCATTGGGTAGGTTCTACTTCACAGCTGAATCCACACATGCATTTGTTTCGTAAAACTAAGTACTCCATAAGCCAGTCCTGGCTACCGTGCCCCCCCCCCCCCCCTCCCCGTCACAGAACTCAATAAGATGGGTTTCAAAGTGTATCTTAGTATGTCCTGAGATGTTTAAGCAACGTTCCCCTAAAATCCTTATGAACGCACCAGAGATATAGCCGATGGCGCAAGGGTACCCTCATTAACGCTCTTTGAGGATGCTAAAATGACGTTGAGAAACATTTTCCTCTAAATACATCAGAATTCATTCCGGAAGCCCCAATCAGGCAATATTATGTTAAGTCTGCATCCTCTGCAACAAATCAGAATGAAAAAAATATTGAATCTCTGGGTCACAGTGAATGTATTTGTGCAGCCAGTAAACAGCCATTTCCACGAAATCGCAAAAAAAAAAAAAAAAAAAAAAAAGACCAAAATAATGTGTCAGATACCTTCAGACGTTTTCTATAGCACTGACAGTCCATTTTCAGGCTTTCGTCATTAAAACAGGATTCACAATTATTATAAACTTGACTAGGTGATGCTGTGATCACTGTGAGTGCCACAGTGGTTGATTTTGTATCTCTACCCCCAAGTTGTAAAAATACCAACAAAACAAAAAATGAATTAGAAAAAATTACTAACGTTATTCCATTTCATTTTGACCTCTCTTTACCTATTAAGTTTCAATAATGTGAGCATAAAGTGCAAGAAAATAAGGAAAGTCGGCATCCTTTACGGTACGTTCGTGGTGAATGATAGCTTTTTTTTCCATTTAAAATTGCCAAATTGGGAAGCGTACGTTGTTTCTGATGCCCTCAGAAATTTTGTATGCAACTGATAGGTCTTTGTAACGATTGTGTTGTGTTGTTCTGTGAGAGCGTGCATGTGTTGATCGTAGGTAGCGATCCGATGTTTTATTTGAGCTATCATGATTACGAATCACATACCTTTTCAGTAAGTTTCACTTTCGTTCGCGCTTAGTGCAGAATCGATTATCTTTTGACACACGGAATTGAATCCCGAAGAGTCTAGAAACTGCGCGAGTAATCATCATTGTTTTCTGCGCGCGTGAAGTGAACGGTCACTATGCATTAGGCTGAATCTTGAAACTTCCGGATGATTCGGGGAGGTCGTGACCTGTCTAGTGTGCTCATGCGTGTAGTCATGACGCGCGGGGATTTCCCAACATAGGGGCTGGTAACAGCAGCCAGATTAGTGTAGATTATTCCGGTGTAAGTTTTCCTCTTTAATATTTATGAGTTTTAGTTACGTAGTTTGTTTTGATTGGTTGTGTTGTACGATTTTGCTCGATTGTTCTGGAAAACATACCACTATAAAAGATCGTATGAGTTAGGAAGCGCGTGTCGTACATTGTTCAGTTGTAGAGTTGCGATGTAACAGCGTCGGTACATTGTTCAGTTGTATAATTGCAGTGTATCGTAAGCACATTGACTTTGAGCTGCGTAAGGTATCGTGCTTCATTGTCAGTGACGAAGTTGTACCAGTGTATGGTGATGTTGATTGTATGAGAGGCGCATTGTGTCAAAGTGTGGACATTTTGCAGAGAAGACATTGTTGGTGCATTTGTGAACGTATTTTGTGGAGATCGCATCGCTGTAATAAAATATTGTTGGAACTGTTACTC
This sequence comes from Semisulcospira habei, assembly GCA_036245525.1. NCBI lineage: Eukaryota > Metazoa > Mollusca > Gastropoda > Semisulcospiridae > Semisulcospira > Semisulcospira habei. The sequence goes on along the minus strand of BTPG01000001.1, from coordinate 72,573,604 downwards.
CAGTATTGTCTACATCCTTAAGCCACGTGTGACGGATTGCAGCTGAATGAAGTTTATTTAAAAGAACCTTACGTGCGTGCCGTCTGGTGTGATATCATACTACGACCACGACTCTACCACGTAACAGTCTTTTTTAGATTTTATTGGTTAGGATAGAGTACCACAGTTACTCCCAACCTGATTTTATGATGCTGTTATGCATTTAAGGGCCACAGTGGTTGAATCTACTGCCCTACCCCCATTAATACCAGTACGCAAAGGAACGCAAAATGATCATAAAAATTTCTTACGTCATACTCCTCTGTTTAAATATTTTTGTTGCCAGTTTTCTTAACAAAGTATGCATTTGATCATAAAATTTGTGATCATTTCATTAATTTCAATGTGACCCATCAATTTAATTGTAACTATTTTTTAACTGGCTGGTCTTTTAGGTGATAGTTTACCTAGTGTAAATCGGGTCTAATTAGATCTCCCCTTTTCTTTTCATTTATTTTCGTCTAGAAATGTGCAAATATGAATATGCGTATTAAAGTTTATGGTTCCTAACAGTCAAAACAATGTTATCAAAATATTTAGTTTCCACTTGCCCACCACGAGATCACCACTTCCACCCCCACTTTTTGCCTTCTTCTTCAATTCCTTGATGGCCGTCTTTAAATCGTATATTGTTCTGGCTGCCAATAAGTGAGCTGTCAAGAGCTCGGCAGCAGGTTTTCAGTGTTTGGTGTACAGGGGCGTGTCTTCTGGTCAGAACTGCCAGCGGACCGCTTCTCTGTATGGACAGGTCTGGAGAATGTGCTAAGAGACTGATTTTTTTACGCCACATTTGCATAGGGTTGTTTCCGCAAGACCCAGTCTCACGAGGCGAGTCCAGAGTGGTCAGCGCGTAGATGAAGATGATGGCCTGGCTCTCCTTGTTCAGCTTGTTGATGTCGTCTGCCCACGGGCTGCAGCCGCCATTCTGCTGTTGCCATTCACTTTGTTGCTGTAGTGTCTAGGTTTCTTTACAGGAGGTTGTGATCTTGAGGTAGTCTGGCGCCTGCTTTGACCAAGCTGTCAACCTCCCCATTCCCAGCTACTCCAGAACGCACTGGAATCCACTGCAGCACTATTTTGTGGACAGGGCATCCAGTCTATCTTGAAGCTTTCTGGTGAGGAGATCTGTGGATCACTCTGCTGCCTTCCCATTGCTAATGCTCTGCTGCTGTGTTGAGCACCTGCAGATCTGTGCGATAGTTGGAGCTGCTGCCGCCAGCTGGTAAGGAGAGGGAGATAGTAGTGCGGTCTGCACAACAGATGTACACGCCACTTCCTTCGTTCCGCACAGCGTCTTGTTCGGACTCGCCTGTGTATATGTGAGCACAGCTGCTATAAGAGTAGCTCTTGTGCATATTAATCTCCAGTGAGATGGCTTTGTGCAGTGCCGCCGCGACCTTTGGCAAAGAGTCCTGGAACAACGTTTATGTTGCCTAGAAGGCTCTTTCGAGATGCCCAGGTGTCTGAAGAGAGCTCTTCACATATCTTTGGGCTTGGTTACAGGACGTTAGTTTTAGCCCTTTGCAGGACCTTCAGTTGGCGGTTCAGACTTGGGCGTTTCTGACGGTTTTTGGTCTGCTCCTGTAGTCTCCAGTGCTGTCGGTGTTTAGTAAGTCTCTTCATCATGTGTGCTGTTCTGAGTTCTAGTGGCTCCAATGTCCTCCATTTTCTAAATCGAGATGCTCCAGATGGCTCTAAGAAACTCACCGCATCATGAGAATGACCCATGTTTTGCATCTTGTCAAGCCTGCCTTTTTGGCTTTGCAGGCAGTGTTTCATGTTGTCGACCGCACTACAGGTCTGACCGAGCTGGTGTTTGCTTGCGCCAGGATGCTGTAATTTGCGCCAATGTGGTCCCCACCAATTTCTTCATCAGAGACCTTTTTTTCGCAGGTCTAGCTTCCATGGCTTCGATGTGATGCCTCCACGTGAATCAAGCAATTTATTTGTTGCCACTAAAGTTGACCTGTCTGTCTTTGGTACTGGAAGGTCTCCAGTTTCAAGGTAACCTCTTCCATCTGATTGAAAGAAATGGTCTAGCTCAGTTTGAGTGGCCATCCTTCAGTCCAGCTGCTGACTCTCTTGGCAGCATCCTGGATTCTGCAGGATGCTATTTATTTATGTTTTGCTGCGCTCCAACAAGCAAAAGTCATCTGCATGAAGGATGTTCGAGACGCACCTTGGTACTGCTGTACTGAAGTAATTAATGTAGACCAAGACAGAATCAGACACAACATCTCCCTTAGGTACACCTTCCCCGAGTTTGACAAGATTGCTGAATGTGCAGACGGTAGAAGCTTCAGCGGCAGCCCCTGTTTACAGACGTTTCCCCCTTTTCATGCCTTAACTAAAAAAAAAAAACAATTACATTGATGGGTCACATTGAAATTAATGAAATGATCACACATTTTTATGCTCAATATGCATACTTTGTTAAGAAAACAGACAACAAAAATATTTAAACAGAGGAGTATGACGTAAGCATCTGTTATGATCATTTTGCGTTATTTTGCGTACTGGTAAAATGGGGGTAGGGCAGCAGAATCAGCCACTGTGGCCCCTAAATGCATACCAGAATCATAAATTCAGGTTGGTAGTAACTGTGGTACTCAATCCTAACCAATTAAACCTAAACAAGACCTATCAGTTGTATACAAAATATCCGAGGGCACCGGAAACAACGTACGATTCTCAATTTGGCAATTTTAAATGGGAACAAGCTATCATTCACCACGAACGTACCGTAAAGGATGCCGACTTTCCTTATTTTCTTGCACTTTATGCTCACATTATGAAACTTAATAAGGAAAGAGAGGTCAATATGAAATGGAATAACTTCGCTGTTTTTTTTCTAATTAATTGTTTTGTATTTTTACAACTTGGGGGTAGAGATACAAAATCAACCACTGTGGCACTCACAGTGATCACCGCATCACCTAGTCAAGTTTATAATAATTGTGACATCCTGTTTTAATGATGTAAGCCTGAAAATGGACAGCCAGTGCTATAGAAAATGTCTGAAGGCATCTGACACATTATTTTTGTCTTTTTTTTTTTTTTTTTTTTTTGGCTATTTACTGGGTGCACAAATACCTTCACTGTGACCCAGAGATTCAATATTTTTTCATTCTGTTTTTTTTTGCAGAGGATGCAGACGGTGTCCCTTAACATAATGTTGCCTGATTTGGGCTTCTGAAATAAATTCCGATCTATTTAGAGGAAAATGTTTCTCAACCTCATTTTAGCATCCGCGAAGAACGTGAATGGGGGTACCCTTGCGCCATCGGCTATATTTCTGGTGTGTTCCTAAGGATTTTAGGCGAGCATGGCTTAAACATCTTAGGACATAATAAGGTACATTTTGAAACCCATCTTATTGAGTACTGGAGGGGGGTGGGGGGGTGCACGGTAGACCGTGGTAGCTTTTGGACTAAAGGGATATGATCTATTTGAAGAAAAATGCACGTGACCACTCAGACCTACAGGAGTCGAACATTCAAAAGCCAAACAAGCTGTCTCTACAATAGATGAAAGCTTATGGAGCTGAGTGAATCTGTGCGGGTAACGTGGTACTCATCAACATTTCAACACGCACTTTTGCACCTGATGATGTTGCTGAGGATTAAAAGAAGTTGTTTGAACAGTAGGAGAAAGTGCTTATAAATCTTTTGAGAAAGTTGTGAACGCCTGGAGTAAAGCCCTCCAGCAAAACAGCTTTACGAACCAATGGTTATATATTCATTAAAGTCTTTTGGAACTGTGCAGAAACAGAAACCAGTCATTTGAACTGAAGGAATGTCTCTCATTTTGGAAGCCGACAGGCAACTGTTTATGGCGCAGGGATGTCATTCTCATCCCCTCGGGCAACTTCATTGAACTCTTGCTGCACCCAATACTCGTCTGAGAGAAAGAAAAAAAAACCCAACAACACTGCTCTGACTGCACACATAAAGAAGGCTCTCCCCTGGGTGATGCATTGCCTTCCCATACAGCCAAAGTGAGATGGCCTTAGTCGTATGCTGGGCGTTAAACCCTAATAAATAACTCCCCATTCAGCAACTATCACAGCTTACTCATCTTTTTGAATTCTTGACTGTGTATGTTCTTAATCTGGGTGGTAACACTCATTCTTGTTCAAATAGATAATGTCCCTCTCAGTCTCAAGATAAATTCATTTCTGGATTCAGCTTTGAGGTAGAATTACCTACACACAGCCCCGCTATAAGGTTAAATTTGGTTGTACCTCACTTGGTCTCAGTGCATTTATTTACAGCCATCTCGATGGTCTGGTCTACGGGAAAGCGAACCAAATAGGTTCCCGTATGCTGGCTAAACAGAATAGTCTCCATCTCTAAACACTTGGTTAATCTCTGGATGGTCTGACGATAAATTTGTCATTTCAGAGTAGTATGCAGAAGGTAACGAGAATAGCCTTGTCATACGCAAAGCATCATAGAACCTGAGCACGAATGGCTTGCTATAATTTGAGTGTAATCAGGTTGACTTTACCTTGCTACGTAATATACTAAGTACACCTGATGTTCTTCTGAAAGCGCGTCGACGTGTGTTTGTGTGAGTGCGTGCGTTCTCGCTCTTCAAACATCACAAAGAAGCATATATTCTCATGCGCATGATGATCCATGCCTCTTGGAGATGCGCGCATGTTTGTGTGTGTGTGTGTGTGTGTGTGTGTGTGTGTGTGTGTGTGTGTGTGTGTGTGTGTGTGTGTGTGTGTAAGAGAGAGAGAGAGAGAGAGAGAGAGAGAGAGAGAGAGAGAGAGATGAAATGAAATGAAACTTTTGTTTTTTCAAGGATAAAAGATTAGGTCACAGACCTATTTTCAATCTTGTCCTTGCTACACACTACAACAAATATAACAGTAACACACACACACACACACACACACACACACACACACACACACCTCATTCTTCACGTACACCCACATGTCAATGGCCTAACAGTACAAAAAGATACACATATGAACAGGATATGAGACTACAGTTACATATTCATATAAATGTACATACGTATCAAATCAATAGTACTAAAAAGGAGGAAGGGGTTGCAGTCGGAATTGTAGTAAAAAACTAGACCGAAAGGGTTGACTGCCAGTGCTTGTAATTTAGAAAAAAATCTACCAAGTGAGTAGGAAAAAGCACTCTCAAGGGAGAGAAGTGTGCATGATAGACCAATGATCATAGATCTACTTTGGTCTAAGCAACTTTGGTTTAGTAGGTTCTCTCTTATGGTGCATGGAAATTTAGCTCTAGGTGGAGGCATGGAATGTATGCCCCTGCAGAAACCACAGTAAAATGTGGTCTTCTTTGCAGGTAAGCAGACGTTCTTTCTCTTCCTCCAGTATTGCCGATGGTGTGCTGAAGAGGTCGCCAAGACCGAAACAGCTGTCCACACCGGTTCAATATCTGGACCCCCACTTGGGGGACCTAGATTTAAATTTCCATGCACCTAGGGGCTGGAACAGTGGGATATGTAATACGCCCCCCTTCGGGTGGGGGCTTCCATATGCATTGCTTTCAGTCTCTTACTTAGCGCACCCCCTCTTTCCTATCTTTTTTTTTTGTGTGTGCTTGGACCAAAGTAGATCTATGATCATTGGTCTATCATGCACACGTCTCTCCCTTGACAGTGCTTTTTCCTACTCACTTGGTAGTTTTTTCAATATGCTCCGAGGCTCTCTTTGCCACCCGTTGAATACTGTGACAGTATTTTGCCAAGTTCCATGCTTGTGCGTACAGCAATATCGGAGATTATCGTGTTTACACACACACACACACACACACACACACACACACACACACACACACACACACACACACACACACACACACACACACACGCACGCACGCACACACACACACGCACGCACACACAAACACACAAACACACACGCACACACACACACACATGGAGACAAAGCCTCAGAGTGGGTTACCTACCATTTTATGTGAAAATCGGTTCCCATATTTTTATTATTCTAGGGCTCTGAAATTGGTGCGAATGTTTCGAACTCACCTTATAACTAAGCTCTATAAACTTAAAATAAAATAGACATTTTCTAGAAACAGAGCCACTGGATGGAGAAAAAATGGGTTTCTACCAATAAAGTGGGTGCCTCTACACAAAAACTGGCATTACAGTGAAAATGGGTGTCGCTTCAAATCATTCATTTAAGCATGGACTATCTTAAGAAAATTAGGCGTCTGTAAAAGTATTCCTTCTTTTTTCTGCATTAGAAATGTCAAGCACAATGACACAACACACAATGAACAAATACCTCACTAAACATGCCTCTGGTTGATTTTATTATGACTGTTTGTGTGGGGTTGGCGGGGAGGGGGGGAAGGTCATCACTTTTGGTTTTATAGAGCTGCAATTCTCTTTTATGAATGAAAGATTTACAGTATCAGTTGAATTAGTAGGTCATTTCAGAGGCGCGCACCGAGTTTCATGTCGATCTAATCACAAATACACATTTGGAGTGCACCAGATGGGTCTGGTTGGCCAAGTCACCCATTCCACACTATAGGCCAGCTAAGAGAAGCAATCGCGTTTATGGTCCGCGAAGGCCTCCCTCATACGTGGTAGAAGGTTTAAAACTAAGAAACTGTTATTTTTAGAAGCATGTCGGGCAACAGTTTTTATTAAAACTGTTTTAAAACCTCTTTTAACTCAACATTTGTTAATGTTAAAAAGAGTTTTAATTTACACGAGTGTAACTGTTGTGCATCTAGGCCAACGTATCCCCATTAGTGCTGGCTACTGATTTTTCCCATTGTCGCCTTCTCTCTTCACTCAGCACTCGACTTTCCAGTCCTTCCCTCAAACGGGCAGCATGTACACAAACAATACTTCACTATTACACCTTTTGGCAACATTAGCTTTCTTTCTCTGACCTAGCATTACATCTAAAATGGCGCTTCCAAGCCTTCACTCTTTCTACTGAATTAAACGGCCGACTACAGCAGACGACGCGCGCAACGACGCTGACTGTGTGACGTCATTTGCATTCAATCAATTTGTGCATTATAATCCAAGAGGACTGTTGCAGTCGAAACGAAAGCATTTATAACACCAACAAACCTACAAACAAAGCAACAGGTTGAACCAAAAGGCCGGGCAGGACACAGGACAACAGCAGCTTCCCCCGAAGTACACGTCCTCTCTCACACTGCCCACGCATACAATCACTTCACTTCATAGCAAATTGCTGACGCACAAATACATGGCCCTAAAATTCGCCACTAAACATGACCCTCCCCCCCCCCCCCCCCACCACCACATCACCCCGGAACCACAACACAACTCAACACTTTTTCACAAAACAAATACACCTTCAAATAACAAACCCCATTTTGCAGCAACATAAACAATTTACTCCCTCACACAACTACAATCCCCCGCCCCCCCCCCCCCCCCGCCCCCTCCTTTCGTATCTCTCCGTCTCACTTCGGCTCACTCACGCAGTCGACCAATCAGGTATTAAATTATTTATAGCTGAGAAGGGTGATGTCACACACACACACACACACACACACACACACACACACACACACACACACACACACACACACACACACACACACACACACATGCAGACAAAAGCGTCAGAGTGGGTTACCTACCATTTTATGTCAAACTGGGTTCCCATATTTCTATTTATTCTAGGGCTCTGGAATTGATGCAAATGTTTAGAACTCACCTTATAACTAAGCTCTATAACTTAAAATAAAATAGACATTTTCTAGAAACAGAGCCACTAGATGGAAAAAAATGGGTTTCTATCAATAAAGTGGGTGCCTCTCACACAAAACTGGCATTACAGTCCAAATGGGTGTCTTCACAACATTAGGCGTCTGTAATAAGGTCAAGTTCATGGAATACTTCTGTTTCACATTATTTTTGGGGGTTGTTGTTTTTTTCAACTTAATGTGTATGTGTGCTTTAACATTTTTAACATTGTATGGTGCAAAATTCAAGATACACTGGCCCGTAACCTTTCGATTATGATTTTTACAGAGGAAATCTTTTAAACATTGCTGCGTTTTGTCCTTCTGAAGCAAAACAGTTTATCATGGCATTTATGTGAGAATCAAGTGCGTGCTCATTTTCAAGACAAGCTTGCCACACAATCTGCATGCATGTTTCTTGTCCCATTTGTACTTTCCTTTCCCTCTCTGCGACACGTGCACACCTGTTTCTTCTGTAAGTGCTCTTTCCCCACTCTTTCCAGCATCATGTTCCTTCTGCCTATCCACATTCTTATTGCCACCCCCTAACGCACACTGCACCTTGCTGGTACTAGCGTCACCGACACCTGGCAACCCCGAACCTGCCACTTTGATGAAATCTAACATAGTCGATACAAGACTGTCTATGTCAGAGATCCCAGCAATTGATGCCGACACACCGTCTGAATCCGGTGAGCTCGAGCCAGGAACAAACTCCTCGTCATCACTGCCCTCGTATTGCGATGCGCTTGCACTACTCTCAGTCTCAGGTCCATCGCAGGCTCCATTTGCCAACTGGAGAAAGAAAGAAAGAAAGATTGAAACCAAAGCTGCATTAGGACAGAAACAGCCCAATTTTGGTTTAAGGGGCCTTGCACAAGAATAAAAAGAGTAATCCCGTGTATGACCGATTTACATATGTGTGACCTCGGTGACGAGGGCTGGCTTCTGCAGCAGCAAAATCCACATTTTCTGAAAATGCAAGCAGTTTTCACACATTTGTCAACCCTGCGTGACCCTTTGAGAGAGGTCACTCAAATTGGCATGTTTAAAAAGGTCTTGCCACAAAGTATCCTTGGGCCAAGCTTGAAGAATGTGGCTTGAATAGTCTCTGAGAAAATGCCACCGTTAACTCATTCTACCCCAGACACACCACAGCAGGATAAGGATCGACCATGATAGTTCATAATAGTTCAAAGGTGATGCCAGAATAGCTTGGTGCCTACGGGCGCCAAGCTATTCTGGCATTACCCTTGAACTATCATGGTCGATCTGTGTCCTGCGCTGCAATGCGGTCTTGAGAGGACAGGGGCAAAATTTAAGGATTTTGGTGTTGGGGTAGAATGAGTTAAAGTTTACCATGGACGACGGACGGACGACCAGTGGCCCAGAACATAAAGTCACTTTTGCTTCGCACGCACGCCAGCCATTAAAATGAAGATGATCATAGAATCACTTTACTTACCATTTTGTAATTGGGAGCATTCCGCTGCCGTCCATGCACCCTCCTACCAGACGCACTCTCTGTGGCAGAGGCTGGGGGGCTATGATGCTGCATCTGACTAATTTGGCCATGGACGATTCTTAATGAGCTTGGGGTCAGAAGGTCGCGTGCGCGAAAACGAGGCTATCTGGGGCTGGACGCGCGACAGCAACATGGCGAGTGAAAGCGCAGAACGTCGAGGCCTTAGAGTTATGCCGTATTTTGAGCATTAGCAAATATCTGACCACATATAAAAATCAGTCCCCTGTAAACCAATAACAGCCATTTGCATTGAAGCTTGATTGAATTGTGTTCGAAGAAACTTGTCAGCAGATGGAGCATTCAGAAGATTGTGGTTTTATGATTTTCTTCTACACATTTGAGATATATGAGTGTTTTGTCAAAGCTTACACGGAACTTGTAACACTGAGTGCACACTATTTTTTTTTCCAAAGATTTGACAGCACATTAGCATTGTTGGAGAGGTCAACTCGGGTATATTTTGTGAATTTAGCCAGCGAAAAACAACACAGTTTGAATTCAATTATCGGTTGTGGGCCTACTTAGTGTTGTCCCATGATGCACCCCTCCCCATCCCCCCCTCAATGTTTCCAGTTTGGTGAATTCAAGCATGTGTAGGTGTGCGTCAGGTAGATAAATAAGCTAGCGGGTTAATACTATCTACAAGTGTTTGTCCTCTCTTAACCATTTCGCAGTTGGTAGCAATTTCAGAAGCCTGTTTTTCACAGGCATCATTTCAACCAAATCGCTGCTGACAGCTAAAGGGTTAAAATTGTCGAAGTCAGAAGACTGCAGCAGAATAAAATGTATGACATTCATCACTGTGTGTGTGTGTGTGTGTGTGTGTGTGTGTGTGTGTGTGTGTGTGTGTGTGTGTGTGTGTGTGTGTGTGAGTGTGTGTGTGTGAGTGTGTGTCAGTGTGTGAGCGTGGCAGCACTGCTCAATCATCTAAAGGGATCAACTATGACATTTGAAGGGTAGTGCCATGGTATTTTCATGTGTTAAGCTGATCAGACAATACCCTTAAGCTATCACAGCTGATCCCCTGTTTTCTTGAAATCAAGATTGTAAGCCAAAACTTTAATATATTGACATTCTATAGCAAAACACGCACACATACACACGTGAGAACAGGCACCTAACTTAAATTTTACAACAACAAAAATAAATGTTAACAGAGCAGAACCTGTTCTGGCAATCACCATTTTTGTTAGGGAAAGTGGCCTTAAACATCTCGTGCTGTCTCAAGAGAGGACGGTCTTGTAGGGCAAACAGTGGCATCCGGGCTGCAGCCACCTAAATGTTGGTCTTAAAGACAGGTGATCTGCTATAAGGATGGTCGCTCTAAACAGTTTCTGCTGTAGACCATAAAGTCTATACATGCAAGTTTCTCTCACACCCGCAACACACTTGCACATGCACCCACACACGAGCAGACGTCGGAATTCGGATCAACCACTCCTTCCTCCGTTGAGTTTCGGTTACTTTTGGAAAAGTATGAAATTAAAGCTTTGCGTTTTCATTATTCTGTGCTCTATTTGATGTGCACACAGGAACAACGCAATGGCATTTCGATCTACGCTTCGACTGCTCCTTCTCTGTCGCCATGAAAGTACTGTCTGCCCCTCCCACACGTTCCCCATATAGCCTCGCTTTCGATGCGACCTTCACCTCATGAATATTCGTTGAGAATCGTCCATGGGCCTTGGTCATGTGCCAGGAAGGGGCGTGCTTGTCCACTTCCATAGATCCCGATGGGTTTGGACATCCTGCTGCCATCCGGCGCTGGGTGTGTGCAGAAAGTCCTGAGCCAGTGTGACCAAAACGGTGTTGCTGCAAACATGTCCAATACAACCATGTAAACCAATTGACATTTTGAATCAGATTGATTGTAGCTTAACGTCCCGACAGCAACAAGGCTTTCTCAGGACGTGCCTGCACTGCTTGTGAAAAAAAAACACCTAAACAGAACATTGAATGTATGTAGCCAGCTGGTCAAATACGTTAAATAAACCTAACACATGGGGCCTAAATAAAGCTAAGACCATTTAGCAACACACATCCAATATCAAGAGCTACAGGCAGTGCAGACAGTAGGGAGAGTTTTAAAAAGGCAAATACAGGTGAATGCACAAAGGGTAGACAGAAACACATGCCCCAGAATAGAGAGAAAAACCCACCCTGTGGGGCTGACCAGGGTGACCCTGGGAACTAAAAACTGGTAATACAGTAAAAAACGACACTTCAGCTGCACAATCCGAAAGACCTGTTTGTGGACGTTTGTTCTTCAAATCGCGAGGCAGTTTTGCGAACGAGGATTGAAATCTGGCGCCATTTTGTTTTATTTTAAAAGTCAACTCATACTGTGCATGCATGTGTCAAGTTACTTTTCGATCACTGACAATCACACATGTCAGAAAAAAAGAAACAAAATCGCGTGGCAGATTGACCTTGTAATGGTGTTATTGAACGAATTCCTTTCATTGAAGAAGAAAGCTTTTGTTAAAATCGTGGGCTTCTATTATCATTTACTACAAGACTCAACGGTCAGAGAGGAAGATACGGACCGAGCCACGGCTGAAGCAGACGCCTTATTTTTCTGGGCCAAACGGGTATCGGGGATTGGAGGCATCTCTCAGTTAAATAACTGCACTGAACAAGTACATTTGGGCGTGCTCTTAACTAAGAAATATTGCATAAAGTACCTCTGCAAACGTGAAGAATGGCCAGCGTTGGGGACGAAAGACGTTTAAGGAAGGGCAAGGGAAACAACTCCGTTCATCGGTGTTGGGCTAACCAATCAGCGATCATCAAGTTGATCTGAAAACACTCGCTTCCGTGTCAACACACAGGCCCAGGGCATCGCCAAAACACAACATGAAGTAAATCTGGGGAAATGGGGACATCCTATTTTGATATTTTTTTCTGACTTTTGAATGAAAGATAATGCAGAAACAACCCTCAGAAAAAATGGGTGCCTGACTTGGTCACCCAGAATTTTACACACACCCATTTTGCATAAGGATGGTAAAGAAAGTCACCCATTTCAGTGGTTTCGTGTACGCACGCACACACACACACACACACACACACACACACACACACACACACACACACACACATTTCAGGGGTTTGTGCACACACACACACACATACACACACACACACACACTGCTGGGACAAGTTCAAACACACTGGCGCAATGTCTTCTAAACACAAAAGTGCATGTAAAAAAAATGGGAAAAACTGATTTTTTTTACTTTTTATAACTTTTTACCGCAAGACAATCCTTAGAAAAAATGGGTGTATGACTTGGGCACCGAGAATTTTACACACACACACATTTTTCGAAAGGATGGTAAAGAAAGTCACACACACACATACACACACACACACACACACACACACACACACACACACACACACACACACACAAAAGCGCCCGCGCGCGCACACACACATACGGCGCTTTGCGCCAAATGTACGTTCGGCAGCGAGGTTAGCGTAACTAGACATGACTAATTTTTATCTTGTTACTTCAGTTGTCAGATGTTTCGGCCTACCCGCCTTTGACATCATGGACATGGTATTAAATTCGCCCCAGCGCGACCCATCCTAAAAAGTCCCTTCTATAAATAGAAGGGACTTAAAAACACGCTAAATATTTTCATACTGTCATATTAGCAGGCTTCTTTTGTGCACTAGTAGAGGAATACTTCTTAGAGTATACGTACTCTCGAAATTTCTTTCCTATACATACGCATAAACGGCGAACAGACAGCAAGAAACACGCGAATCGAATCGCCATACTATTGAGTTTAACGACAGTGATGTCCGCTAGTGATAGGGACCTTACAAAAGGACTAAATAAACAAACCTGCTGGCATTTTCCGTCATTATCCGTGTTCTAATTACAAGTACACTTTACACAACCACACGGACGATTATAGAAAGCAATGATGTCTACACAGAGAGAGAGGAAGATGGAGAATACAAGAGATTTTTTTGACGACGTCAATTTTCCTTTATTTTTGATCACAAATCGCTCGTTTAATGACAAACCCCGCTTTTCTAGGTTTCTCCTTATTTTTTTTCAGTAAAATAAAGGTTTCCAAAATCAATGTCATTTAAAATTAATATTTTTTATTATAAAATGAATCAAGACGAATTACTTCTTCTAAATGATATCAACGCTGTAGAAAACAAAGATTTAGACTCTAAGAAACAGCGTCTTTTGTCTGTGATTGTCTCAGGCAAGTCAAAGGCTTATCTCGGAAAACAATACATGACAGAGGATATTGAATCTCTCACCGCTGACGAAGTATTAAAACTTCATTCAAAATATGAAAACCACATTGCCTCACTAATGACTCGTGATTTGAGTCGATCTCTTGTATGCCTATACACAAAAGCAGTGAGTCACTTTCTACCTGTGGATAGTGACAGTCTTTCACACGACCTTGAAAGCAATCCTATTGTTTCAAGTTCAATTGGCAAATTAGCATGTGTCATGTTTTACAAGTTCGGAAATTACCTTGCTCCTGTCGTAGCCCTTCTTGTTACCGGGAGTCATATTGATTTTTCAAAAATAAATTTTCTAGAGAAAGAAAAAGAAGGATCAAATGGACGAGAACAAGATGACTACACAACTGAACCCGGACCCTCTTTTGACACAGGTTCAAACTGTGACTAAGGCTAAAAGTCCAGGCCGCGTTGATGCAGGAAAAAGATTAGCCGAATGGAACAGGCAAAAAAAATTACAGCTTCAAACACAAACAGAAAAGTCTCATGTGACTGACCAGGCATCAACACCTTCACTACCATCAAGACCAACACCGACAGGACACCCACATCAAAGTGAGAGACAAACAACCCAGTCTAACCCTGACCCCGAACCTCAATCAACAAAATATATAATTGTCGGATTTGTTGTCGGATTTGGTTACGTAGGGTATCAATTATACAAAAAATACAAACCACAGACTCGTACAGTGACCAGAAAATCAGACACTCCAAAAACAAAACCAGAAGTCGCCACATTACCAGTAACATCCAAAGCCGTTGACCCATTTTATATGCAGTAAATAAAAATATTATTTTAATTTTTCTTGCCTTAGAAAATGAATGACTCAAAGAACATGATGAACCTTGTGTATCACTCTGCCGTAATCAGTGGATTAGCAGTAGCTTATTCTATGCTGGGGAAAAGTCTACTCAAAATGAAATCAGCAGACTTGAGTAGACTTGATTTTGAAGACAGTGCTAAGCTAATTGTAGTTGTCACAGCGTCGATTGCGACAAAAGATTTTCTTGTCAAGCAGGGAATTATTCCAGAAAATGTTTCTATGTAAATAAAAATAATATGGCGACGATAGCTATTATGATTGGTGGGGCAGTTGTTAATGCATTGGCTTTCAGTGGCTCTAATTATCTCTTTTCAAAAATGGGTAGAGAAGAATCAGCAGAAGAAATGAAACGTCACAATGAGGCAACAGAGAAACTCGCTCAAGCTCAACAAGAATATGAAAAGAATAGAATTGAAAAACTTGATTTCATCAATGAAAAACTCAGGCTTGAAGGCCACGCACAACATACGTTTTCAAATACAGACGAAGCAATCAGGGAATATTTTCTTGTCACAGGTGAAGACATGTCTATCCCGAAACCGAAACTAAGTGACTATTACAAACCAAGCACACAACAAAGAAACGGGGAGATAATCTTTGTTCTAGTGGGAATGACATTTGTTTATTTTACAGGAGTTTTCATTGCTAGAAAAAATGGCAGCCGAAAATAAACTATCGAAAATATATTACTCTCCATCAGGCTATTGGAAAGGAGCAACAGCTATTCAGAAATTACATGCCGCTGTGGGTGGAGATATAACACTCAATCAAGTCAAGCAATGGTTACAGAGACAGGCAATTTGGCAGATATATCTCCCTGCTCCAAGAAAGATATCTAGACCTCATTTTGAGAACGCAACACCAAATGACACACACCAAATGGACCTCCTGTTCTTACCACATGACACAATAAGAAAGAAACGATACAAGTATGCATTAACTGTCGTAGACATTGCTTCAAGGTATAAAGACGCTGAACCCATATCTGACAAAACAGCCAGTACAGTTGCTACTGCTTTATCAAAAATATATAGTCGAGGCCCCTTAAGATACCCCAGACTTGTACAAGTTGATGATGGATCTGAATTTAAGGGCGCAGTTAATCAGTTATTTGCTAAGCATGGCGTACTGGTCAGACGAGGCATTCCAGGTGTGCACAGATCACAGGCAATTGTAGAGAACTTTAACAAACAGTTGTCAGAGAGACTTTTCAGTTACCAGTATTCTAAGGAACTCATGCATGACACCCGGAACACTGAGTGGGTTAAGAGATTACCACATGTGATAAAAGCAATGAATAATGAAGGCCACCCTAAACCCGCTGATGCTATTAAATTGAAAACAATTACAGAGCCAAAAACAATGTCAACCCCACCTCCAGACACAAGCTTGTTTACTAAACAGGTGAGATATTTATATCAGCCAGGGGAGGCTGAGAACGACGACAGACGCAGGGCAACAGACCCCATCTGGTCAACGTCTGTACACAATATAAAAAAAATAATTCCCGGCGCAGACGCAACAATATATTACCTGTACGACCCTGCACCCCAGAGGGCATTTGTCAGAGAAGAATTACAGATTATTCCCCCAGACACCGTTACTCATTTCAGTAACTAAGTCGTCAATTAATTCATCAACCAGTTCATCACAAATATCTTCAGATAACTTGAGTCTGTAATGACCTGGTGCATAAGCTTTCTCTTTACTATGAAACACTCGTTTTGTGTCCCCAACTGCAAGTGACTTTTTGTGCGTTTGAATTATTTCAAGATTGTGTTTGTTTGATCTCAGTGACTTGTTTGGATAATCAGGCATTAGTGCACCATCTAACACTTGCTTGTAATGTTCATGACGAATGTCTTTATTTTTTATCGCTGTTTTTTTAATTCCTTTGGCTTTTGACTGACTACCTTTCTGGTGCAGTATAGAATACATTTTGGATCTCAGTCCAACATACTCAACTATAGGCACACCATTCAGTTCATCCTTAAACTTACCAGGCACTTTCTTGTTTTGTGTGCTAAACAGCGGGTGATCTTTAGGGTAGTCAGACGTGTCATACATGTGTAACTCTGTTTTCATGTCTTCGTAAAAGTCTTCAGTAGGCACGTCTATTATCATAGAGTCAGTGTCAGTGTATAACAATCGACACTCAGGATATTTTGGTTTGAAGTAATCATAATAAAATTCAAGCATCAACAGTTTTGACAACTCAAGAATTGCCATACCAATGAATACTGGCTTGTCCAGTTTAACAATCTTTTTTTTGAGTGACACAGCATACAATGATGAATGAAATTCTTTATACCCTGTGTACTGTGGCTTGCCTGTAAGTTTAATTGCACCCGATTCAGTTGTGACCAGTCTCACATCTTTGCGGTGATGAGGATTTTCCATTGTCTTGCCAAAACAGGCATTGTTCATAAGCTTAAAGAAGTCTTTGTCAAATGCAGTGTTGCCGTCTCTGGCACGAAGGGTTGTGTTCTTCATTATGTAATCTTTCATGAAAGCACTCTGATCAAATTGAATTCCTCTGTGAACTTTCTTTAGTACTAACCCGTGTCTGATGTAAAACTGCAACAAGCGGTAGTGACAAACGTAATTGAATTTATCATTTAGATTTGGCACAAGCTTAGTGTCTTCTTTTTTCCCTGTCATACTCATTTTCTCAACTGCTAATGGATAATCATTATGATAATCATGTAGGTGGTGCGGGTACTCCAGATCTACTTCAAAGATCCAACCCTTCGCGTCGTTTCGGTCAAGATTCATAATATTGTTTGTTAACCCTGACTCTGTTACATCATACTGTGACAAATCATACAGACAAAAGTTTTTCAAGGGCAATAATTCACACATTGCCCAGCCATACAAATTATTAGCATCAAGGTACGTAATGAATGACCTTGAGCCCGGGCTTGAGGGGTCAAAGGTGTCCAGATATTTATTGTTGGCTCTGGCGTAGTTATTTGCTGCAATACTAATCCCTCCTCTCAATACGCGTTCTACCATTTCACCCATCGTACGATCAGACAACAGGTCTATAGATATCTTACTGGATTTCAAAAATGCATCCCATGTCATGCCAGGACTAGTGATGTAACAGGCTGGGTCAAGTCTGTAGTGCAACAAACCCTTTTCACGATAACTTTCAAATACATCTGCTAGCAAGCAAACGTCAGCTTTCAAGTACTGATCGTGGTAGTCACCAATAGTCTGACACCCTAACTTCCCCCACGCATCAAGTGCATGCTGGTATTCAGAGTCAGAAATACCTTTACCAGTTAGTGTGGAATAAAATTTCTCTTTTGGTGGCAGTCTTGTTTCCTCAAACACAACCCAGTGATCAATGTACTCATATGGATACACACCTTTCTTAATCAAGTCTGGTTCAAAATATTTACTCGTTATTGGATACTCAGTCAGTCCTTCTGCCAGACTAGCAAGACCTAAAGACAAATGTTGCATGGAGTCATAAAATGCTAATTTGTCTAACCTAAAAGTCAAGTATTTCTCAGTTGTCTGGGCAATACAACTTATGTTTTTGTACGACTCATCTACAGCCTGCATGATAATATGTGAATCATATCCTCCCAGAGGGCCAGTGTGGCTTCAGAGCAAACAGGAGCACCACCGATATGGTCTTTGTGCTGAGACAGCTACAGGAGAAGTGCCGCGAGCAGAACAAAGGGCTGTACGTAACATTTGTCGACCTAACAAAAGCGTTCGACACTGTGAGCAGGCAAGGCATGTGGCAGATCCTGGAGCGACTTGGCTGTCCCCCAAAGTTCCTCAACATGATTGTCCAGCTACACGAGGACCAGCAAGGCCAGGTCAGACTCAACAATGACCTCTCAGAACCGTTCCCTATTCTCAACGGCGTAAAGCAGGGCTGCGTGCTGGCACCGACCCTCTTCACCATCTTTTTTAGCATGATGTTGAAGCAGGCCACAGTGGACCTCGATGATGACGATGCAGTGTACATCAGGTATCGTCTCGATGGCAGCCTGTTCAACCTCAGACGACTGCAGGCCCACACGAAAACCCTAGACCAACTGATTCGTGAGCTGCTTTTTGCTGATGATGCTGCCCTCGTTGCACACACAGAGAGAGCCCTGCAGCGCATCACGACTTGCTTCGCAGATGCTGCCCAGCTCTTTGGACTCGAGGTCAGTCTGAAAAAGACAGAGGTCCTCCATCAGCCGGTACCCAAGACAGTGTATCGCCCTCCTCACATCACCATTGGCGAGTCTGAACTAAAGTCAGTGCACCAGTTTACTTACCTTGGCTGCGTTATCACGTCGGACGCCAAGCTGGACAAGGAGCTTGACAGCAGGCTGGCAAAAGCGAACAGCGCTTTCGGGCGACTTTTCAAGCGGGTGTGGCACAATCAACAGCTGAAAACAGGCACCAAGATCAGCGTGTACAGAGCTGTGGTCCTCACCACCCTGCTGTATGGTTCCGAGTCCTGGGCACTCTACCGAAGCCAACTACGACTCCTCGAACGCTTCCACCAGCGCTGCCTGCGTACCATCCTGGGCATTCACTGGAGTGACTATGTCACCAACGTCGAGGTCCTTGAACAGGCTGAAACTGTGAGCATCAAGGCTTTGCTGCTGCGGACACAGCTCCGCTGGGCGGGGCATGTCTCCAGGATGGAGGATCATCGCCTACCAAAGATCACCCTGTTCGGCGAGCTTGCTACTGGACACCGTGACAGAGGGGCACCAAAAAAGAGATACAAAGACTGTCTCAAGAAGTCACTTAGTGCCTGCCAAATCGACCACCACCAGTGGTCTTCGCTTGCTGCGGACCGTGACACCTGGCGCTCCACCATTTACAAGGCAGCTGTCTCCTTTGAGGACTCTCACAGAGCTAGCCTTAAGGACAAGCGGCTCAGGAGAAAAAACAGAGATGCCGCAGCTCAGAACCCTGACCATACCTTCCCCTGCAGCCACTGCGGTCGAACCTGCCTGTCTCGGATTGGCCTCCGCAGCCACGAACAAGCCTGCAGACGTCGTGGGCAACTCCTATAAAATCTTCGTTCGCGAAGTCAAGCCAAGCATATCCTTTAAGATTGTGGAAAAAGATTGGTAACTTGTATGTCTTAGGATCTATTTTTAATAACAAGTTACAATTGTTATGTGCAGCGCCTCTGTAACGCCCAGTTATGTGGTTGTGGTCACGAACTTTATCACATCCTAAAGGCTGTTCACAAATCCAACACGTCTCAGCTGTATCAAATTTCAGTTTGTCTTCTTCTGTCATCACCAAAGGCATCTGACATGTTGTGAGATACTGTACTACCTGACTATACAGATGTCTCATTTCTGTTAAAAACAGACAAGATGCATTTTCACCCCTGTAGATAACAGGTTCTGAATGAAGACCGTCTGACCTAACAATAATGTATCCAAAAGAACACACCACTTGGTCACTCAGTTTTATAGTCTTTGGTAATGTCTCTGGAACATGACCTTCATACGGAACAACCAGTGATTCAAAATCTGCATACACTACAAACGGCAGCTTTTGTTGATTCCCATAGTTTTTAAAATACACTTGACTACCAGGTTCTGGATACTTAAGTACAGTTTGTATGTCATCAGCTGACCTACAATGCAGGACGTGTTTATGTGCCACTGCAATAGAAGAAAATCTTTGTAAACATCTCTTACACACTTCCTGTTTACCATTATGTTTTGATACATGATTATGAATTAGTCGTGACATACTCCTGATAATTGTGTAGTGGAAGTTATCACCAGAGCTTATTAGTAACATGTCAACATGCCTATCTTCTGACTTTCCATAGGTTGGGGCAATTGGTGATACTCTAATTGGTTGTAACTTGTCAACAGACTCATTATCCCACACATACACATTTACAGATATACCAGGATTTAGTTTTTCAAACAAGTCTATGTCTTCTATTTTAACAGGGAACTCAATGCCACTGAAGTTGAGTTCATTTACAAATTTAGTGTAGTTAGATGCACGTTCAGGTTTTGATTTTATAAAGTGTAGTTTAGCAAGCACACACCACATGAAACAATAGTTGTCATTGTTCTGTATATTAACAACAGCCTTTTTGTTTGCAACTTCTGTTGGCAGTGGCAACCATGCTTTACCTAATATAGGATGATACCTAGACTGCTTTAGTTGTAGTTCATGTACATGTCCTTCGTGCCAACCAGACCCCTTCATTTTTGCACTGTCAATTGCCTGTAGAAAGTCTGGTAATAGTCTGTCTCTAAACACGTTCTCTAATTCTCTTCTTGTGTTAACTGTGTGTTGTCTTGTTGATATATACGATACAATCACTTCACCGTCCACCCTAGTGAATTCGATTTTCGCAACAATCTGAATCTTAACACTGCCTGTGATAAGATTTTGCTGTATGACAGAAAAAGAGTTTTCTATTGATTCATAAACATTATTAGTATTGGATATAGGTAAGTTTGTTGTGTGAAACACGTTTCTTAAGCTTGATGAGCCAGGGTTTGATGGGCCAGGGCTTTGAGTATTGTCCGTCATTTTTATTTGTCCGACAAAATAATAAAATAAAAAATATTAACGTTAACTCTGCTGGCTCACCTTGTGTAATACCACTTTATTAACTGTAACACTGTCAATATAAACATTTAGTTTGCGTAGTTGTTTAAATATGCTATAACAAACTTCCCCTAACCAACCATAGTTGGTATCATCAACTTTAAAAGTAGGTGTCTTTAAATCAACTGTCATGTGCTCCACATTTGGATGCTCATCGACATAAACCAAAGTCACACTATATGAAACATATATTTCTGATGGTGCTGAAAGGCTTATGTAAGTCTGTTTGGGTGATATTAAATCAGTAAAGTGCATAACATCTTTGAAAAGGTGTGTGAGATCAAGCACCTGTATGATTTGTCCGTCTGTCATTTTTATTGGACAAACAAAAGAATAAATTAATTTACATCAATTTACTAACCCATACCCTGTGGGCTGATCTGTCTTTAAAATGAGCTTTAGATGCTTAGTTGATTTCAGTTTATTTTTTACATCATCTCGTTCATGCTTATTTGGGATGACATCATTTTCTCTGAGACAGTCTTCAAAGCTGTCACGATCCTTGCAGTAAAACAAACAGATAAACTTTAACTGTTCTCGAAAATCTTTCAGTACAGCATTATATTTCTGAGTGAGAATCCATACACTTACATTTGCATGTCTGCCACTGAAAGCAAGTTCTGCTAGAGTGTTTCTCTTCTTGACAATGTCTTTCTCTGCAGAACAGTCATCAACTATGAACAACGTTGGCTGTCCTTCAAATTGCTTGTAAAAATATTGTAGGTAGTCATTCAGTTTCTTTTCAGGGTCGACTAAGTATATGTTGCTGTCAGTCCAAATGAATAAACGGTTGTGTTAAGCTTTGTTGTGTTTGATAGTAGGACAAAATATGACAATGTTTTCAAAGTGGTGTATGTATCTTGTTTGTAAGAGGTTAAGTACAAGTTCAGTTTTCCCACACCCTGTGGCACCACAAAACAATCCACAGTGTGGGTCAAGGGTCATCAAGCTCAGGTTCATTTTAATACACAATATAATTTTAATATATGTGTCCACTCAGTCTGCTTTCTGCAATATTAAGTTGTGCGTCATATATCAGGTACAAATATATGTTTATGGCTGCAGCAGTTTCAACCTTCTTTTGTATCTGAATTGTTATTCCATCACTACCATTCTCGACAGTTCGTCCTGACCCATGAAGATAATCGTCATCTGTACTACGCAGGTCTAGCCACAGTGCATACTTGTTTGTCAGGTATTGTCCGATCCTAACATCATACAGATGTAGATCTTTGCACGCAATGTTTGCAGGTTTATCTCTAATCCTTCCTCCTGCAAAATACTTTGTGATCTCATCGTAGTGTTGATAAGGTAACAAACCTGAAGCGTACACTTGATTAGGGCGGCCTTCGATTGTGCAGGACAAATGTGTAATCTTAGGATTGTAGAATTTTTCTGAATCTCTTTTGTATGGACTCACCGGTTCAACAAACAACATAAGAATACCTTTCAGTGACCTGGCAGGCGTGTTCAAGTTTATGTTCCACATTGGGTCGCTTTTGTCTTTGGGTATTAAACTATGCCTAATCACACGGTCATAATAAATTGGAAGTCTTGACTGGTACTGATTTTGAATGAGTCTGGCTAGTTCAATATGTGTAACAATTTCATATTCCAAGGAAATGTTAGAGATCTTGTATGTTGCATCTGTGGCAGATGATTTTATAACTTTGGAGTAGTCATTGAAAGTTAGTTCAAAGCTCAGACGGTCATTCAGTGCCCCTTGATAATAAGGCAAATGTGCTGTTAGGATTTCAAACTCAAGTGGAATGTAAAATCTGGTTCCATATGTTTCTGCTATAATAACTTCCTTTGGTACCCCAGTAGTTGTTTTGTCTCCAGCATTGATTCGAAGTTTACCAACATTATCAGACTGTATGCCTTGGTAAATACGGTCTTCTCGTTCTTCTCTTGTGAGCCAAAGATCTTTGTAACAGTAGAACACATCTGCGTCGTCAAGACTAAACACTTCCTGTCCTTCAAGTTTTACTTTAATAGTTCTAACAATTGCTCTGCCAAGATTGTCAACCAGTGTTCTGTTTACATCTGCGTCTGATGATAGTTCAATATTAAATGCTAGGCGTGCAGTGCCAGGAACAATAACGTCACTGGGGCCTAGGTTTGGAAACTTGACTGTAAGTGTTTGGTTCTGGTCTATGGTACTTGGATTGTTTGTGATGACGATTGATTGTCTTATGCCCTTAACACCCAGAGGCTCACGTAGTTTTCTGTATGGGTCTAACTTTGATCCGTAAGACTGTGTCATTTTTATTATGCACAATAAAAAATAATAAATTAATAAAACAATGGCAGCGGGAGGATTTAATCATGAAGATTTTGAAATGGATGACACGTATGATTTTGGTAATACAACAGATATGGCAGATATGACTGGTACAAGAAATATTTACAGTTTACGTCACGAACTTTTAGAAACCAAAGTGAACTCATTTTATGATCATGTTGGTGGCCGCCCAGACAACATAGACCCTAACCAGTTTGAACTTGATGGCAAGGGTCATTTATATTTAAATACTGTTGACAAAGGAAAAGTACTATTGACTAACAAAAAAGACCCTAGTAGGTTTAGGGCTTTAAGTACAATAAAAAATGAAGGTGGTGTTGGTGCCTTGAGTCAACTTGGAATTGGAGGGTCTCCTGTCACGCCAAGACTGGCTAGTGTTCTTCATGACACACAAACAAAGTTGCCAACAGGGCAACAAATTGAAATGGCACCTGTAACAAGCCTACCAGAAATAGCAAACACTGTGATACAAGAAACCTCATTTACTGAAGGGCAAATAAATGACGCTTTGAAAACAATAGATGATCCACCTTTGTCAATGAGGGAGATTATGGGATTGGATAAATCATTGCAGACAATAAGAGGTGAGATGGTTAATAATCTTGCCAAACTGGGAGAGCTTGATAAACACATAGAACGTGAAAAAGAAAAACTGGCTACCGCAGACAATGGGAATCTTGACACAGAAATAAAAGAAAGAATTCAACACAGATTAAATGATTTGCAGATAGAAAGATCAGGTCGGTTAGAAACAATTAGTATTGGAAGACAAAAACTGAAATCACAGGTCAACAGAATTAGAGAAACTATTCAGAAAATACTTCACGAAGATACTACTCTGGCTGAGAGACTTAAAACACTTTTCAGAGAACAGGGTATCACAATTGCTAGTTTAATTACAGCTCTTGGATTTATCCCCGGGCCCACCGGCTCCCACAGATCCAAAAGATTTACAGACGTGGGTAAAGAAACAACTGTCTCACATATCAGACTTGCTTAAAAAATTGGCTGTGAAAGCAGTGGATGCTTTGCCTGGCATAATTGGCACTGTTGTCAGTTGGTTGATTAGTACTGCAGCGAAGGCAGTAGGGTTTATGGCAGAACATGTGTGGGTCTTTTTGGTTACAGTAGGAGGGTTGATGGTGGGTTATTTAATGAAACAGATAAAGAAGTAAAACCCCTAATCCTGTTAGACCTATTACCAATGCAGTTCTTTCCGACTCATGTGTGTCAGGGGTTGGTGTTAGATCCGGGGTTGATTGTATGAGTGCCGGTGTTGGGGCCAGTGCTGGGGCCGGGGCCGGGGGCGGGGTTGTTACCGTCTGTAATGGTTTTAACGGCTGTACATGTGTGGTTGTTGCTCCCAAGTTTACAGATTGATTGAGACCGAGTTTTTGACAACACCTGCAACAATGATTTCATTATTATAATTTGTTATTGTACCCATTTGGAGTTGAAGGTCAGATGGTAACATGTATAACCCGACGCCAACTACAAAGTCAACTTTTGATCTAGCATATCTGAGTACGTCTTGGTAGCGTTGTA
This sequence comes from Semisulcospira habei, assembly GCA_036245525.1. Classification (NCBI taxonomy): domain Eukaryota; kingdom Metazoa; phylum Mollusca; class Gastropoda; family Semisulcospiridae; genus Semisulcospira; species Semisulcospira habei. Next base: position 72,548,716 of record BTPG01000001.1, on the reverse strand, counting down.
TGCTTGATGGGAGATCAACTGATGAATTAATTGAATCTTCCAGGTTTGCGAGAAATTGTTTTTGAGATTCAAATTTACCACTTCCATTCAAAATGTTTGATTTTGTTAGTGATTGTGCACCTAGTAAACACCAGACATATGTTCTGATAGACTCATTGACGCGCTCGACTCCTGCTTGAGTAAACCCGTCAGATTTATCTAAAATAAATGTGGTCCAGGCGTTAGACTGTTTCTGCTCTATTGATCCTAACCAGACTTGTGATTTTGATGAGAATGAAGTGTAACCAGGGTAATAATCTTGAGGGTATTGTCTGTGACTCAAAGCGTAATACAATGTACCAATGCCGTGGTGATCATCAAGTTTTTGTGTGAAGTCATACTTAGTGCCAGGGTTAATGTTAAATTCATTACAGATGCGTTCAAATGCTTTCATATCCATGGGGTTGTTATACCTGTTGAAACTGGATTCAGTTGGCAGTGGGGTATGAAGTTCTGACAGAATACGTCTAAGCTGGTAATAAGTGTGAAAACGATACACAGACTTAATCAGTTTGTTTGAGTGATTCAAGTGGTCTGTAAATGAAACACCACAGCCTGTAGTTGAACATAGTATTGCAAAGTTGAGTTGGTTTTGAAACATCTGTAGTGGACTTGAAGACCACTTTCTTGCAGTTGAGTCATCTGTTATTGGAGGGTTTAGGTAATGGTCAAACGGATTTGGTACTTTGACTTGAAATAGATCTTGTACGCTTGCGTCAGACACAGCTATGTCAAGCTGATTTAGTTGAATTATTTTCTGTTCATAAGTAGGTGCGACATTGTATTTGGCATCCACATTAAATTGAAATGCGTTTGTAGTGGTGATGGTTGGTGATTTAAATTCCATCCTTTTTTATATGAGATAATAAAAATGTTTATTACCTTAACAAATCTTGACACAAGCAAACCAGTGTGGTTAACTAATGGGATTGATAATCGTGATGGTAGCAAGGCTGCAGCTATCCATGAATTGTTCTACACAGTAAAATGGTTTAATATTGAAGATAATATATATAATAAAGTAATTTTTGATGGTAAGACTGAAGCTTTACCACCTGGGTATTATGACTTTTGTACTATAGCTGAATGGTTTCAAAGTAAATTTAAAATTAAAGCAACTTTAAATCCAGCTAACCTACTTGTTACATTAGAATTTTTGACACAAAATTGGTTAAGGATCTCAGATAAATTTGCATATTTACTTGGATTTTATATTGACGAAGATTGGTATAGATCAGATAATTTAGATGAAGCTATGTCTGGTATTATAACAATGAAGATTAAAAAACTTAAAATAACTGGAAAACATCCTGTCAATTTGTCAGTACACACAGTGCTAAATGTTTATTTGAAAGAACTAAACACATCTGAGAATGTTCACAATGGAAAGCCTTCAACTTTGTTGAGATGCTTACCAACTGGAACTGCTCCGTATTGTGAAAGTGTAGTTGTTAGATTTCCTAATTTGCAGTTTAAGAAATTAGGTTCTAGTTTCTTTGAGTCACTGAGTATATCTGTAACTAATCAGGATGACAAACCAGTTCTTATGCATGATTTTAGTGTTGTGTTAGAAGTTAAATAATTTTATTTTTGTTTATAAAAATGAGTGGTCTTGGTCCAAAGCCTAGAATCATACCAGTTGCGTGTCCAGTAACAGAGTTGAAAGATTTGGCTGATGTACAGGATTTTGAGAAGGAAGGGGATGTTGGAGAAATATATGGTTTTGAACTTGATTCAAATGGCATGTACAAGAGGAAAGTAATTGTTGACATGAAAGACGGTGAAAAACAGATTCCTAAACTTGGTCAGCTGCGTGATGTTACTGTACCTACTCCACCTGTAAATAATGTGCCCTACAACTTAATACATGTGGGAAATAAGTGGGTGGTTTCACCTGTACCGGCACCAGCACCAACAATTGACTGGGACATAAAGTTGGAATTTATTAGTCCTTATGTATACACTGATGATGAAGGCGCCTTAGTGTTTAGGAAGGTTGTTAACTCGGGGCCGCTTATTGTAAGCCTTGTTCCAAGCTTTGCCCCAGACAACAATAGCAGAGAAAAACTGAAAGTTGAAAATTATGAGAGACGGAGATATCTTCTTACAACTAGAAAGGGTAGATCAGATACTTCTGTTGTGTTTATGCCAGCAAGCTTAGTCATGGCTAGAGAAGCGACAATAGTATTTGAAATTATCATGAAATCAGTAACTACTGCTAAAGAGGCTCAAATTGCACAGGGAATTAAACTTACATGGGACAAAACAGTAACAGAATCATCAAAGGTCTTTATTGCCATTACAAAAAATAATGATGTTATTAATGTTTCGAGCAGTGTTCCAGCTGTCAAGGTGGTGGTCGACAAAACAACTTTTGTTTGTCTAACTTACATAAACCTTGAACACATTGATCTTGTTGCATTTTATTATGCCAGCAAATTGTATACTTTTGAAGAGTTGCAAAATGTAATTGCTGATTAAAAAAATATTTGTGAATAAAAAAATGGTAAACTTCTATCCGCAACTACCGACGCTTGAGCCGACTGAAACAAATGTGATGACTAAAACAACACTTGCACCTGATCCACATATGCCAATTGCTTCAGATAAAACATTACAGGCAGATGCATTCAGATTAAATAATATTACAGAAGCTTTGAAATATTTGGAAAGTGAAGAGGCTAAGTACTCACGGTGCAAAAGGAGGTATAAGTCAGTATTTAATTCTGTTCAAAACACTTCTATGGCTATTGGTGCAGTTTCAGCTTCATGTTCTGTAGGGGGTATTGTTCTGTTCGCCACAGGAATTGGGAGTTTGGCTGGAATAGCAGTTGAGGGTGTTAGCGTTGCTACATGCCTGGCTTGTTTTGGTTTGGAGGCCTTGAACAAGAGGTTTCACACAAAATTACAGAAACATGAAGCATTGAGTACACTTGCTGGTGCAAAGCTGAGCAGTATGAAACTTATTATCAGTAAGGCATTGAATGATAATTTTATTGATGACGAGGAATTTAAGAGAGTCCAGGATGATTTAAATAATTACAAGAAACAAAAATCTGAAATACAGAATAAGATGCGTAGTCAATCTCCCGTAAATGTTGAAGAACTGAAGGCTAGTTTTTTAGAGATGGGGAAACAGATTGGTGTTCAGGAAACCACAGAAAAACTACACAATCTTTTAAACAAATAAAAATCAGATTTGGTAATCGTTTATTAATGACATACACTTCACAGAAAAATGACATGCCACCTAACTATTTAACCCCATCAGCACCACCAGCACCACCTGACTATTACTAAAAAAAGTTTTTTCATTGTCCTTGTATCTTGACAAATCTGTCCGAGTAAGTTGTGACTTAAGTTGTGACTTGAGTCAAGAACTTACATTTTGTTAGTTTAAGTTCTTATAAGTTCTTGACTAAGTCACTTAATAACTAATTATAGGTTCTTAAAAGGTTACCTGTAAAGTTATCTGTCAGTTATAAGTGACTTTGGAAAATTTGTTAACAAGTATCTGCAGGTAACTTAAATAATTTGTTATCAAGTGCATATAGCAATGTTTTTTTTTGTGTGTGTGTGTGTGTGTGGTTATTATTTAAATAACTGTTTTGGGGGGGGGGGTATTGGCACAGAGGCAATGAAAAAAAATGTTCTTGGAATCTTATATTTTATATCTCTAACACACATATATATACACGCACGCACGCAAACACGGACGCACACACACATACACACAAACACTCACACGCACACACATGCACGCACACATGCACGCACACATGCACTCACACAGGCACACACACATACACACAAACACTCACACGCACACACACACACACATGCACTCACACACACACACAAACACTCGCACGCACACAAACAAACACGCACGCACGCAAACACGGACGCACACACACATACACACAAACACTCACATGCACACACATGCACTCACACATACATACGCATACACTCACACGCATAGACAAACAGACGAACAAACACAAAATCTTTATTCTGCATGAATATTGTAGACTCGTCCGCAAAACACCGTCAGGCTTCGCCACACCGTTGTATGACACGCGATACACAGATTGTTCACTCAAATCGAAACTGCGCTCATCGTCACGTTACTAAGACCGTATGACGTAGAACGTTAGAAACCGGTCCGACACCGTCGGACTCGTTTCTATCGTACTACGTAATTTGTTTACGTTGGATACCAGTCTGACTCGTTTCTAGCGTACTACGTCATGTGTTTACGTTGGATACCGGTCCCCCAGTGGGGGACGATTCGCTAAGGACATACGTCATGTGTTTACCTTAGATACCAAGATCGCATGAAATGGTTCACAGACATGCTAAGGCCCTAAACAGAATCATTTAACTCTGTGTTTTACCTATCATTTCTTAGTTGTCCACGGCAAGAAAGTAATAGCAATGACTCTGTTTGAGAACGCTCAATATTCTGTTAACGCCGCGCGGTCTAACGCTAATGATTACCAGCTTTTTACAACCTTCACGTAACGGTGAAGCGAAATCAATATGCCTATTTTCCGCGACACAGCATAGTCACCTGTAATAGCGTGTAGTTGGCCACTACTTTAAGATAGCTCAATGGTGGTGTAAACAAATCACATTATGCTGCGCTAACTTCGTAATAACACGCTGACACCAAGTGACTCCATCTACAAAATTGAAGGCTTGTCAGGACCGGGTTTCTACACAGTTGTTTTTAAAAGGTCTAACGCTACATAAATTAAACAACTGGTAAAAATAACCGGAGGCTGTCATATTGAATAGAGTCCGCCATGCCTTTTCGTACGGTACCACCAAAAAACTGTAAAACATCGGTCTTTTTACTCACAGTTGTGTTTAAAGTAGAACGCAATACCGCTAAAGCCGGTCGTACTCACTCGGCTAGCTACGATTTGTCAGTACTGAAGTTTTTCTTTCAGTCTAGGCGCACTACGGCAACCGCAAGGCCTTTTCTTCTTTCTATATATCACAAATTAAACACGCAAACTACCGACAAACTATTCGTCAGTGTCCTGTATACAGTCACTATGTATTTTTGTAACGTACGCTAGACAGCGTTGACTCGGGCAAATCTACACTAGAAAATGTCAGAAACGGCGAAACTTACCATCTCAAAGTAGTATATTTTTACAAGATTTAGTGCTATCACCGGTTAAGAATTCTACCACGTTTTGAAACACGTCTGCCTCGCTCTACACACAAGGTAGAAAAGACCGGTTAATGTTTGGCAAACGACACAGCGCTGCCCTAGGTGACAGGCAGTGCGCGCGCACAGTCAGTGGCGGGGCGTGAACAAACCGTGTCGCGCGTTTAGTACTAAGGGAAGTAATTACTGCTGTGTGTGTATAAGTGTGTGTTGTTAGCTCCCTGTAAGTGAGCGCGTATGTGACAGCGCCCCCGATCGTCTATCTGAAATACCCGTAATTGGCTAAGTAATCAATAAAATACGCGTTGCAAAAAGAACACACTTGCATAACCGATGGATTAATTAGCTCAGGTGTTAATTTTGCTTTAGTCATGAATGTCATTGATTTTGGAAACCTTTATTTTACTGAAAAAAAATAAGGAGAAACCTAGAAAAGCGGGGTTTGTCATTAAACGAGCGATTTGTGATCAAAAATAAAGGAAAATTGACGTCGTCAAAAAAATCTCTTGTATTCTCCATCTTCCTCTCTCTACACAGTCAAACGAAATCTCCGCGCTGAGTCCATCGACAGTGCAACACGTGACGTCAAAGAATTTTGTGGTGACGCGATTTTCTAGCACATGTAGTACACACAGTGCCACTGTCATTGATGCTGAAGAGTAAGATCGCCATGTTTCAGAGCAATTCTAAAGCAACGTGAAAATACCCAGCGAAAACTACACAGCTTGAATCAACCTGGGTGTAAATCTACCCAGTGTAAATTTGTGCTGTCGTAATTCCATTGATATATTTTTATTTGAGTAAATTCAAGCCTGTGTCGATTAATGCTGGGCGGAATCATGCTGTGAAGATTCACGCTGAGTTTATTTAGTTCTAAAAATAAATGGAAAATCACAGGAAAACATTAGTACTTGGTAGATGTACGCCTGGGTGGATTTGTGGTGAGTACATTTCGGTGGGTAGTGTCAAGCTGGGAAGTTTCATGTCTAAATATATCGAAATTGACCAATCAATCAGCACGAATGGCGATAATCAGGAGGACCCTGGTAAAGTTTTGTTTTGGACTGGGTACATAAATTATATTGAGCAACATTTTGCTTGATATACATGTAGTGCCGATAAACAGACAGATGTGATTACTTGACCCGAATCAAAATGTCTTCGTCTGACCACTCGGACATTTTTTTATTCGGGTCTCTTAATAACATCTGCCTGACATCAAGCAAAATGTTGCTCAGTATAATATAATCATTGCCATTGGTAAATGATGATGCAGGACTTGAAATCGGCGTCTGTGTATCGGAGGGTGGGGTTACAGATCATGTGTAAACAGACAAAGCTACTCAAACCAGAAGCCTCCCGTGTTTTTCTATAGCTAGGGACATTGAGTATGCCAAAAGTCTACATCAAAATTTGTCCGCCTGAATGATACCGTTTGGTCAATTTTAGAGCCTTGGCTACACAGACTAAAACAAGCGATTTCTCTTTTGCTTTCAGCAGATCGAGGCCGGTACCACGCAAACTCCTGCCTAAAACTACATCTTTCTTGCACCTAAAAATATTCAAGATGACCGCGAAAACTGTCGTTCTTCTTTGTCTCTCACTGGTTGTCTGCAAGTGTCATGGACAACAAATGCGGAAATTCTCTTGGAAAAATTCTGGGCCGAATGACGTCATGTTCCCGTCTGGCGTCCTCTTTACGTCAGGGGCACGATCTTCCGCCGAGTGTGGACGTCAGTGTTCCAGTACCTACAACTGCGTCAGTTTTACTTTTAAACGTCAACCGGCGTCAGGCACGTGCCGAGGTTATTCGTCACCTTTGACGGCATCCACAGACAGTGTTTCTGATCTAGGATCAAGGACTTTCAGGACCATTGGTAAATAATAATACTTTGAAAGCTTATTAGCTATTGGTTTGATGCTACGGTATTGTCATTTTTGTCATTGATGTTGATGATATTGTTTTCTTTAAAGCTTTTCGTTATTACTATTTATAAAATAGGAACAACTTTGAAATGGACCTCGGCGGAGCGGCTTCCATAGCATGCACGTGACGTCATCGGCGGGCAGGCCTGCCAGCCAATAACGTCATGTTGTATACTTTTTATGCTACAGTCATGTTCAAAATCGAGATCTAAAAATGGGGTCTGCCAAGCGTGCAAAATGCAAAGTAGATCCCAACAAAGAAAGAAACATGCTTAGAAAAGACAGTTACAACACAGCAGTGTTGTAACTGTGTTTTTTAAGCGTGTTTCTTTTTCTTTGTTCTTGTTGTTGGTGTTATGTGGCTGCTGTTGTTATTGTTATTGCTGGTGATGTTCTTGAATAATGTTGTGTTGTATTGTTACTAATTATCGTTTGTATACACGTGTGTGTGCGCGTGCGTGAGTGTGTGAGTGCGTGCGTGAGTGCGTGCGTGAGAGAGAGAGAGAGAGAGAGAGAGAGAGAGTGTGTGTGTGTGTGCGTGCGTGCGTGCGTGCGTGCGTGTGTGTGTGTGTGTGTGTGTGTGTGTGTGTGTGTGTGTGTGTGTGTGTGTGTGTGTGTGTGTGTGTGTGTGTGTGTGTGTTGTTTCGTTTATGTTGAATAGTTAATGGGGAGGACATCACTAGCCTACTTTGTTCGCTTCGAAATAACAGTGCCATTTCTCGGCTTACTAAACGACAAATGACCTCGATGAAAATTAATCTTGTGTATGATCCCTGATGTCAATGCGCAGCATTTTGTTTAAACATGAGTTGTTCATAAATATTTTTTATAGCGAACGCCTGAAATATAATTACAATAATAATGAACATGTCATAAGGACAAATAAATAGTTTGTAATGAGGTAAACTTTGACTTGATAGAATTCACGTAGCCTACTTTGCTTGCTTCGAAATAACCGTACATTTTCTCCGCTTAAACGGAGGAATAGCACGGTTAATTCAAAGCGAACAAAGTAGGCTAGAAAAACCTCTAGTATTCTCACCAGTCATTGGAGTCACGTTTATTTTAAGTTTTACCAACCTAGTCCTTAGACAGGGCTGCATGGAGACTAGAACATCACAGCGGCTACATTCTGTTTGCAGCTCTGTCTATGGCTATCTGCACAGCTAACGACCAGTGTTTGACTGTCAACTCCGCCTGCATTGCCGGCAGCTGCTTGTGTAAACCTGGCTACTACTACTCTGAGGGCGCGAAAGTCTGCACATCAGGTGAATATTCATGTTAACCCTTTCACTGCCAAGAAAAAGTGAACACGATCCAACTGCAAGAGGCATAGTTCCTCATGAGCCCTCTCACTTGCTGGGGCTCATTGAGGAACTCTGCCTCTTTGTGACACTACTGTGAATCCGTGTTGCTGAGGCGGGCTGGGGCTCTTTAGCGTTGAACTAACGAAGATGTCAGAAACACAATCTGCTACCACTGTGCAGTGAAAGGGTTCATTATACCAACCCCTTCACTGACAGATTACAATGACACACCCAAACACGTCTCATAGATCCTCATGAGTCTTTACAGTTGCGAGAGCTTATGCGGATCTATACCCCTTGTTTTCCAACGTAACACTGATAAACTGCGTTTATAAGATTTTATTTTCTTCCACAACTCACACGCTTTTTTCCCGACTCAATGCTGTCTCAGATCACGTGTGGTGAAAAGGCTCCTGCAATTTCCGCCGCACATTTGACTGTTTTGTTGCAATGCCACACAATCATCAGCCAATGAGGCGTAACGCTTTTTCCGAGCATGTATTATAATGGTGTCATGTACATGAACAGTTACAACTCGTCTCTTGTGGATGCAACGCGTCCCGTCGAATTATTGAAAGTTCGAAATGTTAACAAATGAAAGTTATTGTCTTAGTGAAGAGGTGAGTTTCAGTCATTCAGAATAGTTGAAAATGATCGGGTTTGTGCAAAATAGGTTAAGGTACTCTCATTGGGGAAGACTCTCTAGCACCTCCCATAAGTCACTTCCGCAGTTCGCTTCGCATATTTTCCGGGAGTAAAGATGTTAATTAAACCCTGTTTTATTTTCCTTAATTAAGTTTACGCCAAAAAGCCTCAGCCGGCCCCCAAAAAAAGTAAATCGTGGATACAAAGAGAATTTAAAAGTGACATACATCTTCATGTGCCCCCGCTTTTGCGGGGACTCATATATGCCTCTTGTAGAATGCAGTACAGGCAACCTGAGGAACACCTACACGCAGTACACTGGCTTCTATCAGGAATTTCTCAACATAGCACTTTTTCTCATCTCCGTGGGTGATTGCAAAAACGCGTGCAACCAAAATTCGGAGTGCCGGACCTTCGAGTACGACGTTGTAGCGTGCACACTGGCGAGTGTAACCCCTTTAACTAATCCTGAGGCTATGCGAGACAGTAATACTTGCCTGTTTTTTCAGAAGCACTGTGCTTAGATGAGAAAAAAAGTAAAACAAGAGCGACATAGCCCCAATGGCTCACTTACTCGACCGGTTAGCATGATTTCTTTGACCTTTTGTGACCATGACCTTTTCAACAGATCACTTACATACGTGTGCAAGTGTTGAACTGTCTTGACATAATTACAGATTTGGTTATAGTACCTACTCGATTTCCTTTTTTTTCAAAATATGTGCATTTTCACGCGTTTGTCGATCTCCACAGACCCTCGATCTGTTACGAGTTTTCTTGAAACCAGATAACTAGGTTCCAAATGAAGGTATTTTCATTAAATACCATTGAGTCACAATTTATTCAACAATTTGCAAAAGTAGCGACTAAAGTTAAAATATTATCAAAGGTGGTTTTCTTCACATTACAAACAATGTTTGGAAATCAGAAGTAGGTCAAAATTGCACGTGAAGTTGAAAATAGTATTTCACTTCCAGGAAAGGAACTTTTGCCTACATATAGTAATTTGTTACCTAGCTATTGACCCTTTGCGGCCTTGGCTTGTGACAGAGGTAACGCAGGATAGTGTAGTGTGTCAAGAAACATATTGCCTATGGATTCTGCGGCTAGAACTGCCTCTGAGAACATAGTCTCTGAGAATATGTCAGCTTGCTTGTTTCATGATTGTTTGCTTGCTTACTGACTGAATGTGTTACGTGGTTGTCGTAGTCGTAATATGATACAATCACACCAGACGCACGCACATAGGGTTCTTGTAAAGAAACGTCTCTCAGCTTCAACTCGTCACACGTGGTACAAGGTTGTAGACCACACTGGAGTAACAGTTCCAACAATATTTTATTGCAGCGATGCAATTTCAGCACACACAAAAGCATCCACACTGATACACTGTCTCCTCTACAATGCATCAACACTTTTGACACACTACAGATTTCCAGAACAATCCAGCAAAAAAACACAACTAAACCAATCAGAAAAGAAAACGCAACCAAAACTTATTAATATTCATTAAAAAGAAACACTCTAGATTAATCCACAAGTTTCTACTAACGTCTAGGCGCCTCCGATAAACGTTACGAATGTTACCAACAACTTTGACGTCATATTTGATGTCACTAGAGTAATCGCGTCGTTTCACTAACGTTTTAGGTTAAACGAGGTCGGACTACAGCAACAATGTAACGAAAAGACGCGTCATTTTGGCTACACATCAGAAATCGATCGCAATTCTCCAAACAAAAGAAAATAAATCCTACTAAAAAGGTATGTAATTCTTATCCAAAATAACTCAAATGAATATCGGATCTGTCCTATGATCAACACACACATGCTCTCAAACGTAACAGAATGACATATATTATAGAATCTTACATCGGTGTTTAGGTGATACTGTGAATCTCACTCGAGTGGTTTTAAAACCTTATCCTACGAGCGAAAGCGAGTATGATAAAGTTTTAAGACCACGAGAGTGAGATTCTCAGTATTACCTAAACACCGACGTAAGATTTTATTTCTTACGTACCTTTTTTTGTGCATAAATCCGATGTCAGCTGGTTTTCGGCACACACCTACTCACAACACAGCCGTCATTGTGTCTTGGCAAAGGTCTTGACGTAATTTACTTTGTAATGTGACGTCAATATTTTGGATGACAGACAAATGTTCCCAATAGCGCAGTACATGACACCAGAGTGTCAATCGTCACTGTGAAATGATGTCATTGCGCGTGAGGTGAATGTAGGTCAAGTTTCAATATCGCGTGTGCCCATACCTATTTGCTGACCAGACATTCTACAGGGCAATGTTGTGCACATTTGGCTCATAAGGGGTCCGTGGATAGTAGCTTTGATAAATGCAAATCCACTGCGCCACCGCGTGCGCGCAAGCGCCTATACTAAGCTCAAGAGTGGATTTGCATTAGTCAAAGCTACTATCCACGAACCCCTATGACTTGGCCGTTCACGCAGCACGGCTGCATCATACATGTGTGATACGGCAAAGGCAGCAAAGAAGGAGGTGTGTAAGAAATATAGAATCTTACATCGGTATTTACGTGATACTGAGAATCTCACTCGAGTAGTTTTAAAACCTTATTCTACGTGTGAAAGCGATTAGGATAAGGTTTGAAAACCACGATAGTGAGATTCTCAGTAAAATCTAAACACCGATGTAAGAATCTGACTGACTACTGACTGACTTTGTCCAATTTCCCGTCTCCTCGAAACTACTGTTTATGGGAGACTAGCTGGTTTTACTTGGTTGGGAGAGGGGGGTGGGTGGGGGTGTGAAAAAAATGGGGAGGGGTAACGGGGGGGGGGGGGGGGGGGGGAGGGGGGGAGAGATGCGGGAGCAAGAGGGGGAATGAGTTGAGTCAGACTGAGAAGGGGTGTGTGTGTGTGTGTGTGTGGGGGGGGGGGGGGGTAAGAATCTATTTCCTACTCACCTTTTTCTTGCATAATTTGAAACCGATGTGAGTTGGTTTCTGGCGCACGCCTAGTCAAACACAGCCTTCATTATGTCTTGGCAAAAAACTCGACGTAAGTTTGTAATGTGATATGAATATTTTGGATGCCAGACAAATGTTCCTAATAGCGCAATACAGAGTGCCAGTCGTCACAGTAAACTGATGTAATTGCTCGTGAGCTGAAAGTAGGTCAATTTTCAATGTGCACATACCTTTTTATTGGCCAGGTTTTCTAAAGGACGATGTTGTGCACAGTTTGGCCGTTCACAGCACTGCTGTATCACACACGTGTGATACAACCAAGCTGTATCACACGTGTGTGATACCGCTTTTCCGCTCAAAGGCAGCAAAGAAGGAGGGGTGTAAGTAAGACCTAGTGTAGATGAGGCAAGAGTTGGCGGATGTATCATTCAGCTACCGTACCGTTTGCGGGTGTAATTCGCAGATTAACCCAATCGGGGGGTACGCCAAAGGTACAATTCTCGAAAGGGAATCACTCTAGACAAACAATCAGTTCGATCTCTTGATCCCTTTCTTCTGGCACCAAATCGCCACTGGGTCCACAGCCGACAGTTTGATGCCAGACGGAGTGGGCCAAAGGAACTAACTCTTCGTTTACTTACTGGATGACTGACTGGCCTACAAACATGTACGTAGTTTCCCAGCATGCCTATTGATTATCCCGTGTAATTGCCGAGGCATAATATATGAATGACTACTCGCAGGATACTTCACAGGGTGATGAAACAATGTGAGATTAACAACAAAATTTCTACCCCGACCGACCGTGACCTAATAACAGGCGCGCAAAAATACATGACATTATCGCTCTTGTCATCTGCACTTTTTTGTCGTTCCATCTCAGTCATCTTAAGAATATCGATGCAGTGCTTTTGTTATTTTTAAAGGAATTTTGTATATATTTTGTGTCTTTTTTTAACACTGGGCACTGTATAGTAGAGGAGGGTTATATCTATTGTTGCGGAGGTACGAAGTGTCTGGTCCGATGCAAATAACCGCGTCAACTTTGAAAGCCGTTTTCAACCCCAACATAGTAAATATATGGGAGGAAAGCAGTATATATTGCTTATGCAGCTGGGTTCTCCTGGGTAATTTTTCACCTCGTCGTTGGAGGAAAGCTCGATAAACCTGGCATTGACTGCCAACCAAATATCAACTTCATTGAAAAAAGGAACAGAAAACCTACTCGACCCCAATAATCTAACCACTTCATGCTTGCCGGGCGTTAACCCGTTTAGCCCCGGCGCCCTGCTGCAAGAGATGGACTGACCATGATAATTCAAGGGTAGTGGCAGATTAGCTTGGCGCCTGACGGCGCCAAGCTAATCTGCCACTTCCCTTGAAGTTGAATTATCATGGTTGATCCTGCAACTGATACATAGTCGTTAGGTATAACACCTCCCCAAATTTTGGGGAAATGCGGGCTTGGCGTTAAATGGGTTAAACACAATCTATCAAGCAATCCATCAACCGGCTTACCGGTAACAGAGCCCAACATTTCGAAATCTAAGCCAGGAACAAAATAGGAATGCCGTCCCAGTAAGCAAAGGTCCTCGGATCCACGACTGCCGCAGTGGGCCCGAAGACATTTTGCTTCTCGGGCTCTTATTTGTGTAAAGTCTGCTGCATAAAATATAACTCAATTTCATATGCGCAAACTGCTTTTGTTGAAACAGACTGATTATTTATCCCCATGGTCTAGGATCAGCTATTCACAAAAGACACAATATTCGCTTGTAGCCGAAAGTGCAGCGCTTTTGTCATTTGTTGAGGGTATGCTTGAATAAAGGCTCAAGTGGATGGATACATCTTTACTCGAGCGTAAACTGAGGATATTTGTCAGCAGAGAAACAAATAATCAGGTTTCATTTTAAAATCAATTCTGCAATGAAAGGCGTGCATCTACAATTATGTAGTAAGCACAGCACTCGAAACAGTACTATTTTTAAAAGTTAATATTTTTTCACTGAATTTTTTGCTGCATGATCTTCACATGGAAAAATCCTGACCATTTATTTGGTCACGTATTGTATTTTGAACATGGTAGTGTGATGACAAGATGGGATGAACCATAACCCACGAAGTCCCTTCTATATGAGAGCTGTCCTCGCTGTCAATGGTCTCTATCTCTTGTCGTTGACTTGATTCTGATGTTAAATTATCTCCTATTGAAAAAGTCTCGCAGATCTGCCAATGCGTCAATGAGTTCTATAAGGGAGGCAGGACATACGCGTCGTTGATTTGTCAAACGTCATTTGCTACTGACAGTGAGTTAGAGCTACGGGCGGAGATCACCACAACAGGAAAGGCCTGGGATTGTTGCACGATAAGAGCACGAAATGACGGACAGAAAAGTAGTGATGACGGTGCACGAAACTGCCCATTTACTTCCCTGTGCCATTCATTGACCACAATGGAAGATATTATGGTCCCATCTCAGCACATCGGCATACAAATGACCACCGACAAAATAACCCACAGATGTAACTTGTAAGGCATGGCGTGGGTTGAATTACTCAAGATCGTCTAAACATCTGCACTTCACAATTTGTTATAAATAGTTGCAATATGTTTACCTCAGTCAGACCACTCACAGAGAACTGGTTAACTATAAGTAATCTGACCTTCGATCCCTGGCACTGACGATGGCGACTGACTTCTGCATACACAAAAGTGCGCGTCTTTTTAAAAGCGTGGCGTCACTTTTCTTCATTTGACTTGAAACCAATCACATCCGGCTTTGTTGAATGAACTCCAGGTCACGTTACGCATTTAAATTGGGCAGTTCAGGCAGTGCAAGGACCGGTGTTTTTAAAAATAATTTTTGGCCTTGTTTGAAAATTTGTAGTAGGGCTGGATGTTGGAATTTGCTGGAAATTTCTGGTTAGATGAAAGGAGACATGTTAGGTGCTTCGATTCATACCATCCTGAGCTTCTCCAGTGAACAATTGTGGGCCTATGTTGAGTTGCCTTTGACGTAGTGATTTGAGGGGCACGCTGATTTCAGCTGTGCTTGGGTGTGGGGTTGGTAAGGAACCAGTTTCATAGCCAAGAAATGAGACGGGTCATGTGCTGTTCTTTTTGGTATTTTGTGCATGGCAAATGTGCAGCTGGTGGGCAGGAGTGTTTTTTTTAGTGAATTGAACAATTAGGGGATGACTGGGACTGACTAAGGCTAAGAGACTGGACAGTAAGGAAACAGCACTGTGGTCCGTGGCCTCCAATGAAGTTCCAGTCTGCACTCTGCGCGCGCGTTGCGTGTGTATGTGTCAGAGGGAGAGAGAGAATTACGTCATGCCTAGAGTATTGCGTCAGTGTCTGAGTTGCTGTTTTTACTCACCGTCACTGTCTGATTTTCTCAAAAAGTCGCGGATTTTTTTTATTTTTTTCTGCAAAGAATTAGATTTTACCAAAAAAAATTTGAAAAGATACAAAACTGGCTAATGAACTCATCCAATGTCTTTCTTCAAACTAGCTATATGCAAAAGTTCAAGTAAATATGACAAAAATTACTGACTCTAATCTGGGTCAACCGACTTATTATAAAGAATTGTTTATGTGTTTAATGAGACATTCAATTACAATATGCTCGGAGGCTCTCTTAGCCGCCTACTTATGAAAGTATTTCGCCAAGTTTCAATCTTGTGTGTACATTAATGTCGGAGATTCTCTTGTTTAAATACATAAGCACACAGGTACATAGTGATACATACAAATATACAAACATACATACGCACATACATACATACATACGCACATACAGCGCTTCGCGCCAAATGTACGTTCAGCAGCGAGGTTAGCGTAACTAGTCATGACGTAATTTTTATCTTGTTACTTCAATTGTTAGAGGTTTAGCCTGCCCGCCATTGACATCATGGACATGCTATTAAATTCGCCCCACCGCGACCCGTCCTAAAACGTCCCTTCTGTAAAAAGAAGGTACTTAAACACTAGCTGAAAGATAGTTCTCATTACACTAACATGTTCAGAAGGTACTTTCTCAGGCTTTCGACTTAATCATTTTCACAATACCTGTAATGCTTGTCTCCTTTATACGAGAGAAAAACTTGTTTTGTTCAGGTATTTTTGTACTGTGCAACATTGAACAGTAGAGGATATTTGGCTCGACCCCATCAGAAAATTGAGCACCACACAACTGCAAAAGGCATAGATCCTCATGAACCCCTGCAGTTGCGGGGGCTCATGAGGATCTATGCCTCTTGCTGACACCACTTTGAATCCATGTTCCATATATATACATATATATATATATATATATATATATATATATATATATATATATATATATATATATATATATATATATATATATATATATATATATATATATATATAAAATTTCCTGACAAAATTCAGTTGTTGATGAAGTCTGTTCAGGTGGCTCTATGTCCATGATGCTGATGTAGCTCTCTGTAGGGGAGGAGCCCCTATTATGAAACAGAGCCTATTATGAAACACCTTGCTCCCTGCGAAACGGAATAACTTTTCCAAATTCCGCCTGTGCAGTAATATATTACTACTTCGGTGAGCCTTATTTCCGGTACAAGATGTCAGGCGTGATGAAAACGAACACACACCGAGAAAATGTGATTTTTGACCCTTCTGCATCTAAGTTTTCGCCATTTTGAAACACCTACATCAGCATTCAGTTTTGTGATTTAAAAAAAAAAAATAGCCACTCTTTTCATGAAGAGCAATCTTCGGACATCAGATAACCAGCGGCAATCGTTTTGGTTCTCTTTTTGTTGTTTTGGAGGCACACATTTTCCTGGAGAGGTATCTTGTTCCTATTATGAAACACAAAGAGCACCTAATATCAAACGTGTTTCATAATTAGAACAGTGTTTCATATAAGGAACAGTGTTTGTCTAGCGTATATATCGGAAACCATCCAGCCAGTTTGTTCCAAATTTCAGATGTTGATACTTTTTCCTCAATACAGAGTATCCCACACCAGGTTCATGTCACTTTGGTCAAGGTCAAGGTCACACCGGCTATATTTATTATGTATTCCATTGTCCAGGCAATGTTTCTATAAACACCGAAACGATGTGATCCGAATGGCAAATTGTGATATTTTGTGACGACACAGACTGTTGCATACCCGAATCTATTTACTGTCGTAAAGGCCAAGGTCACAACGGCCATATTTGTTTTGTGCAGAATTGTGTGCTAGGCAATATCTCAATAACCATTGGGCCTATTCAATCCACATTTTAGATTATAGTATTTTACCATATCACACATTGCCATCAGTCTTAACTGTGCCTCTACCTAAAGATCAAGGTCATAGTTGCCATATCTTTCTTGCAGATTATTGAGTAGAGAATACCTCTGAAACCGCTGTACTGATTTACTCTGATTTTTTAGGAAAAGATGCCTTACCCTCATAGGTGATGTTTTGAATAGAATGAATTCACGACCTCTAGGTGAAGGTCGCAGAGGCCATATTTATGTGAGCCTTTGTGCAGGCAATATCTCTGAAACCACAGGCTCGATTTTTTCATCTTTTGTTTGATGATATTTGCACTTAACCCCTTCACAGCCGAGAAACTCTCAATAGGATTCATCTGCAAGACACATAGATCCTCATGAGCCTCGCGCGATCGCGGGGGCTCATGGTGATTTTGGCTCTTGCTGACACAACTGACATATATTTATTTGACGTTTGGGGTTCCTTGGAACTGAATTAGGAAAGATTTCAGACCAATATTTGCGTCTAATGGTAGTGAAGAAAATAAAACAGATATGTCAAATCCAGGTTTATGTCGCTACATCACTTCAAGATGACGCGCACAGTTGTCAGGAATGCTTTCAGACACTAGACAAAATGGAGCATTACTGTGTGCAGGGAGGGGTTGGGGCTAAATAGTTGTTCCAAGAGCAAACCTTGTTGGCTTAGGTGTGACAGCAAATGTGAAACGGTATAAATGTAGTCACCAATCGTCCATGCAGCCGCTCTTCAGCCGTCGTGTGTGTATGCGTGCGGTTTGTATAAGGCAATTTCTTAGGGGCTATAACATTCACAGACTTTAAACTCGACACAATTGTAGTTTACAAGAACAACTTTACCTACATATTTCACCTGTAGAAAAGGTTAAGGTCATCCCAGGTCGATGTGTTTGTAAAGATTAGTCATTTTTTTGCACACACATTTTTTTTAAGTTAACTGTGGGAGCAAAAGTTTGAAAGTACGTAAGTATGCATTTTATACCATGAATACTATTGTGAATGACCTTTCTTTAAGGTATAGGGCAGTTACAAAACAAAACAAAAAAGAACGTGCGGGAGATTTCGTAGACCTTTTCGTGGGAACTCTTCCTGTCGGCGGAGTCACAGTTGCTGAGAATGTGAAGAGAGTGAGGACCTACAAATGCGCCACTTTTTTTACTATCAAAGGAGGGGCGGGTGGTGCTGGTGTTAGTGCGGGTGGGAGGTCGCGGAAAGGGGGAGAGAGGTCTGGAGACCTTTTCACACTCACCAATGGGCGAAAAATCACACGACAGACCGTTTACAATTTCCAAGAAGAGGCGCTGGTGTGTGTGTGTGTGTGTGTGTGTGTGTGTGTGTGTGTGTGTGTGTGTGTGTGTGTGTGTGTGTGTGTGTGTGTGTGTGTGTGTATGTGTATGTGTGTGTGTGTGTTTGGGGGGGGGGGGGCGGCTCAAAATGGAAAATTACACATGAAACAATATACTGGGAGCCGTGCACCTTGGAACATTCCTCGCCCCTTGAATTTGCTTGTGAATATGTACATAAACCTGTATCGATAATGCTAGCTTGTATCAAGTTTTACTTCTGAGGTGGAAAAACTAAATACAGTAGCTTTTATTCCACCATAGATAGAACATTTTCAACACACTTGCTGACATGCCTGCCCTTTGACCTGTGGAAGGAGCCAATAAAATTAATATGCATAGACAGTTTAACCCCTAGCAAAACACTTCCGCTGGGGTCTTATTGCAAAGTTCACATACGAACTACCTGTAATAACAACAACCTAAAATAAAAGCCTTCATACTTCTCATGACCTTTGACCTTAACGAGAGGTTAACTTAATAGAGTTGCAAACAAACGTTGTATCATCAGCTTTGTCTTTGGCAAGTTTTAAAAATAAGATTATAACTATTTTTTTTAATCGCCCGTTTAATGGCCTTTGTAACCTTGACCTTTCATGGAGGTCAGCGCAAGTGACAATCAAAGCTATTGTCAAATATGATCACTGCCAAATTAGAAGTCTGTGGCTCCAATGGTCTCTCAGAAATTCAAAATGATAACATCTGTCACAATTGGATATACACAGGATGATGGTTGGATGGACCAATAGTGGACCAGTGGCGGATGACTCATTATATTTAACTCACTTTTTATATTAAATGAACCTATAATGTATGCTAACCATCTCTAATGCCTTAATTTTCTAACAAAATGTAAGTGAAACTTGTGAAAAGGACATAATGACACTGTTTCATAATAGGAGACCTAATGTTTCATATTAGGCAAATGGTGCCTAATATGAAACAATGTGTCACTTTTTTTCAAACTGGAACAGCTTCTGCATCGATTCGAGTTTTAAAATTTGGCTTTGTCCTAAGATGCATCAATATAAATCTCTATCAAACCCTGGTTTCGGATTGATTCCACCTTTCTTTGGACGGTCGCGCGAGACGTCTTTGCTAAAGTGTTTCATACATGGGTCTCCTTTCCTACACAAAGAGTTATCTAGACACCGCTCAATGGACCCGCGCACAGTTGTGCGCGGGCCCAATTCGGCCGACAGCATCCCCGAATGGACTCAGAGTTCGGGGTTGTCTGTTGACTTGTTTTTTCTGTTCTCTTAATAACACTGTGTGTTTATCCTTCCATTAGACACAACACCCTGTGAATATTGGTGCATTTGGCTCGATAGAACATGGCGTTGGAGCGCAGGTTCCCAATGCGTAAACGGCCATCGGGCCGATACCGGCCGCCGTTGGCCCGCACACAGCCGTGCGCGGGCATACGGCGGCCGACGATCGCTCGATGTCCTTTGTGCATTGGGTTCTGCCGAGAAAAATTCCCTAAGCAACAAGAGATCTATGGGGTTTTTTAATGTTGTTTTCTTTCGCAACGGAATCACGCTGTAACATTGCTTTTGTAACACTAAAATGATTAATTTGCACGTTTTTTTTTTTTTTTTTTTTTTTGGTTTTTTTTTTTTTTTTTTTTTTTTTTTTTTTTTTTTTGGGGGGGGGGGGGGGGTTGTTTTGTCTTTGTTTTTGACTCATTGTTTTCATATATACATTTTCCTTTACAATTCGATTCAATACATTTTAATAAAAAAGTACTTTCAGCTGTGTCCCAAGTTCTTTGTCATAGTTTGCTGTATGTTGTGCTGTCGCTGTGTGCATGAGTATTCCTTGTTGTGCTATACAGTATCTCTAGCTGTTCGTCGAGCGTTCGTTGGTTTTGTGTTCGTATTCCATGTCGGGTTGTCGTGCTGTCCGGCGCTCGCGTCACTGATGTCAGTGGTCAGTGTAGCATGCCGCCTGTCAGTTTTTCTTTTGGACACAAACGAGACTAAGCAAAGGACCCCGCGTTGAAAATACGGTAGACTTTGAGATGGGGCTGGTCGGAGCACGTTCCGTAGCAAGCAAATGACGAACATAGGCGGCCACACATCAGACACTGACAGTGTAGTAACGAGATAAAAATTACGTCATGCCTAGCTACGCTAACATTTGAACGTACATTTGGCGGGAAGCGCTGTGTGTATGTATGTGTGTGTGTGTATGTATGTATGTATGTATGTGTGTGTGTGTGTGTGTGTGTGTGTGTGTGTGTGTGTGTGTGTATGCATATATATAGACACGAGTATCTTTGGTGTTTGTGTACGTACAGGCCTGAAACTGTATAAAATGCTTTGATTGAGATTATTTCGTAGGGCCTCCGAGCATATTTCAATTGGATGACTGTCGTTTATTCAAAGTCGGTTGACCCACATATGAGTCCGTAATTTCCGTTCTATTCACTTGGAATTTTTGGATATAGCTAGTTGGAGATAGACATTGAATGAGTTTCGTAATTTAGCGTTGTACCTCTTCAACGTTTTTATTAATAATTAATTTTGCACTCCATACAAAAGGTGACTGCAGCGTGTGAATGCAAGAAGTACCACGAGAAGAACACGCTTAGAAAAACGTACACACATTTTAATTTCGGGTAAATACCTTTGTCAAATAGCAACAACAGGAGAAACGAGTTGCACATCCTTCGCTGAGATGTAGCAAATGTCTCGTTTGTTGTCATTTGACAAGGTATTACCGAAGTATTATAATTGTGTTGTACGTTTTTCTAAGCGTGTTTCTTCTCCGTGGGTACTCTTTAATTTTGCACGTTTTGTATCCAGTATATACTCCCATCAAACAATCCGCCCTGGAAGAGGCTGTGCGGAAAAAATACTCAGCCTTGGAAGAGGCTGCGTGCCTTTCGGATGAGTGACGTAAAACATCAAATTCGTCACTGTTTACACGGCGTCGTGAGACTAGCGATGCCATGACGTGAAGCTTATAGTGACGTCATTTTGATGCTCGTGCTATTCTTCTTCTTCAGAATTCCTGTCGCTACACGAGCCTACAGAACGGACAAATGGCGGGAAGCGCCGTCTGTCAGTCTTTGGGTGTGCGCCGCCGTGTGTGTTGATCAGAGGTTGGCTTAGAGAGGAGAGAAATGAATCAGAAGGACAAAGCTTAAAAATATGAAAAGCGTTGAATGTCCCTAAAAGTAAAACGCATGTGAGCACCAAACAATACGTTACACTTTGCGATGAAATCCTCATCTTGTTTTTGTTTGTTTTGTTTGTTTGTTTTTTGTTTCGACAACTGACCGCGGACTACCATCGCTCAGCTCAGTTCGGCTCGGTCACGATGGGATACCTTCGCTAAACAAAGCCCATACGCGCTCCACCGCACCCATCAGAAGCCTTCCCATCAGAGTTCCTGTCGATATCGTACCAAAATTGGTCTGGTTCACTGTGGATCTCTCGCGTCCTTTCAAAGTCTGCCCAACGCCCGCTGCTGCCTTTCTCCAAACCTCTAGCTGCCACCCAGTGCGCAAAAGACCATCGGGCCGACGTCGGCCGCCGTTGGCCCATGCACAGCCGTGCGCGGGCCAACGGCGGCCGACGTCGACCCGATGTCCTTTTGCGCATCGGGCAGGGTCTAAAAGCAGGTTCTAAAAACGTCGTAAATTCACTGTTGCGCAACCGCGTTTGCCAAAGGCATACTGATAAAACATGGAAAAGATCAGCAGGGGGGGACAGAGGTCCTATTCAGCACCTGCACATAAAGAAGCTCTATAGGTGTCGCTTGCTTTTCAGGGTCTTTCGTTTGTGTGAACGGGATTAACTCTTTCAAGGTGCCAAGCGTCAAAAGCTGCGGAAGCAGTGTCGTATAGCGTTGCCGGTGGCAACGCTACACGACACTTCCGCAGCTCTGGACGCTTGGCACCTTGCATGAATTGTCCCTTCCATTGTCGGGACAGGACTAATAACCCCATTCCCCTGAAAGACACTGACACAGAAAAGGACCTAAAGAAGACAAGACCCAAAACAACGACAAGAAGAAGAAGAAGAAGGATAGACCCTCATAAATCCCCGCAGTCAAGGGGGATAAGGTGCATCTATGCCCCTCAAGTTGCTGGTCTTATTTAAATTTTATATCCATCTATTACACTCCTCTTGCGAACATGAGTAAAGGACATATTAACTCATTCTACCCCAGACACAACACAGCAAGATAAGGATAGACCATGATAGTTCAAGGGTGATGCCAGAATAGCTTGGCGCCTATGGGCGCCAAGCTATTCTGGCATCACCCTTGAACTATCATGGTCGATCTGTGTCCTGCACTGCAATGCAGTCTTCAGAGGACAACGGCAACATTTGTGGATTTCGGTGTTGGGGTAGAATGAGTTAAATGTTTCATGATTTGTTACGGCTGAACAGATCTGATGAGAAAGTACCAATACAAAAACAAGATGAGGATTTCATCCCAAAGTCAACCGTACTGTTTGGAGCTCACATGCGTTTCTCTTTTAGGAACATTCAGAGTTGTTCACATTTTTAGTTACGCTGATCCATTTTCCGCCTTTCTAAGCCAACCTCTGATCAACACACACGCCGGCGCACTCAAATAAAGACGGACACACGGCTCTTCCCGCCATTAGTGCGCTCTGTGGGCTCGTGTAGCGACAGGAATTCTGAAGAAGAAGAATAGCAAGAGCAGCGAAATAACGTCACAATAATCCTCACGTCATGGCATCGCTAGACTCACGACGCCGTGAACGCAGTGACAAATTTGATGTTTGACGTCATTTAAAAGGCAAGCAGCCTCTTCCAGGGCGGTCTGTTTTCTTCCACACAGCCTCTTCCAGGGTTGACTGTTTGATGGGAGTATATAGTGGATCCAAAACTTGCAAAAATGAATTAATTATTATTAAAACAGTTGAAGAGGTACAACGCTGGATTACGAATTCATCAAATGTCAATTTCAAAACTAGCAATATCCAAGTGAATAGAACGAAAATCACGGACTCAAATGTGGGTCAACAGACTTTCTATGAGAGAGAGAGAGAGAGAGAGAGAGAGAGAGAGAGAGAGAGAGAGAGAGAGAGAGAGAGAGAGAGAGAGAGAGAGAGAGAGAGAGAGAGAGAGAGAGAGAGAGAGAGAGAGAGAGAGAGAGAGAGAGAGAGAGAGAGAGAGAGATTTGTGTCAAGTCATATAAAACAATGACGTATCTGGTGCTTTGCGTCAGTTTAGCAACATTGTATAACACTGATGTTTCTAGTGTTATTTTGCGTCACCGTCACTGTCTGAAGTCGAGAAATTTTCGTTTCAACTTTTTTTTTCTCCGATGTATTATGTTTGTCGAAAACTTTGAATAGATACAAAGCTGGTTACACACGCACATACGCCACTTCGCGCCAAATGTACGGCTTCAGCAGCGAGGTTAGCGTAACTAGATATAATGTAATTTGTATCTTGTTACTTCACTGAGTTGTCAGAGGTTTAGGCCTGCCCGTCTTTGACATCATGGACATGCTTTTAAATTCGTTCCACTGCGACCCCTCCTAAAAAGTCCCTTCTATAAATAGAAGGGACTTAAAAAGTGTCGATAAGCCAAGTCAGTTCCGACGGATTAGTCATGCTGCACATTCCGCTTTTTCTGCAAGGCTGTATTCTATCAAGAGCAATCTACAGGCCAGCGACCTCGGTACTACGCGATCCGCCCGCGGTAACAGACACAACGCGCACTTTGAGGTGTCTGCTTCCCACCAGGGTGAGGAAAAAGTCCTCGGGTCGACGTAGCCGTTGTTGGCCCGCGCCAGGCCCGAGGACCTTTCGCTTACGAAGCAAACGCGCGCGCTTCTTCTTTTGAAGTATATGTAAATTCAAGCCCTGCACTCATGCGATCGCGAATAATTTAATGAGGCACTCGGGTACCGCGTTATACTGAGGTTGACCTGTAAAAAATGCGCGTTGTGTCAAAGAGAATAGTCAGCATGCAAGTGCGCAATTGAAGGTAAACTCACTTTCGAGGCCTTTGCCTGCATTTTCCTTTTTTGTCTCAATGTCAGGATGTGTGTGTGTGTGAACACACCGACATACTGCCCCTACACCTCCTCCTCCAAATTATTATATTATTATTATTATTATTATTATTATTATTATTATTATTATTATTATTATTATTATTATTATTGCTATCATTATTATTATTATTATTACTATATTAATATCATTTTTGTTATTATTAGTATTACTATTATCATTATTATTATCAGCATCGATGCCTCAAGACGGCTAAAAGTGATGATCAAATGTAACTAAAATGACAATAAGCATGTGTCCCAATCCAGCTGCTTACCCCGGACCAAATTATGGGATTATGGTGGAAGGGTACTAACTGCTGAATTACTGCTCGAAGAGCCCTCGACAAGAAGAAGAGTATTTCCCCATGTTCATAGTGCTCGAAAGATTCTCCGAGCACTTAACTTTTAATTCACTGTCGTCGCCAAATCCGGCGAGCAACATGTCTTTGGGCAGATCTCGGCCTTAGCTAGCACGCGCACGGCTGTGCGCGGGCTAGCTAAAGCCGAGGTCTGCCCGATTACCGTTTTTTTTTTTTTACTGGGACAATGGCGCTCAGTACGGTGTGAAAAATATCCGCCAGTAGTGCTGGCTGCTGGAGGCGGGAGCGATAGTTCAAGAGCAGTGCCTAAATTTAGCCGCCCACGCCTCTCAGTCGATAAAAATCGACGGTGACTATATAGTTTTAGACTATGGTTGTATCAGTCAAAAGTCGATCCACTCTCCGAGCCTAGTAATTATGTTCCCAGCCGGTAAGCCTAACGTCCTCGGGCCGACATCGGCCTTTAGGTCGAGGTGGGCCCCAGGACCTTTGGCTTACCGTGTAGCGCTCAGACACGTGTAGTACTTTTTATACGTTTACTTTTATACTTTTGCTTTAATACTTTTTCTCGCCAACTTTATACTGACGAACAAAAGATATGCGACAATTCTGGAAGCATCGGAAACGCTTTCGTGTTTCCAATGATTCCAAAAATGTCGCATTTCGTTTGCTTGTCAGTATACTAGCATACTTATGTTTGAGTCTTATTTTTAGGCTTCCCGATTTGATAGAGATCAGTTGCTTGGGGACAAATGACAGTTGACGAGTTGCAGACGAACCAGGACTGATTCGATTTCGTGACCGGATTCATCGCACAGAGGTCGTCTGGAGAAAATTCAATTATGAAGTGGAACATTCAGTTCTGCCCTATGGAAGGCAAAAGACTGCAAGTCCAATTTTTAAGGAAAGCGGGATTTTCATTGTTGTCACAATGAAAATCTCGCTTTTCACAAAAATGGACTTACTGCCTTTGCATAAGCCGCGTATCCGGAGGCGGCACGTCTCGAATGAGTTAAAGCAACCAAATCCAGGAAGTAAAGGGTAAATAGTTCGCAATATCTCCATTCTAAATGTTCTAACATTCTAAAATGTGTTCTAAAGTATACCTTACAACAACGCTGGACAGGATAAACTTAACTCATTCTACCCCAGACACACCACAGCAGGATAAGGATCGACCATGATAGTTTAAGGGTGATGCCAGAATAGCTTGGCGCCCATAGGCGCCAAGCTATTCTCGCATCACCCTTGAACTGTCATGGTCGATCTGTGTCATGCACTAGAGTGCAGTCTTCAGAGGACAACGGCAAAATTTGGGGATTTCGGTGTTGGGGTAGAATGAGTTAATCATGAAGTTTGAATGTCGTAAAATGAAAGACTTTACCGCTTTTTCTCCTTTGTACACAGGAGAGTTCCTTCCGTTACGCTGTAAATGCAGTGGAAAACCTCTGGCACTATTGCTTACTCAGCGCACGGATTGTGGAAAGAAGGGTAGAAACGTCTTAGTTGAGGCAAGACAACATTGATAACCCGTTGCATCGGCGAATGTTAGCAACCAAAGCCAGCCAAGGAGCAGATCGCTTCAACCCCTTTAGCCCCAAGGTCCCGTTTCTCAAATGTTGGAGGTGTTGCCTAACGACTTTGTACCAGTTTGCAGGAGATGGCTTGACCATGATAATTCAACGTGTTACGTGTTGAGTCGTAGTCGTAGTATGATATCACACCAGACTTCACCCAGCTGCAACCCGTCACGCGTGGCTTAAGGATATAGACCACGCTGGAGTAACAGTTCCAACAATATTTTATTGCAGCGATGCGATCTTCACACAATGCATTCACAAAAACAATCACAGTGTACACTCTCTCCAACACCGCGTGGATGACCTAGTCGCCTCGGCGTTACCCAATAACTACCAATTCTCCAATACATTGAACACTTTTGACACACTGCGTGTCTCATAGAACGTACATCACCGTTACGCTGCGTCTCTCACAATGTACACCCTATACGGGCCACGTACCTACGATAAACTGTGTGTCTCTACAACTGATAATGAATAACAATGTACCACGATACCTTGTGTATCTCTCTCAATGTCAATGTGCTTACGATACATCGCAATTCTACAACTGAACAATGTACAAACGCGCTTTTAAATACAGTCTTTTATAGTATCAGGCTTTCCAGAATAATCCAGCAAATTTATACAACGCAACCAATCAGAACGTAACACGCAACCGAAACTCATAAATATTGATAAAAAGAACTTTCTAGAATAGACTATAATAGTCTACAAAATTCGACTGCTAATTTCAACCCCAATTTTGGAAAATCCCGGTGTGTAATGACGTCACACAAGAGTACGCTACACAGTTCACGACCTTGCCCGAATTCTCCGGAAGTTTCACGACTTTTCGTAACACATACTGGCTGCTAACTTCACGCGCACAGAAAACAACGGAGATTATTCGAGCGGCTTCTAGACTCTTCGGGATTCAACTCCGTGTATCAAAAGACAATCAATTCCGCTCTCTTTTTCTTCCGATAGCGAATCTTACTAAAAAGGTACGTGATTCGTAATCATGATAGCTCAAATAAATATCGGATCGTTTCCTACGATTAATGCATGCATGCTCTCACAGAACAACACAACCACAATCGTAACACAACGGTAGTGCTAGATTAGCTTGGCGCCTGAAGGCGCCAAGCTAATCTGGCACTACTCTTGCATTATCATGGTCAAGCCATCTCCTTCTATAGGGACCCGGGGCTAAAAGGGTTAACCGAATGCAAAATGACACCACACGTCAAACACACCATTAATTGTCTTATTTTACATTACATCCCTTATCGTGGTTAATTTGATATTAGTCAGTGGCTTCGGTGTTTCGTGTTTCCTTTTCCTCATACGGCCCTCATTAGTTTAACCCCTTAACTGCCGAGAAAGCATAAACCCGATTCATTCGTAAACGATATATAGACCCTTATGAGCCCCGGCAGTTGCGGGGGCTTATGAGGATCTATGCCTGTTGCTGACACTACTTTTTCCTCTATGTTTCTTGGATATCTGTGGTTCTTTGGCGTTGAATGAGCAAAGATTCCAGAAAATAAATCTGCGACCACTGGTAGTGGACGACTTAACCCTTTGGCTGTCGGTAGCGGTTTTAATCGCGATGATTCCGTGCAGGAATTATCGCGACTAAAACCGCTACGGACACCCGAAGGGTTAAAAATTGAACCCGCTGTCCTCCTCATCCTTCTGGTAACACAGCCCAGACATCTCACCAGCTACAGGAACAACAGAAAACGGTGGAACAATAAACGGTGGCAGTCTAGACACTAAGACGATCCGAGACAGACAGCAGGCAATCTCGCACTTTGATGTCTCTATCGGTTCGCTACAGCGGTGGTGAATTGTGGGAGACAAACAGTGTGAGACAAGCTTAAATATTTATCAACACTAGATGGGGTTGAAACTTTCAGCTGAGGTTCCCATGTATAGCGAGTTCCCAAATTTTCTCAAAACCCATCCTGTGCCACCACTACTGAAGAAAATTGCTTTAGTGTCCTCATTTCTAAGTTCGGTTGGGGGCAGGGGTGGACGAGGTGGGGGGGGGGGGGCAGGGGGTCAATGCTCCCCCCCCCCCAGACCCCAAATTTGTTGAAATGCTATAACAAAGTCCCTTTTCGGGGGTGTTTGGACCCCCCGCCCCCACCCGTTGTTTGATATTTGGGTAAACGGCAAAGGTGTAGTCCCTGGAAGCAAGGACTAGTACCTTTCGGCGCCCAGAAGCAAGCAAGGTTCGTCGCCATCCCCCCCCCCTCCCCCCCCCGCCCCCTCCACTGTTTGATTTTTCGGCGCCTAGAAGCAAGCAAGGTTCGCCGCCCTTATTCACCGCCTACCCCCCCCCCCACCCCCCGCCCCCACCCGTTGTTTGATATTTGGGTAAACGGCAAAGGTGTAGTCCCTGGAAGCAAGGACTAGTACCTTTCGGCGCCCAGAAGCAAGCAAGGTTCGTCGCCATCCCCCCCCCCCCCTCCCCCCCCCCCCCCGCCCCCTCCACTGCTAGACTTTTCGGCGCCTAGAAGCAAGCAAGGTTCGCCGCAACCCCCCCCCCCCCTTCCCCCACCCCCACTGTTTGATTTTTCGGCCCTTTTGAAAACAAGATCTAGCGTGGTGGAGGCCCTTTGTATCAGGTTCAAGGTCCCCCCAAAAAAAGTTGGACCCCCCCCCTCCGTAGGTAAGTGATCCGGCCCTGGGGGGGGGGGAGTGGGGCGCATCATTTACCTCCAGGAGGGGGGTGAGGAGATTTTCTACTTTTCAAGGAGAGAAGTGTTCCACTTTTCAAGGAGGAGGAGGGGGGGGGTGGAGGGGGGAGTGAGGCAGGGTGATAGCGTTCGAAACTATACACAAGAGCAATTACCCAGCATTTGAAAGTATTTTGGGGGCTGGAACACCCCCCTCCCCTTTACACCCTTACACCCCTCCCGTACTCATCCCGGATCCGCCCCTGATGCTCGTCTGTGATTTACGACCTTAGGAAGAAAGATTTCCAATCCCAAACTAGCACGACAGTTATTTAACCCGTTCACTGCCAGTGATCGCGAATTTCGCGACTGAAACGACTGCGCACTTCCCGACATTCGCGCGAAGAACACAGATGCAATGAAACAAAGACACGCAATGAAGAGCACATGATTAACAAGAGTTATAAATCCTCATGAGCCCCCGCGACTTCGAGGGCTTACTTACTTTACTTAAGCCTATCACCCCTCCCAGGGTATAGACCGTCGACGGGAGACCTCCAGCGACTCCTGTCCTGTGATTCTCCTTCGATTTTACTCCAGGTGGTTCCCAGTCTCTTGATGTCTACTAGTCTTGGAGGTCTCGACGCCAGGTGTTTCTCGGCCTACCTATTTTCCTCTTTCCCTGAGAGTTCCATGACTATGCCTGCCTAGTGATACTGGAAACTGGCTTTCTCAGACTGTGACCAATCCATCCCCATCTACTTCGCCAATTTCATTTTCTGCTGTTATCTGCTGTGTTCTCTCCTAGAGTCTGATGTTGCTGATCTTCTTTGACCAGTGAATTTTCAAGATTCTTCTAAGACAACTGCTTATGAAGGTCTGCACTCTGTCGAATGTAGTTTTTGTCAACCTCCAAGTCTCTGCTCCATATAGGAGAACTGCTTTTACGTTTGAGTTGAAAATCCGGACTTTGGTGTGTTGTGACAGCTCTCTGGAACTCCACACTTTTTTTCAACTGGAGAAAGGCTGCTCTTGCTTTACCGATTCGTGCTCTGACATCTGCATCAGTGCCGCCCTTTTTGTCCATGATGCTACCGATATAGGTGAAGGACTCCATCTCCTCCAACGGGGTGCCAGCAAGCAAGACTGGTTCTTCCCTGGTTGCGTTCAGCCTCATTGTCTTCGTTTTCTGTTTGTGGATGGTGAGGCCCACATGGGACGAGATGTCAGCAAGCCTCATGGTCGTGTCCTGCATTTGTTGACGAGTGTGGGACAGTAAAATCAAGTTGTCTGCAAATCGAGGTCGTCAAGCTTTGTCCACGGTGTCCACTGTATTCCGCTTCTTCTCTGCTCAGTGGTCCTCTTCATTACCCAGTCTATGGCCAGTAGGAAGAGGAACGGAGACAGCAAACACCCCTGCCTGACGCCGGTTCTGACCTGGAGCTCCATGGTGAACTGCCCTTTGTGGATCACGCGACATGTCATGCCATTGTAGCTGCTCTTGATCAGGCAGACGAGCTTTGCGGGTACACCGTAGTGTCGTAGGAGTTTCCACAAAGTCTCTCGGTCCACGCTGTCAAATGCTTTCTCGTAATCTACAAAGTTGACGTACAGCGGGGAGCTCCACTCCAGAGACTGCTCCACGATGATGCGGAGAGTGGCGATCTGGTCTGTACATGATCGTTTTTTCCTGAATCCTGCTTGCTGGTCTCTCAGCTGGGGGTCGACGAAGCTCTTCATTCTCTCCAGGATGATCCTGCTGAAGACCTTTCCTGGTACTGACAGCAAGGTGATTCCTCTGTAGTTTGAACACTTACTGAGGTCGCCTTTCTTGGGAAGCTTGATTAGGTACCCCTCCTTCCAGTCAGCCGGCATCACCTCTTCCTCCCAGATCTTTCCAAACAGTGGGTACAGCAGCTCTACTGTTGTCTCTAGGTCTGCTTTCAGAGACTCCGCTGGCCCTGCTGATTTGCCGTTCTTCAAAAATGCCACTGCCCTTCTGATCTCTTCCCGGCTGGGTCTGTCACAGCTGATGGGTAGGTCAGTCTCTGCTGCCTGGATGTCTGGGGGATCGGGTGGGGTGGGTCTGTTCAGTACCTCTTCAAAATACTTAGCCCATTTGTCGAGTTTGTCTGCTCTGTCCGCATTAGGCTTCATTCTTTGTCTTTTACTGGTCTTTCTGTATGGCCATACTTGCCCGACAATCTTCTGGTAATGTCGTAAAGCTGTTTCATGTTGCTGCTGCCTGCTGCCTTTTCTGCCTCTGCTGCCAGGCTGTCTATGTAGGCCCTCCTGAATGCCCTGATACTCTTCACCTCGCGGTTGGCTTCCGAATATTCCTCCGGCGCCTTTGCTTTGGCTGCTCTCGTGCGAATGTTGTTGACAACTGCTTTCTTCTGCTTCCTCGCTTCTATCATCTTCAAGGTCTGTGCCGACAGCCATTCCTTGTGATGGTGTTTCCTGAACCCTACAGTGTCTTTGCAGGTTGAGTTCAGCGCCTCTCTAACTGCCTTCCACTGCTGCTCTGTGGTGGCCGCCTCCTCTTCATTTACTAGCTCCTGTAGCGCTTGAAACCTGTTGAACAGCACCAGTTTGAACTCTTCTCTCACTCCAGTCTCTCTCAGGAGGCCTACATTATAGCGCTGTCTTCTTGTTGTCTCTGTGCGGCTTTTCTTTAACTTGAGCTTTATTCTTAAGGTAAGCAGATGCTGGTCTGAGGCGACATCCGCTCTCCTCCTCACTCGAACATCTTGAAGGGATCTTCTAAATTTCTTGCTAATACAGATATGGTCTATTTGGTTCTGTGTAGTATGGTCGGGTGAGACCCAAGTTGCTTTGTGTATTCTTCTGTGTGGGAAGATGCTGCCTCCAATGACAAGTCTGTTTAGAGCACAAAAGTCCGCGAACCTCTCCCCGTTCTCACTCAAATCCCCTAGTCCATGTCTCCCCATCACCTCTTAGTATCCGGTATTGTCTTCCCCTATTTTGGCATTAAAATCGCCCATGACGATGGTGATGTCTCGCTCCGCACATTTGGCCACAGCACTCTGGCGTCGGTCGTAGAACTCTTGTTTCTCTTCCTCGTCACTGTCATTAGTGAGCGCATAACACTGGATGACGTTCAGCTTGATCTTTTTCTTGGTTCTAAAGGCTGCTGTGATAATTCTTGGCCCAAGAGGTTCCAGCCCATCAGCGCTCTCTGTGCCACTGGTGACAGCATGAATGCCACACCTTCTGTATGGGGGGCATTCTCCTCTTCATGTCCGGAATACAGAATCATCTCCTCACTTGTCTGCCTTTTCTGACCAGACTGCGTCCATCTGGCTTCACTGATACCTAGCAGGGAAAGGTTGTACTTTTGCATTTCCGCTGCTATCTGGGCGGCCTTCTCGCTCTGGTACATGGTCTTGACATTCCATGTGCCCATGATTGTGTCCCTGGACAGAGAGAGGCGGTTCGGGTCCTGTGGCTTCCGAAGACTTCCGGCTTTCACCACACGACGTCATAAATCTTCTGGTAGAAGAACCTTCCTCCTCCAGGAAAGGAATTGCTGTTGGTCTATTCGTCTGCGTTTCTTTAGCTATTTCCTTATTTGCAGGGAGGGGAAGCCACCCCCACGCCCAATCCCCTTACTAGGAGGACCAGGGGTTTTCTGTCGGGGTCTCCTTCCATTAGACCATGTTGGTTCACGGCACCTTATTTCATTCGGTGCACCCCTCTCACGAGGGACCCCCTATCCACCACCCAGGGGACGCGCCTCAACGCCGTATGGTCCCAGCGCGAGGGACCTGGGGCTCATGAGGGTTTATGTCTCTTGCAGGTGGGTTGAGTTCGCATTGCCCCGGCAGTTAAGGGGTTAACAGCTCACGTTCATCCTCTCATCAGTATGCAGGAGCTGTCCAGCTGGCGGGCAGCTGAAACAGAAGTGGGTGACCACGCTGGAATGTTCTTGAGACATCACGTTTCCAGTAAGCAACAGATAACAGGGTCGAAGTCGGCCGCCATTGTCCCGCGGACATGCTGCGGCCGACGCCGGATCAAAAGACATCTTGGTACTGGTTTTTGCGGAACAGCTGACAATCTCTTCCCTGTGTCCTGCTTCTTGGACCCAGTGCGCAAAAAGCCAATGAGCCAACATCGGTCCATGACATTTGCGCATTGAGAACTACCTTGTCTCGTATGTGGGCCAAGATGTGTGCGTGTGTGTGTGTGTGTGTGTGTGTGTGTGTGTGTGTGTGTGTGTGTGTGTGTGTGTGCGTGTGTTAATTTGTGCGTGTGTGTGTGCTTGTGTGTGTGTGTGTGAGTGTGTATAATTTTGTGCGTGCGTGTATTTGTGTGTGTGTGTCTGTGTGCGTGTGAGTGCGTGCGTGTGTGTGTGTGTGTGTGTGTGTGTGCGTGTGTGTGTGTGTGTGTGTGTGTGTGTGTGTGTGTGTGATCGTCTGTATGATCGTGTGTGTGTGTGTGTGTGTGTGTGTGTCTGTCGTATGTGTGCGAGGGCGTGTGTGTACGTATGTGTGCGTGAGTGTGTGTGCGTGCGTGTGTGTGTGTGTGTATGTCTGTGCCTGCGTGTGTGCGATCGTCTGTATGATCGTGTGTGTTTGTTGTGTGTGTGTGTGTGTCTGTGTATGTGTGCGAGCGCGTGTGTGTACGTATGTGTGCGTGCGTGTGTGTGCGTGCGTGTGTGTGCGTGCGTGTGTGTGTGTATGTCTGTGCCTGCATGCGTGTCCTCGCGCCCGATCGTGTGCGTGTGTGCGCGTGTGCGTGTGCGCGAGCGCGCGTGCGATCACTGTCCTAACTTTTCTAAAGAAGTAACGGTCATGAATTGTCTCAGAAACCGCCCATGCCTCGAACATTACCCGAACAGTGTCTTGCCGACAGCAGTCACCGACACTCTCGAATGCCCGCCTCGGCTGGTCTGCCGCTGAAAGCAACAAGACGGTAAGTCCATTTTCATGAAAAGCGAGATTTTCATTGTATTACAGTCCAACCCGAGCTTTTCTGTCCGATGAACGTTTTGCTGTTTGCATTATAAATCCTGCCAAGTGCTCCATCAGCGAGGAATACTTGCAGCATCATCAGCATAATCAGTCAACCAGAGAATGCCGATCACTGACTCGCTGTCGTACCTTCGTTTGTTTCACTACCTGTTGTAAATGTGTATATGCTGTGAACACTGACTCAGCAGCTCACCACGGGCGCCAACTGCAGGGGACGGATGCACCATGCCGACTAGTGGAGGGCAGTGTCTCATTAGAGGCTGCTAAATCAGGCACTGCTACCTTTAACCCTTTCACTGCCAAGCGGACGCAGATTGTTTTTGAAATCGTTGAAAATGCAGCGTCTAAGAAACATGAATACAAAGTGGTTTCAGCAAGAGTCATAGATCCTCATGAGCCCAAGAAACTGCGGGGGCTCATGAGGATCTATGCCTCTTGTCCATGGGTAGTGTTCATTTTTGTCCGCAGTGAGCTGGTTAAACCGTAATGGTTTATGTATTTTTTTTTTAGCAAAAGCCAATGAAAGTTGAAATTTGCAAAATACTGTGATACTGCTATTCAGCCGACATCCATGTTTGCCATAGAATGGAAAACACCTATGCCGGTTTTTGCAAGGCGGCAGCAACCGGTAGTAGTCTTCGTTCCAACGGCAAGACTGAGCCGGTATGGATCCTCATGAGCCCCCGCGTGTCGCAGGGGCACACGAAGATCCATACCTCTTGCTGAGGCATTGACGTCTGTGTTGCCCTTTACAGTATTTGGTCATAGGGCGTTATCAGTATCAGTTTAACGTATTCTGGAGTTGAGCCGAGAGCCGCAAATAATTCCCATTATTAGTTAGACTACCGCCGGGAACACTTTCACCTCCACCGTCAACCAGGTGCGGTTGATGAATAGTGATAGCTCAAGAAGCCGTGCTCATTTTTGGCGTGTAAATCCTCTTGGAGGTGGGGCGCTTAACTGATTAGCTTGAATTAACACTTTATTTAACTGTGCCCAGTAGTGATTAAAGGGTATTGAAACAAAAGACCGTTTTACTTTGGTTAAAGTAACAATGCGCGTCCTAGCAGAGTCATAAACCTGAACTATGATGCATGAGCAAGCATTGTCTTGCGCCAGCAAATAAGCAAGGTGTTCCACTGTAGCAGAGCCCCCTGCTTAGTGACATGCGCAGGATTTACGCACCCTCAAGCAAATGAGGCCCGTATATCTGTTTTGAGGCCACTGGCTTTTTCATCACAGAAACCTCTTGAAAATGAACATTATTTTATTTAAAGTATGATGCAATTGTTCTTCTTTTTTGTTGTTGTTGTTGTTGTTGGGTGGTTTGATGCGGAAACATTGATAGTCTGCAAGGACGGCGGGCGGACGCTGCTGAAATTTATCAATTGTATATAATATAGGTTTGAGATTTTGTGGTTACAACTCCCTAATTTCTAAGGCCCCAAATGACAGACCAGCACAGAACTGACTTAATCAACAATTGGAGGTCAGTCGGTCCGCCTTGCAAAAGCAAAAGAGAGAAATTTTATTTATTTTTTGGTGGTGGGGGGGGGGGGGGGGGGGGGCGTGTTGAACAGTGAGATTTTCATTGTATTACAATGAAAATGGATTTAACTGAATAGACGATTTCAAATCAGAAGTAGGTCAAAATTGCAGGTGTTTCGACAAAAACAGCGGATTAAAAGCCCGGACAAACATGCGATATCGCATGTTTGTCCGGGCTTTTAAGCCACTTTGTCGATCCACCTCTGAAATCGTCTGTTGCTTTCACATGGGAGTGAGGACGATATTGGGACTTTAAGCTAGAACCATGCAGCCAGCTGTTTGTCTGTCTCTGTTTCCGAGCGCCTAGCTCACTGAACGAAATCTCTTCTCATTCGAGTTTTCTTGTCTCGGAAAGAGTTACTGTTCTGAGACCTCGGCTCAGCGTCTAGACCATCTTGATACGGCGATCCCGTGATCATCGCTGGCGTACATCGGAGATCCGTGACCCTCTGACCTAGAATCCATCGGGGTTTAAAGGCTGAGTTCTAAGGAAAGTGTTCTCTCCTACTTGGGGTAAGTACCTCTCTGCGAGAAAGCTACTCTTCTCAGGGGACCTCAGGTGCCTGGTACATCGTTAAAAGATCTCTCTGGTGAGTTAGGAGGAAGGCTGTTTTTTTATGTTTTTAACGAACCAAGGAAGACGTGGCTTATGGAGGGAAAAGAATAAAAGAGCTAGCAACTACACGCTACCGAAAGAGAATAACAAGGGACTGTGCGCTGCTTCACTGAATAACGCAATGGAAAAGGTGTGTCTTTCGCTGTAAACAGACGCTCGTTTATTGCATGTAGGAAAATCTGTGAGTGGTGGTGCTAACCCATTGACTGCCGAGAACAACTGAACACCACCCAACTGAACACCACCGGCCAAGAGCAAGAGGTATAGATCCTCATGAGCCCCCGCGCCGCAATTGCGGGAGCTCATGAGGCTTGATACCCCTTGCTGAAATTACTTTGTAGCCACTTTCCTTTGACGGCTGGGAATCTCTGACGTTCAAGTTGAATTTAAAATGATTTCACAAACATAGTCTGCGACCAGTGGCAGTGAAGGGGGTTTATAGATACATCATGTACATGCACATTCGTGTTGTTCCGTGATTGTGGACCTTATGGTTCCATGACTTGGCTGGATATGGGCGTGAGTGTGTCTCGGTGATTCTGGCACATGATGCACTGACGAAACGAAAAGTAAACGCTGCGCATTGGCATGGAGTTCCCACCGCATCTATCCCGGCCTAACTTCTTTTCGTTCTGACACTTAAGATAACGCTTAAAAGGCATTAGCTTTTTAAGTGATACTGAGGATTATTTTAGCTTACGACAGCCGGTTAACTCATTTCACCAGGCTGGAAGTGGAAGAAAATTGGCAAAAGTGAAACAATTTCCCAGTACGTGGTTGCTGGCAGTACACTGCAATACCAGATACTCTTTGAAAAACTGAGATGCTGACAATAATGCAGTAAAGGGAACGTTGGAAAGGACAAGTAGGTTGTTGTTGCTCTTGTTCTGCGTTCTAGCTTTGCTGCGGCCGGTTTAACGCCTTCCCTGCCCCGCAATGAACGTACACGGTACGTACATTTTTGTTTCTGAAATCTTGGTTCATTCAACGACCAATAGCCAACGCTGTACAAGAAACATGGATACAAATTGGTTTCAGCAAGAGGCATAGATCCACATGATCCCCCTTAGTCGCGGGGGTTCATGAGGATCTATGTCTTTTGCAGTTGGATCATGTTCAGGTGTTTTTTTGTGGGTTTTTTTCTTCTCTGCAGTGACGGGGTGAAGTCGTAGGTCGGTGGTTGCCCCAGGAAGTCCAAGCATTTGCCAGCTTGCACTTAATACAAGAAAGTCCTGAAAGCATCATGGCAGTGTTGCAAGCGCTGTGAAAGCCATCACAAAGTATCAGGTACGTGTTGCTTGCTATTTGTTTGTTTTCTGTCTGAAACCTGTTTTGTCTTCATTATATGCGCGTCTAACTGGTTTGTCACTTTGCACCGGGCGGCTATTCACATGTGGGTGCGAGGCTGTGACTTCAGTTGTGGGCCTTAACCCCTTCACTGCCGAGAAAAAACTGAACATGACCTAACTGCAATAGGCAGTTGCGGGGGCTCATGAGGATCTGTGCCTCTTGGTGACACCCACAATTTGTATCCACGGTCTTTGCGCGGCTGTGGCTTTTCGGGGTTTAGTCAAAGATCTTACAAACGAAATCAGCGATCACTGAGAATATTCCGAACTGGGGGTTGAAGTTGGTTTACCCAGGGTGGGCCTTGGGTTGCTTATTCGCCAATACAACGCGGTCTCAATGTTGCCATGCCTCAACTACTTAGACTTTTACCCTTCTCGTCACAATCCACATGAGTATGCACACGTAACAAACGAGCGCTATTTCCCTTTGTGTGCAGCGGGTTAATTCTCTTTAGCAAAGGAAAAGAAGAGCAGAAAAGGTTTCTCACTGATTGCAGTACGATATTCACACATCATAATTTATCAAAGGTTGTCAGTCATTTTGTGTAGCATTATTTGTAAGTGTTACGATTGTGGTTGTGTTATCATGTGAGAGTGTGAGAGCGTACATGTGTTATTCGTAGGTAACGATATGTTGTTTATTTGAGCTATCACGGTTATGATTTCGTGCCTTTTTAGTAAGATTTTCTTTTGTTCGTGAGTAGAGCCGATTTCGTTTTGTTAAGTTTAGTCCGGAACGTTGTAGAAGGGTCGCACTGTCTAGTGGCCTCGTAAGTGTCACGTCGGTTAGGTGACATCGCAACATTTTCGCTACTTTTTGTTTTCCTGTGCGCGTGTAGTGAGCAGCTTTTATTTTGTTTTGGGAATGTTCTCGTACCTTTTAGAGCTATCATAGATAGGGATACCATACTTTTATGTGTCTTTATTATATGCTAGAATTTAGAGCTGAAGTGAGCAGCCGAATTTTTGTAGCCTGTTATATTGTTTCTGGAAAGTTTATGTTAATGAGCTTCGGCTGCGTGTTTCGTTCCGATTGGTCGCGTTGTATGATTTGCATAGACGGTTCTGGAATTTCATAGTGTATATAAGGAGGGCGCTGGGAAAGCCCGTTAGTACATTGTCTTGCTTTGTCAGTTGTAGAGACACACAGTTTATTGCGAGAGACGCGGTGTATGAGAAACTTTGAGTCGTAGTGTGGACATAGCAAAAGAGACTTTGTATTCAGTAGTTTGTGCATTTGAAAGAGCATTACTGTGAGGATATCGCATCGCTGAATTAAATATTGTTGGAACTGTTACTCCAGTTTTGTCTACATCCTTAAGCCACGGTTGACGGATTGCAGCTGAATGAGGTCTATTTAAAAGAACTCTACGTGTGTGTGTGTCTGGTGTGTTTATCATACTTCCACTACAACTCCACCACGTAACAGTAAGACATGCCAAGAAGGTTAATGAGCTATGAGCTATTATATGAGCTATTCACCTGTTTTTGATTGGAGGAGATTGCTTTATTTCTTCACTGCCGGTAAAATCTTAAACGGCCACCCAAATGCAAGAGGTATAGATCCTCATGTGCCCCCGCAGTTGC
Source organism: Semisulcospira habei (assembly GCA_036245525.1). Taxonomy (NCBI): domain Eukaryota; kingdom Metazoa; phylum Mollusca; class Gastropoda; family Semisulcospiridae; genus Semisulcospira; species Semisulcospira habei. Next base: position 72,509,314 of record BTPG01000001.1, on the reverse strand, counting down.
GGAGGCTCATGAGGATCTATGCCTCTTGCTGACATCACTTTGTATGGATCTAAGTTCTTTGGATAGCTGGAGCTTTTGGGCTTTGAATTAAGTAAGCTTAAACTCATTCAGCCCGACGGCCGTATTTCCCAAATTTAGGAGGCGTCATCTAATGACTATGCACTAGTTGCAGGAGATGGATCGACCATGATAATTCAAGGGTAGTGCCAGATTAGCTGTGCGCACAGCTAATCTGGCACTACCCTTGAATTATCATGGTCGACCCATCTCCTGCTGTAGTGCGTCAGGGCTGAATGGGTTAAGAAAACACAATTTGCGTCCACCAGCAGTGACAGGGTTGAGGCTTCACGCTGTGAGGGTCAAAATCAAAGGCCACCACACGAGCAGACAAGACGAAATAAAAAAAATTACAAAAAAGAAAGAAAGGCGCTTAGAAAAGACAGTTACAACTCAATATATTCTTATGGTTGTGTTTAAAATACTTTTTGCCGTCACGAAATTACTAAACGCTCTCATCGTCCTTCCATCCAGTTCTAGCCTCGGGAGATGGATCGACCAATCAGAACGCTCGAGTATAGAGCCTGATTAATGAAAGTACTTCTACAGACGCTGAGCCGAGCCGACCGAGCACTACTTTTGAGAGTTTGTTTTCTGAGACTAACACTAAAGTAAAGACAATTCCAACACGAAAGAAACACGCTTAGAAAGAAAATACAAGACAATTTGCTGAATGTTGGGTTAAAGCCTTTCTTTCAAAACAGACGAACCGACAGAAGTGTACTATGCGTGTTTAAACCTGTGACTGTCGGTCGCGCTTGTTGCCGCGATGATCAGGAATTATCGCAACAACAAAAAAGCGCTACTGGTAGCCGAAGGATACACTTTTTCAGTCAGGCTTGAAACACATGTGCTTCGTTTCTTGCCTGACTGAAAAAGATAAGTACATTAGTGTGGTTGGGGCCCTTGCGGACTGCCTGTCCGCCGGTTTGGAAAAAAAGAGGTTTAACTCATTCGAGACGTGCCGCCTCCGGATACGTGGCCTAAGCCGCGTATCCGGAGGCGGCACGTCTCGAATGAGTTAAACTCTTCACTGCTGAGGAAAACTGAACACAAACCAACTACCGACAAGAGACATAAATCCTCATGAGCCCCCGCAGTTGCGGGGGCTCATGAGGATCTATGCCTCTTGCTGAAACCACTTTGCATCCATGTTTCTAGAACGGTGGTGGCTTTTGGTCGTTGAGTGAACAAAGAGATGAGAAAGGCGATCTGCGTCCACTGGCAGCGAAGGGGCTAACACCGAAAATGTAAGAACTTCTACTGTACTTGACCTTTCTAGGCGTGTTTCTTTCTTGCTTGCAATTTTTTTTTTTTCAGTTTTACTCACTTGGCAGTCCCCTATTTTGGTCTGTGGATTGTGAATTACAAATAAAGTGTCGCTCTTTGGGGTGGAACTGTCAAAGGTCTTACAGACAAAATCTGCGATCACTGGCTGGTTGGTTAGTTCGGGGTTTAACGTCCACGGCACCGAAGTGATCATGGACGGCCCTGACGGGCGGGTTATGGGGGACAGGGAAATCTATTGACTATGGAGTACGACCTGAACGCTGATCAATTCAGGCGCACTGCATCTGTGCCACTTTGATTTAACAGGACCTTTTAACGGACATGCTATGGAACAAGCCCGTCTTTTTTCCCTTGATTGCGAGTCCAGCTACTACATACTAGGGCCGGGACGGGGACTCGAACCCACAACCCGGCGATTCCCTTCGCTCTCTTGCTCCGACGCTTAACCGCCTGAGCTATTTCGGACTCTGGCTGTAAAGGGGTAAAAGTTGCCGTATCTATATTGCTGATTGCTTATTCGCCAATACGACGCGTTCTTAATATTGGCTCTCCTCAATTACTTAGACTTTGCCCTTCTTTTCACAATCCATGTGAGTAGACACATGTAGGAAACGTTTGGAAAACTCACCTGCATAGCAAAGGAGAAGAGCAGTTTTGCACATTGCAGTACGATATTCACACTCAGTCTCAGTACAGATGGTGCATGGTGGGACATGGTTAGCTCTGGAAGAGAAACAACTACACGGTTTTTTCTCTCTCTGCATGTTGTTGTGACTTACCAGACGTGTGAAAGAAATGTTTCAGCGATCACTCACTTACGATGAGGCTCGGGAATACGAGCTAGTAATTATGTGTTTGTTGGCATCATTATAGGGTCGTGGCAGCCGCAACGAATCCCACAGCACTCCAAACGGGATGCGATGTGTGATTTTTAACCCATTCAGTCCTGACGCACTACAGCAGGAGATGGGTCGACCATGATAATTTAAGGGTAGGGCCAGATTAGCTTGGCGCTTGTCGGAGCCAAGCTAATCTGGCACTACACTTTAATTATCATGGTCGATCTATCTCCTGCAACAGGTGCATAGTCGTTGGATGACGCCTCCAAAGTTTGGGAAATACGTGCACCGGGCTGAATGAGTTAAAGGCGTCCACACTGGTTGTCTCCTTCGACTCGCTACTGCTTAGAACTCTCATGGTCGGCTGATCTTCAGTAAGGTGTCAGAGAGTGTCGGTAAACCATAAAACCATTATCAATTTAATAGTACAATGAAACGGAGTAGGTATGGGAAGGCTTAAAGAAACCTTTTTTTTTTTTTTTTTTTTTTTTTGGGGGGGGGGGGGGGGGGGAAGGGGGAGGTTCCTTTGACCTCCCGACGGCCTATAGTAAGAGTCCGTGCAGCAAACCCCTGCTACCAATAACGTATTTGTTTTCATTCCTCCACTATTTTCCTAAAAAAAAAATCAAGCTGAAATTTTCCGACCTGACATGACTAACGTCAAAAGAATATTCATGTATACAGAATAGACTTATGACGTAATTTAAAATATTTCATAACGTTGTCGTCTGCATGATCAGCAGCATTTTCTACAAATTATCAATGCAATGAAAGAGGACAGTGAATGTTTGAAAAATAATAATAATAATAATTAAATTCAGCAATAATATAGTCTTATAGATTGTTCATGTCCTTTCGATTGCGCAAAGATTCTTTCTTTGATGGTCTGTTACACACTATTGCTGCAAATGTGTGCTACAAATAACTCCAGCCAGTGGCATGTCTGGTAAACTTCTTGCTTTAGAACGGTTTGGTCGTCTTTTATAGAACAAAACTGGCATCAAAGACGCGTCAAAAAGAGGGCTACAAAAAGTCCGCCATTAGTCGCTACAGGTTTTTTTTTTTTTCTTTTTTTTTTTTTTTTGTTTTGTTTTGTAGCAAGGTCACATGGTACGGGTTGCATGAAAGTGATTGGTCGTGTGACGTAGAAATGAAAACAAAGTAATTTTACGGATAGCCGTGAAGTGCAGAATCATGGACCAGATATATAATATTTACCACGCTTTCTAGCCTATCTCTGGAGTAAATATGTTTAACTCATTCAGCCCGACTTGTATGCAAACCAAGGGGAATCACAGCGCTGGACAGACAACAGTTAGATCCCCTGCCCCCGCCTATCAGGCACCCAATCGCCAGCCCACAGAGAAATACGCAGGTATAGAATAAGACGATCATTTCCATCCTCAAAACGAATGGATCAGGTCTCTTATATAACCCATGTCTTTCTCCGGAACTTAGGAAGTGGGCAGGAGAAACATACATACACAAACATGAAGGTGCGCTACTATATGTGGTCGGGTAAATACCCTGATTTCCCACAGTAGATGCACAGAACATTACACAACAATGTAACGATACAAATTTGCCTAGAGTTATAGATACTCACAAACCAGATAGGTGAGGCTAGCGCTGGCAGAATTGTATGCAAACCAAGGGGAATCACAGCGCTGGACAGACAACAGTTAGATCCCCTGCCCCCGCCTATCAGGCACCCAATCGCCAGCCCACAGAGAAATACGCAGGTATAGAATAAGACGATCATTTCCATCCTCAAAACGAATGGATCAGGTCTCTTATATAACCCATGTCTTTCTCCGGAACACGTATTTCCCAAATTTTAGAGGCGTCATTAACGACTATGCACACGTTGCAGGCGGTGGATCGACTATGATAATTCAAGGGTAGTGCCAGATTAGTTTGGCGCCGACAGGCGCCAAGCTAATCTGGCACGACCCTTGAATTATCATGGTCGTCCCATCGCCTGCTGTAGTGCGTGAGGGCTGAATGGGTGAATCCGTTCACTGCCGAGAAAACAAATCGAACACCAGCCCACTGCAAGAGGTATAGATCCTCATGAGTCCCCGCAATTGCGGGGGCCCTTGAGGATCTATACCTCTTGCTGAAAGCACTTTGTATCCATGGTTCCTTTGACGGCTGATGGTCTACGATGTTCTATTCATAACGATCTTTAAAACACAATAAGCGCCCACTGGCAGTTAACCGGTAAACGCCGCACTTTCTTCTCATCTTCTACACAAAAGCTACGTCAGTCTACGACTTAACTTATTCGAGGCGTGCCACCTACGTAGGCGGCACGTCTCGAATGAGTTAAAACAGTAATTCAAGACAGGGCCTTTGTTTTTTTAATAATTTCACAGAGCGGCGCGCAGGTACCTATAAGCAATGCTTTCTAGAATTATATCTCCGAGGTAGAAATGAGCAGCTCATTCCAGGGGCCCCGCATCAATAGCTGCGAAAGTGTCGTATAGCGCTGTCGCCGGCGGCGGCAACGCTAAACGACCCTTCCGCAGCTATTGATGCCGGGCTCCTTGAATGAGTTAGCGCACTTTCTTGTACGACACTCCCGCAGCTATTGATGCAGATAGCCTCGGGTGACTTAACACGCAATCGTATCATCGTCTACAAGAAGGACAAAAATGGGAGCTGGGTTCACTACTTATGCTGTAATTTACGACAGAGCTCCAGTCCGCTGTTACCAGCAAATCGATAGAAGAACCATTTGCTCCCTACTCGTAGACTCAGAACCCATAAAAAGCCCTGATTCTAACGAGCTATGAAGCCGACATCGAGGAGAAAGAGGCACAGATTCTCGTGCCCCTGCGACCGCAGGTGGCACATGAGGATCTATGCTTTTTGTCTGTAGAAGGGTTTGGCGGTGGAAGTGAAGCGATAATCATTCTCTATTTACAGGACAAGCTTCTATTCCTGCCTGTTTCGTTTCCGTGACCAACAGCTGGAGGATATACACCTCCGCCCCCCCCCCCCCCCCCCCCACCCCCCCCCCAAAAAAAAAAATAAATAAATAAATAAATAAATAAAATAAAATAATTACAAAATAAAAAAATAAAAAATAAAATAAATAAATTAATAATAATAATAATAATAATAATAATAATAATAATAATAATAATAATAATAATAATAATAATTACAACAATAATAATAAATTAAACAAATAATAAATTAAAATATATATGTATATATAATAAAGAAATTAGTTAAAAATGAATAAATAAATAAATAAAAATAAACCTAAGGACATAACAAATCGCCAGGGCGCCCTATTGTTTTCTTGTTGTGATAGCCAAAGTTTCTTATAAGCAAAGTAATTTACAGAGAAAGAGTGCTGCTGGGGCCGGTGAAAAGTGTTGTTTATACCCTACTTCGGTTAAAGCGGACCTTGCTATAACCCGTTCAGTGTTAGTTGACGTAGACTGTGCTTCTGCAGTCTTCTTTCCATCCGGGAGCTGTCCGTCCACTTTCATTTCGTGTCCGACCTCATCTGCAGGCGGCCGGAGTGGACCTGGACAGAGTTTCGGAATCTCTGCAACACATCACTCCACCCTACTACCAGTTCCTGACATCTTGCTGGACTTGACCGCCCACAAGAAGGATTGTACTCCACCAGCCATATACCAACAGAGCCTCAATGAACTCCTTTCAATTTTTCCTGGCTATTGTCGTCTTTATAACGATGGGTCCAAGTCTGAGGATGGGAGAGTGGCTGCGGCTGCAGTGTCTTCTCGCCATCCTAGACGCCCATTTAAGCTCCGCCTCCCTGACCATTCCTCTGTATTTAGTGCAGAACTGCAGGCAATTCTGCTGGCACTCAAGCATGCCTATCAGTCTCGGGAAAGGAACTTCCTGATTCTGCCTGACTCTCTTTCTGCCCTGCAGGCCCTTCAGGGCGCGGGAACACACCACCCTCTGCTGGTGCAGATTAGAGAGCTCTACGCAGACTCCGATGAAGGAATATTATGACATCGTTTTTATTTGGGTCCCGGGCCATGTGGGCATCGAAGGCAACAGAATCGCAGATTCTGCTGCCAACAGTGCCCGCAGTGACCCTGTCCCTGACACACAGACTGTTTATAGTGATTTTAAACCTGTGATTAATGCGTACATAGCCCGCGAGTGGCAGTCCGAGTGGGACAAAGAGGAAGGGAACAAGCTGCATGAAGCTCTTCCTACGGTGTCCGACAGTCTACCTTTCCGCTGCGGCAGCCGCCGTGAGGAGACTGTCCTTACTCGGCTCCACATCGGGCACACGTAGGCCTATGTTACGCACTCTTACTTACTTAAACAGGATGAGCGTCCATGGTGTTTTGCCTGTGATGAGCAGTTTTCTGTTCGACACTTTTTGCTGTATTGTGCCGATTTAATTGACACGAGATATAAACACTTCACTGCAGACTCCTTGAAGGTGTTGTTCCGGATGTTCCCCCGGACAAAATCTTCAATTTCTTGAGAGAATGCAATAATTATTTTTTACAAGATCTGAGCATTCATAGACTGTGAATTTCTTTATTTTGCCCTTTTTGAGAGTCTGTAGACATTTCTTTTAAAGACTCGTGCGACATTTTAGCCTGACATATTTTTAAGATATATTTACATCTTGTCTTAGACCTTGCTTTTAGTCTGGCTCACCAGATTTTTACCCATCCCGCCGTGACATGGCCTGCTCGGCGTCAAACCCAAATAACTAACTCCATCTAAAACCCCAAGATGTCCCAGGAACATGAACGCAAAGTGGTGTTAGCAAGAGGCATAGATCCTCATGAGCCCCCGCAATTGCGGGGGCTCATGAGGATCTATACCTCTTGGCGTTGGGTGTTGAACGGGTTTATACGAAGTAGACTGTAGTGCACTACTGCTGGAGAACGGTCGACTGCGGTTGTGTAAGGGAATCCCAGTAGTGCATCATTTGCTTGGCACATCAATGCGAAATAAAACTAGAGTCGACCGTGGTCTTTACACTCAGTGGACAGACAGAAAGAGTTTAGATTGCTATATTGCTATTATGATAGCTCGGGGTTCAGAGAGACAGTGCCCATGGCAGTGCCGATGACAGTTCCTGTTGTTTTTTTTTTTTGGGGGGGTTTGTATATCAATGGTAAAAGAACCCAAAACAACTTACATAGCATAAACCATATCTACATTTCTATCTGAATTTTTTCATTGGTTAATAATAATTATAATAATGATAATAATGAGTACTTGTATTGCGCCTAACCTCAGAAATTAGAGCTCTAGGCGCTCAACAAAAGCTAATTGTACAAAAATAACTAATCACAAAAACGCAATTTACAAAAATTGTTAAAAGCAAATTAAGGACTGTTTTGCGTAATGCCTTTCTATAGTGTTCTAGTGTATTAAAAGATATGATAAAAATATTCCCTCCTGGGACAAAAATTGAAAAACAAAAAAGCACAATACAAAATATCCTACCTATGCATGCTTCGAGCACTACCCTTGAACTGTCATGGTTAATCGACATCTATTTCTAGTCGGCGCAGAGCTTACTGGGTTGAGAAAATAACGTCTTCTTTCAACTGATTTGGGTCAGTAGCGGTGAAGTCGGCAATCCCAATCCAGCATTCTCACGAGGAATTTCTCCTGAAAGACACGGCCCTGGAACAGCAAACAGCCGTAATCTAGCGAAACAAGCTATCGGCAACAAGTAGCATATGTTTCAGATACTGTACCAGTCTTAGATATATATATTCACATTCGCTCAAGCGATCGAAACGTATATTTGAGCTGGTCTGTAATTTTGGACCTTACGGCCCTTTCAGCCGTAAGGTCCAAAATCACAGACCAACACACGCTTATAGATATTGTGTATGTGTGGAGTTGTAAGGTCCTGGTTCACAGACCAACAGACTGAGAAACAGACACTGCGAATGTAGCCTACGAGGAAAAGGGTATGTGGGTGCCATGCGAGACCGTTACACTGACGACAATAACTGTCTTAGGGAGGGTTTGTTATTTGTTACCTAGGTCAAAATAACGGACCAGCACGCAATTTAGCTATAACAGCGTGTATAGCCTTCTGTTACTTTCAGGCGGGTAATTGCATTGTGCATCCTTGACATTTTTTACAGGCACTGGCAGGAAGCTGAAAAACAGAATTAATTATGTGTCGACGTAAGGCTTCTGTGAGCAGGTGTGCAAGGTCTCTCTCTCTCTCTCTCTCTCTCTCTCTCTCTCTCTCTCTCTCTCTCTCTCTCTCTCTCTCTCTCTCTCTCTCTCTCTCTCTCAGGCAAAAAATTGTTATTGTCTTTTTTTTCCAGTCTCTCTTTTCACCATCCTCTTCAGTCAAACCCATTTAGCTCCTACGTACTGCTGCACTGCAGGACTAATGGATCGACCATGACATGATAATTTCAAGAGTAGTGCCAGGGTAGCTTGGCGCCATCAGGCGCCAAGCTAACCTGGCATTACTCTTGAAATTTTCATGGTCGACCCATCTCCTGCAAATGGATTTTTTGTCCTTAGGTGACACCTCCGAAATTTGGAAAATGCGGCCATGGGTTAACTTGAATAAAAATGAGAACAAATCGCAAACTTTGCCGAGTCGTCAGACGTACATCCACAGCACGCCCGATCAGTCTTGGAGTCGCCGCTGCGAAGACCCTCCCAATGCGCAAAAGGCCATCGGACCGACGTGGGCCGCTGTTGGCCCGCGCACGGCCGTGCCGCGCGGGCCAACGTAGGCCCGAATGCCTTTGCGCACTGGAAGATCCCTTTGTGTGTAATCTGGTTGCTCACTCATATTTACTAACCATACGAAACAAATTTGCCGACGATAAGAGTTGGGATATACTGTCGAGGATGGCACCGATTTGTTTTCTCTATCAGTCCCTGCGCTCATCAGACAGGAATGTGTTTGATTTGAAGTGGGCTTAACTCATTCACACCTAGTGACTTTGAGAGGTGTCTGTGAAGACTGAGTACTAACTTTGGGAGATGGATCGGCCATGACAGTTCAGTGCAGTAGAGTAAGAAACGAGGGAAGGGGGGGGGGATGGGAGGGGGTGAGGGTGGTTTGGGGGGATGGGTGGGGATAGGGGGGGGGGGGGAGCAGGAAAAGAGGTTCTGCCGACAGTTTCCGGAAACTTTTACTCCAAGCCAGTAGTTACCAACCAGCTGTCCTTCAGCACTGTGGCGAGATTTTTGTGTGGAGCTAAATACAGATAAAAATTAAAATAAAAAGCTGTGCGAAGTATGACCGGCAGGTACTGGCTGTTGCAAATTACGTGCAACTCAATCCTGGCCCCCCAGTAAAAATGTAGGGCCCCCTCCCCCCCAACTAATATTGGAGAAAAAAAAAGAAGAGAAAATAATGAAAACAAATTGTTTTATGCGAGAGAGAATTTGTTAAACCTTTTTTTTAGTGCTATTTTGGCACCACCCTTAAACTAAAACGGTTGATCTCTTAATCTGTAATCTGTAATGTAATCTTTATAGGACAATACTCTTTTTTTTAAAGAAATAATCAGCCTCAGAATGTAATGGTTTAATAATTTTTAAAAAAAACTTATAATTTGATCTTTATTAGCATTTTTTCGAAGTTCAAATATTGCATGTGCTTCCCTTCCCCCGCCCTCACACCCCCACCATCTCTCTCCCTCCCCCCCCCCCACCCCTTTCAATGAAAAAAATATCTTCCTACGCCACTGCGGTAATAATGGCAGTGCCAGATTAGTTTGACGCCTTCCGCGACTGCGGGGGCACATGAGAATCTGTTCCTGTTTCTGAGACGAATTTTTATGCATATGCATGCATATTTCTTGGACAGTTTTTTTGTTTCCATAAATATTTCAAATCTTGGCAACAATGAAAATATAGCTCTTAACCCATTCAGCCCTGACGCACTACAGCAGGAGATGGGTCAACCATGATAATTCAAGGGCAGTGCCAGATTAGCTTGGCGCCTGTCGATCCACCTCCTGCAACTACGTCATTGTCATTAGATGACGCCTTCAAAACTGGGAAATACTACCATCGGGCCCGTTTGATAATAAAAATGGGCTTACTGTCTCTCGCGTCACAGGCCAGCCCAAAATGTATTTTTCTTTTGTGGAAAATCCGCAGAAGACCAGACCAACTTTGGTATGATATCAAAAAGGAACTCTGTGAAAACTTCTGGTGGATGAGGTGAGGCGCGTAAGAGCCTTTGTGGGCACAGATGTCAAAGCGTGCTGCTTAGGTGCATGAGTATATGTGCCCGGTGCAGGTTGATGGTGCTTGCTACGGGAACGGCTGTTCCTGTCTCGGCTTTTCTGTGCCGGTAAACACACGTAGGAATGTGGTCTGGAATTACGGCGTGTTAGAAAACATCCACTCCTTCCATGCTGTTCACCTCTGTGGGGTACGAGGGCGGGGGGTAGATTGAGAGTGGAGGGCCGGGAGGGGTGGTGAGGGTATGTGAATATACACTGAACTCTGCGAGTATTTTCTTAACCCATTGACTCAGAGGCATCGACTTCGATCAGAAAAAAAAATCGATCGATCCTTTGTCTGTTTGTTTGTCTGCTGTCTGTCTGTCTCTCTGTCTGTCTCTCTCTCTGTCTCTCTGTCTGTCTCTGTCTCCCTCTATCTTCCTCTCTCTCCCTCCCCCCCCCCTCTCTCTCTCTCTCTCTCTCTCTCTCTCTCTCTCTCTCTCTCTCTCTCTCTCTCTCTCTCTCTCTCCAGCCAGTTAGACTGACATCCATCCATCCATCCATCCATCCATCCATCCATCCATCCATCCATCCATCCATCCATCCATCAATCCATCCATCCCGCATCCACCCATCCATCCATCCATCCGTCTGTCGCTCCAGTCATCCATAAATACATCCATCCATCCATCTATCCATCTATCCGTCCATCCATCAGTCTAACCAAATATTTTACAACTTATTTACGTGTCTTTGCTACATATAAATACTACATGCTCTCTCTCTCTCTCTCTCTCTCTCTCTCTCTCTCTCTCTCTCTCTCTCTCTCTCTCTCTCTCTCTCTCTCTCTCTCTCTCTCTCTCTCTCTCTCTCTCTCTCGTCTAAAAATAGCTGTGTGCAAGTGGCATATGTTTTGTTATGGATGTTTTTGTGTCTGGTGTATCAGTCGCTTTGTGTGTGACTGAACCTGTATTTGCCGGTTGTACTATTGTTTTTGCACTGTAAATAAATCCATGCTGAAATAGTTATGTGTTCTGTTATTAAACAAATTTGAGTTGCGACAGGACAGCTTGGAGCCTACAGGCGCCAAGCTGTCCTGTCGCAACTCTTGAGGAGAGGCAAAGGGTGGCGGTGGGGGGTACCATCACGGATTCACGACTTATTTTGCGATTCACGAATCACGAATACCCAAAAATAAGTGGCAGTCACGTTTCACGATGTAAAGAGACGATAAAAAATCGTTTCACCAACCGAAAACAACGAAGGAAGGGGGGGGGGGGGGGGGATTCGGGGAAGGAGGGGAAGGACGAAATAGGCTGTATGCAACATTCTCATGCTGGTAGGGGAAATTGGGGGGGGGGGGGGGCGGACGGGAGGGGAGGGGAGGAGGGGGGGGGTCGTAAAGGAGGGGCTCATGACAACATAAGCATTTTGCTCGCGAGGAGTTGCCTCATGGACATGCACAGATTGACAGTTTGAGGTACCACAGTTTAAAGGAATGCTGCGGGGACGCACGCAAGCTGCAGTGGTCCATTCTTTACTATCAATGATACAACCTGCTATTTGTCCTTACTATAAAGGTGCTGAGCCTACTGTCTTTGATATGATGCTGACAGGAATATCTCCTATTTCCTCCGTAGTAGCGCTCGATGTGCTATCAGCAAGAATGCTTCTGACGTCTTGCAGGCGCATGGTCGCAAAACTTGAAGGGGCTACTTTTAACCCCTTCACTGCCGAGAAAAAGTGAAGGCGATCCAACTGCAAGAGGGCTCATGCGGATCTATGCCTCTTGCTGAGACCAATTTGTATCCATGTTTCTTGGACCGTCAGGTTTTGGCTTAAATTGGTCGTTGATCGAATGAACAAAAGATTTCCCAAAACAAAAATGTACATACAGTGGCAGGGAGTTTTTTTTTTAAAGGATTATATCTATGCCCTTTGCTGGCACAGCTCCTTTTATATCTGTTTATTTATCAGCAAAGACAAACATCTGCAGAACTGCAGCCAGAGACACATAACTGTACTTCTTTGCTGTCTGTATTTGCATCTGCGATGTAGTGATCGGCAATTTTGTTTCTGAGATCTGCGTTTAACTCAACGCCAGGAACTAAGCCTTGAAAGGAGCGTGCATATGCAAAGCGGTTTAAACAAGAGGCATAGATCCTCATGAGCCCCCGCAACTTCTTGGGCTCATGAGGATCTATACCTCTTGCAGTTGGATGGTTGGTGATTGATTGTACAGTTTTTCTTGCGGTTAGATGGTTGCTCAGTTCTTCGCAGGCATTGAAAGAGATGAATAGTCACTCCATCCATATTATGCTCACGAAAGTCTACGTCTGCTTTGCTTGTCTCTAAAGTATGCGGCTGGAAAATCTACCCCCCCCCCCATCCCCCCCCCCCCCCCACCCACCCGCTCACCTGTCGGAGGTATATTATCTCAGTTGATGAAAATACTGATATAGTGCTTGGGCCAGGAGGTTAGTTGTTTGTTTGGCGATGATCAAAACGATAGACTCTAGCAGTAAGCTCCACAGGCACTTGACAATTGAATGCGAAATGCTCCAGGGAATACTTCGCCGATACCCGGCAACGGTGTCTTAACCCATCGGCTTCCAGAGGACGCGGATTATTTTCTCTGCTATCTATGTAACTGAATTCAAAACCATTTTATCCCCGCCGTCCCAAGAACTTGGATGCATAGTGGTGTCATTAAGAGATATAGATCCTCATGAGCGCCCGCAATTGCGGGGGGTTCTTGAGAATCTATACCTCTTACAGATGAATGACGCTGGCGCATTTTTCCGGCAGAAAAGTGATTAACTCATTCAGCCCTGACGCACTACCGCAGGAGATGGTACGATCATGATAATTCAAGGGCAGTGCCAGGTTAACTTGGCGCCTGTCGGCGCCAAGCTAATCTGGCACTGCCCTTGAATTATCATGGTCGATCTATCCCCTGCAACAGGTGCATAGTCGTTAGATGACGCCTCCAAAATTTGGAAAAGACGTGCGCCGGGCTGAATAAGTTAATGTTGTCTTGCCTCAACTAAAACTTGTCCACCCTTCTTTTCACAAAACCTGTGAGCAGGCACGCGTTACAAAGGTTCTGCTGCCTCCGTGGCACTCGTCAGTAACGATAAATAGGGAAAGAAGAGCAGAAAAAAACTCTTTCGTTTTAGGGCATTTAAACTTCGCAAGTAAAGTTACCACTTTTGTACAGTATTATTGTAAAACATACTAAAAACATTTATAAATGAGATATTGCAAACTATAACCCCCTCTATCCCCAAGACGCAATGATCAGAAACCTACTGAACTATTTCCTGCCGAACTCTTTGTGTTTATGGCCGGCCCCTGAGCATGACCCATAGGGGCCTGACGATGGTGATTTGACTAAATGCGAATCTGATGCGCCACCGCGTGCGCGCTACCGCAAATCAAATGGCTCGTTTCGTGCCTGTGATATAGCCGGAAAACCCTCAGTGGAAAGTGTACGCCCTTGTGCGTGTGTGAGTGTATGGTTGTGTGTGTGTGTGTGTGTGTGTGTGTGTGTGTGTGTGTGTGTGTGTGTGTGTGTGTGTTGTGGGGGAAGTGTGCGTGTGTACGTGTGTGTGTGTGTGTGTGTCAGTGTGTGTGTGTGTGGGGGGGCGGGGGGAGGGGTAGGGACTGCTTGCCGGTGGTAGCTTAGGTAGCGTTTCTTGGTGTGTTGTTTGTCTTCGGTTGTTAGTATGTTACTTTACACTGGTTATCAGTATGATCCACCCAGGTAATTTACTGGTATGCTTGTTTCAACAATGGGCTTACCGATCACCTTGTCGCCGGTCATGGTGAGCGGGAAATGGGGTGTTTCGAAACCCCTAACCTTTTCCGGCACTGCGTAACACGTACAACTGACAAGAACCATCTAACTGCCGCAAGAGGCATAGATCCTCACGTGCCCCCGCTATTGCGGAGGCCCGTGAGGATCTATGCCTCTTGCTTCATTTACTAGTGCCAGTGCATTCAGATCTGCGTCAGTACCTTTGGCAAACAAGGTTATCCGGCGCACACGGGGGATCGCTGAGTGGGTTTTCATATGTACATTTCTGACCGCCGGCTGGAGTACAGCAGTGTGTTTTACGATAGGTCATTGACCCTTTGACTGGCAGTGGACGCGGATTTTGCGTCTGAAAGCATTGCACACTGACCGACATTTTCGCGTGAAGAACACAAATGAAATGTAACCGAATGTGCATGGGCACAAAGAACACAAGGACTAAACAAGAGACATGAATCCTCATGAGCTCCCGCGACTGCGGGGGCTCATGAGGATTCATGGCTGTTGCATATAGGTAGCGTTCGCCTTGCCCGGTAGTTAATGGGTGCCTTACAGGGTGGTTTTTGTTCACGGTTGTTGTTGTTGTCATATTTCTTCTATTCACTGTAATAAGGGTTATGGGTGGTGGTGGTGGTGGTGGGGCGGGGTGATAGGGTGTGCCCTAAACCAGGCTCCCTTCCCATCTCCCTCTCTCTCCCCCGTCGATTTATTTTTCGGGTAGATGTCATGTTGTTAGTAGTTCAGTTTCGGCCAGTGAAAAGCAGGTTATCGGAAAGGGGTACCTTCTTGTCTGCATCGTCTTTGTCCGGGTGTTGTGCACTGTGAATGCCTCTGTTTTGGGGTTCAGTTCGTGAATCGCAACATATAAATTGTCGTGACCGCAGTGAACCCTCACCCTCCTTCCACCCCATCTCCCCCGCCACCTCCCCGTGAAACAAGAGTTGATTTACAGTGTGACTAGAAACATGAATGCTGTGCATTGATTACACATCGGGGTAAAAAAAAACACAAAAAAACAACAACAACAACAGCAACAAAACATGTGTCTGCCTCCAGCCTGTGTCTGACAGTGAAGGTGTTAGAACCACCTGCACATCAAGAGGTAGGCCGCCTACGTGTTTATGTTTTGAATTAGCGTCAAGGTTGCCTTTGCAAAGAAACGACTCCCAACAACGAAACCAAGGCGAGTAGCATGCTTGTAGTGTCATAAGGTATAGACAACACTCCAAACATCTCCAAGAGGAATAGATCCTCATGAGCCCTCCGTGCTCATGAGGATCTATTTCTCTTGGTGATGTTTGGAGCGTTGTCTATGCTTATGGTACAAGCGCTGCCTGACTTCACTCTCGTTCCTTGTTGGGAGTCGTTCGGTGTAAACGTAACCTCTCTATTAGCAAGTCTGTAGTCTGGGGATACACTTGAGGTCGGATAGCAGTTTGCTGTCTTATGAAGTACCTTTCTGAGTTCACTTTTCGCGCTAATTTATTTCCATCACGCCCACACGCCTGCCGGCACACTCGCACACTGAATGAATGAGCGATCGAACAAACGACGGACTCGGGCAACGAACGAGCGAATAACTAAATGAAGGACGAACGCCGGAACGAACGAGACGAACCAACAGTTGATGGCCTAACAAATAAACGAACGAAAAAAACGAATTATTTTATTTTTTTAAGGAATTGGATCAGCTTTTGAGTTACGTCCTCGCGTATGTCCCGGCAATACCGCTGTAGCATTTCATAGTTTATCATACGCCGGTACGCATGGTAAAAATCGTTAATACTGATTTGTCGGTGTGCACATCAAAGACAATGTGTATTACATACTGATTAAAACATGTAAATTAAAAGATACACTTAAGAGAGAGAGAGAGAGAGAGAGAGAGAGAGAGAGAGAGAGAGAGAGAGAGAGAGAGATCCGTCTAGCTGGTTGGTTGGTTGGTTAGTTCCGTTTTTTTCCCCCTGAGTGGAACCCACGACCCGGCGATTCCCTTCGCTCTCCTGCTCCGACGTTTAACCGCCTGAGCTATTTCGGACTCAAGCCTCTAGCCGCTTGTTTTTATGTCCCCCTTTTGTCCAGTCTCAGACGTCAAGTGAAAAGTACACAGTGCCTCCTCATAGACTGGTATCACTTCTACCTCCTACATACGGGTAATGTGTACGTAAAATGTACCAGCAAGAGGCATAGATCTTCATGAGCTCCCGCAGTTTGCGGGTGCTCGGGCATGAAGATCTATGCCTCTTGCAGTTGGGTGCGAAAGTGTGCCTTCAACACTCACACATGAGTTCACTTGCATACTACCTCCTGGGCATTCATTCATTAGTTCCCTTTTAACGTCCCGCTGGCACAAAAGTGATCGGGGAACCTGGGACCCCCGACATAATCTGCTTTTATCGTAAGCAGGTCAAAGTGTGTTCTAAATGTGTCTCCTCAGTACCGGTTGTTGAACACAGCGCACGTAGTTTTTCACCTGGTACAACTGACAAGTCATCACTGACTTAAAGACCTGAGCATTGAAAGTAGGCTGGGCTAGACTTGACTGTCAGCAAGCAGTGAAAACTTTCCATGCTCGTAGACTGACTACGCGAGTGAGCCATGACTGAGCCGACCAGGTAAGAGTTCACTTTACACTCTCTAGAATGAGCGCCTGGTTTAAAGATCTTTTTTGCTATTAGAAATTCAGCCATATGAGCTTCGCACATTCCGGTGGGCCCGCCTTGTACGGTGTGTAGGTCTGTAATCAGTTTACCTTACAAAATCAGACACAGACCGAATAAGAAATGAAACTTTATTTTCCAAGGTTAAAACATTTGGTGCGCAGACCTTTTCATTCTTGTCCTTGCTACATACTAATTTTTAGAAGAAATCTTTTTCACACTGGCCGGATTTTTTTTTATAGTTTGGCGCCTACAGAGGGGTTGTGAGGGGGGAAGGGGGAAGGGGGAAGGAGGGCGGGGGTGGGTGGGGGGGTGGCGGCGGTTATCAATCGTAATAGATTGATGTTTACGATTGCGATTGTGTCATTTGAGTCAAATAGGATCGCGATTTGAGGTTTAACGTCCACAGCACCGAGGTGATCATGGCGGACGGCCCTCAGTGACGGGCGGGTTATGGGGGACAGGGAAATTTATTGCCTATGGAGTACGACCTGAACACTGATCAACTCAGGCGCACTCCAAATGTGCCACTTTGATTCACCAGGGCCTTTCAACGGACATGCTATTGAACAAATCCGTTTTTTCCCCCTGGATTGTGAGTCCAGCTACCGGGGCCGGGACGGGATTCGAGCCCACGACCCGGCGATTCCCTTCGCTCTCCTGCTCCGACGTTTAACCGCCTGAGTTATTTCGGACTCTTTCCGTCTAGCTGGTTGGTTATTTCGGGTTTAACGTCCACAGCACCGAGGCCGGTGATCATGGACGGCCCTGACGGGCGGGTTATGGGGGACAGGGAAATCTATTGCCTATGGAGTACGACCTGAACACTGATCAACTCAGGCGCACTCCAACTGTGCCACTTTGATTTACCAGGACCTTTCAACGGACATGCTATTGAACAAATCCGTTTTTTCCCCCTGAGTGGAACCCACGACCCGGCGATTCCCTTCGCTCTCCTGCTCCGACGTTTAACCGCCTGAGCTATTTCGGACTCTAGCCTCTAGCCGCTTGTTTTTATGTCCCCCTTTTGTCCAGTCTCAGACGTCAAGTGAAAAGTACACAGTGCCTCCTCATAGACTGGTATCACTTCTACCTCCTACATACGGGTAATGTGTACGTAAAATGTACCAGCAAGAGGCATAGATCTTCATGAGCTCCCGCAGTTTGCGGGTGCTCGGGCATGAAGATCTATGCCTCTTGCAGTTGGGTGCGAAAGTGTGCCTTCAACACTCACACATGAGTTCACTTGCATACTACCTCCTGGGCATTCATTCATTAGTTCCCTTTTAACGTCCCGCTGGCACAAAAGTGATCGGGGAACCTGGGACCCCCGACATAATCTGCTTTTATCGTAAGCAGGTCAAAGTGTGTTCTAAATGTGTCTCCTCAGTACCGGTTGTTAACACAGCGCACG
The DNA here is from genome assembly GCA_036245525.1 of Semisulcospira habei. Taxonomy (NCBI): domain Eukaryota; kingdom Metazoa; phylum Mollusca; class Gastropoda; family Semisulcospiridae; genus Semisulcospira; species Semisulcospira habei. The sequence goes on along the minus strand of BTPG01000001.1, from coordinate 72,491,051 downwards.
TAGTTTTTCACCTGGTACAACTGACAAGTCATCACTGACTTAAAGACCTGAGCATTGAAAGTAGGCTGGGCTAGACTTGACTGTCAGCAAGCAGTGAAAACTTTCCATGCTCGTAGACTGACTACGCGAGTGAGCCATGACTGAGCCGACCAGGTAAGAGTTCACTTTACACTCTCTAGAATGAGCGCCTGGTTTAAAGATCTTTTTTGCTATTAGAAATTCAGCCATATGAGCTTCGCACATTCCGGTGGGCCCGCCTTGTACGGTGTGTAGGTCTGTAATCAGTTTACCTTACAAAATCAGACACAGACCGAATAAGAAATGAAACTTTATTTTCCAAGGTTAAAACATTTGGTGCGCAGACCTTTTCATTCTTGTCCTTGCTACATACTAATTTTTAGAAGAAATCTTTTTCACACTGGCCGGATTTTTTTTTATAGTTTGGCGCCTACAGAGGGGTTGTGAGGGGGGAAGGGGGAAGGGGGAAGGAGGGCGGGGGTGGGTGGGGGGGGGGGGGCGGCGGTTATCAATCGTAATAGATTGATGTTTACGATTGCGATTGTGTCATTTGAGTCAAATAGGATCGCGATTTGAGGTTCAAAATCACAGAGAAACATACATTTAACCCCTTTTTCACTGCAGACTGCGTTTCTTGAAATCTAAATTCAACGCCAACGAACCCCAGCCGTCCAAAAAAGACATGGATATTGAGGATCTATGCCTCTTGCACTTCGGTTGTTTTTATTTTTTCTCGACACCGAGCGGGTTAATGACTACACACTGCAGTGGACGATCGATGTTTGTCAGTGGAAGATGCCTTTGCAGGTCCGGGTTTTTTTTTTTCTTTCTTTCATTTTTCGGCGAATGGCCGCTTAACTCATTCTACCCCAGACACACCACAGCAAGATGAAGATCGACCATGATAGTTCAAGGGTGATGCCAGAATAGCTTGGCGCCTATGGGCGCCAAGCTATTCTGGCATCACCCTTGAACTGTCGGTCATGGTCGATCTGTGTCCTGCACTGCAACGCAGTCTTCTGAGGACGACTTCAAAATTTTGGGATTTCGGTCTTGGGGTACAATGAGTTAACTCATTCAAAGCGCCCGGCATCAATAACTGCGGCAAGACACTTCCGCGGCTATTGACGCGGAGTCGCCTTGAATGAATTAAAAATACTTACGGCGCAAGCTTGCCACTCATTCTTTGCAGCCTTAGAAACCCTGCTATTTTAGCTTTGTAAACAAGACAGCTTATTTCCTGTCGAATTTTTTTTTTTTTTTTAACCCGTCATTTCAAGTTTGTTCGCTTCCGGCTGTCGCGCGTTTTTAGCCCTTTCACGCCTAGATGGCTTACAGTCATGCTACAACTGACAGTCACCCAAGCATGTGTTACAGTCGCGGGAGAACGTTGGCCGGTTCAACCTCTCATCTGTCGCTCACGGGTAGTGCCTGATTAGCTAAGCGCATGCTATCCAGACATCAGGCTAATAAAGCACTACCCATGAAAGACTAAATTCAAGGGGATGACACGCCCTGATACTGAGCTTCCCAGTGTGCAAGGGCCATGGACTGCCGACGTTGGCCGACGTTGGCCCGCGCACGGTCGCGCGAGGGCCCGAACAGCGGTCGTCGTCGTCCCGATGGCCTTTTGCGGATTGGGTTTGAGCGATCATAGTCGACGCACTATAAGCAGATAAAAGACTGCAGCCTTCGACCCAGTAAGCAAACGTTCCCCTGGCCGACGTAGGCAGCAGTGGGCCCGCGGGTCCACTGCGGAGTCCGACGTCAGGCCTAGGGTCACTTTGGACTGACACAGAGTACTGACCGCGGATCACCAGAGTCGATCCACTTCCCGCAAATGTCACCGCAAGTGAAAGCTAGAGTTTACGTTAATTAAACTCCAGTTGTACTGCACACGTCAGTCAGTAGGCCCTATAGTTTCAATTCCTTAACCGGCTCAATGCCGGAAAAAAACTGATGTCAACGCGATCCAATTGCAAGAGACATAGATCCTCATGAGCCCCCGCAGTCGCGGGGACTCATGAGGATGTATGCCTCTTGCTGAGGAAATGTTATCCGTTTTCCTTGGACGACTGTGGTTTTTGGTGGTGAAATGGAACAAAGATTTCAGACCCTAACTTGAAATCTGTGTGCACTGCGCAACTGTTCTGTACAAGTGCCAGTTTTAAGGGAACAGGATGTTATTTGCATGACTATGAGCATGCCGTGTGTGCATGTATGTATGTGTGTGTGTCACTGTGTGCGTGTGTGTGTGTGCGTGTGTGTGTGTGTGTGATGGTGAGTGTGTGTGTGTGTGTGTGCGTGCATGCGCGCGTTCGTGCGTGTATGAGTGTTTGTATGTGTGTGTGTGTGTCCATGCGCGTATGCGTACGTGTGTGTGTGTGTGTGTGTGTGTGTGTGTGTGTGTGTGTGTGTGTGTGTGTGTGTGTGTGTGTGTGTGTGTGTGTGTGTAATAACTTTGAAGTTCCGCCTCTTTTGACAAGTTCCAAGCAGTCATTGAGAGGGCAGCTATGAATAGGCCTGTGGCCGGATGCATTTTAGTTGTCCTGTTCCGGCGTGGCTGAGCAAAGCGGTATTAGACAAGCGTTTGCAAGTCAAGTTTCACTTCTATTCAGTAGATGCCTAGTTCATGCCATATACCGATCTGGTAAGTTGCTTCATTTCAGTTTCTGTTTCTACATTGGTGCAGTATTCAATATTGTTTGAACTTCCTTTTAATTCATTGTGCTCGAGTTACGAAATACCCGAGTTATCCTCTGGGGATGCATTAATTCAGGAGACAGATTGACCACGATAGTTCAAGGGTGGTGGCAGAATAGCTTGGCGCCTATAGGCGCCAAGCTATTCTGCCATCACCCTTGAACTATCATGGTCGAGCCGTATCTTGCTGTGGCCTGTCGCGGGCAGAATGCGTTAAACACGTTGAGCTTTATATGACTAAAGGCAGAGACTGGCCATGAACAATTACGTGCAATTCGACCGCAGGTCCAACTGCATTTAATTTGTAACCCCTTCACTGCCGAGTAATAGTGAACGCAATCTAACTGCAAATGACATAGATCCTCATGAACCCCCGCGACTATGGATCTATGCCTGTTGCGCAGTGAGACCACTTTGAGTCCATTTTTTTTAAATTTTTTTTTTTTGGTACAGTTGTGGCTTTTGGTCGTTCAGTGATTGAACACAGATTTCAGAAACAAACATATACGTTCGTTGAACTTTTTTTTTTTTTTTTTTTTTTTTTTTAGCCCCACGCAAAATCTCGCTGTAATGCAAGGTGACGGTTGGGCTTGGCAATTGCTGGCTCGAAAAGTTTCCTGTGACTGGCCGGTGTTGAGATCCCAAATGTAGGGCTTGTCCACTGAAGACAGTAACACGGTTTATATTGCAGGTCAGTCAAGAATGGTGACAGAATAGACAAGCTGTTCTGAACTGTCACAGTGCACCTGCAGGCTGCGGCGTGTCAGGGTTGGGTGCGTTACTTTATTACCGTGGACTCGTCAAAATTCTGACCATAAATTTTCGAATTAGTTAAAGAATGACTGAATACACATTTCGCGTCCAAATGGTGCAAATTCAGTTGTGAAAAGGAACGCTTTGCAAATCAACAAACTCCATGAAATGGCAAGCTATGTAATTCTGTCGGTCTGTAATTCTGGACTCTACGGATCTTTTTTATGTTAGACTGTGATTTTGGACTTTAACTCATTCTACCCCAGACACACCACAGCAAGATAAGAATCGACCATGATAGTTCAAGGGTGATGCCAGAACTAGCTTGGCGCCCATGGGGCGGTCCGTGGCGCAGTGGTGAGCGGTTCGATACCGGGTTCCGGCGTTGGACTTTTCTCCTCTGGTAAGTGTCACCGTTAATTCGGGCGGACCGTCGGGGGTTCTTTCTCCGGGTACTCCGGTTCTTCCACCCCCCACACTTTGGTACCGGTCTCAGGCCACTTTACAAAATTTCAAATACAAGCGATAAAAAAAATCTCTGTAACTTCAGTAGCTGACTGGCCCTTCGTTTGTCTTGTACTGTGTTTGTCTTAAATGGCGTAAATCCGCGTTTGTTTCGTGAGTGTGTGTGTTGGGTTTCAGGCGCGGCGCTTTGAGTCGATTTCCCCAAAATTGAGAAAAAGCGCCTATATAATAACGGTATTATTATTATTATTATTAGTTAAGTAAACAAAGGTCATCGGGCAGCAGTGGGCACACAGCGGCCGCGTGGACTCAAATGCGGCCGACTGCGGCCCGACGGTCTTCGGCTTACGATTTTTTTTGTCAGCGTGTGCTGGTCTGTGATTTTGGACCTTACGGTTTGACAACCGTAAGGTCCAAAATCACAGACCAGCACAGTGGTGGGGTTAGTTTATTTGTCGCTAGATAATATCATGGCAGGCAGTCGCCGAAATAGAATCAATGCAATGTCACTTGAGCGGAGCGGAGAGAAAACGTTTACTGCTGCCCGAAATCAAGCAGTGTAAACAGGCACCGAATGCACGCCGCATGTAATTTGGGCGCGCACACGCGGGAAATGCCGGGTCGATTTCTCTGTCGTCGTTGAAGACGAGCGGGTTGGCGGAAAAGGCTCGTGGGCGTGGGTGGGTTGGAGAGAGAGAGGGAAATGCCGCTGTCACGACCTCACCGTGAATCCAGTTTGCACTATGAAGCTTGTCGTCGTCAGTGGCAATAACCACAAACTACTCAGTGCGCAAAAGGCAATCGGGCCATTGTCGGCCGGACGGCCTGTTGCGCATTGGGTAGAGACCGGCCGTCGAGTCAATGTTCGGTTATCTGTTCTGAAATCGGCAAAATACAGCACTGAGTTGACTCCTTCACTGCCGGCAATGTGCGAACTCCATCCTACTATAAAAGGTAAACAACCTCATGAGCCCATGCAGATGCGGAGGCTCATGATATTCTTCGCGTCGCCAGTTCCCGGCTGACCCTATACCCTACTGATTTATATCCTTGTTCCTTGGATGGGGGAGGGAGGGAGGGTAGATCTTAGGAGGGGGCCGAAGAATAGCAGGTTTGGATTTGTCGATGTTGAATTCACCCTGCTGTCACAGACATAATTACGTCAACTGGCAGTGAGTGGTTTTTGTTTCAATGTTTAAGCACATGCCGCCCTTTGAGAAAGTTCATTCAGAGTTTTTGTGCTGTGTAGCCGCATGCCGAAATGACAGTCACGTCAGATGGACCCGGGTTCATTGGTATGCCCGCCAGTTGTTTTGGCGTGAGAATCATTTCTCTGTGTTACTCCCCTAACGCCGGCAAGGTCGTCACGCCAAGTTGACCCTGAGTTGATCTGTAGCACGCCATTAATCCGTGACCCCGGGTCGAAATGGCGTAGTTGCCATTATTGTGTTACACCGCGTAACTGAACGTCGTGACTGAACATTCTGTCATGAAGCATGCAATGTGTTTTCCCTCTGCGGTTATGCAACATTTTAACATGCAATTTGCACATTATCTAAGGCACTGGAGTTGACTACAGCGCTCTGCAAAGGGCAAAGTTATCTAGGACGTTGTTGGGCTGCATGTGAGCACAGGCGATGACGTGACGAAAACAACAGCGTGTGCAGGTCTGTCCGGCAGTGCTCAAAATGTCATCGGGCCGATGTCTGCTGCTGTGGGCCCGCGCACAGCCTCAGGCTTGCGCGGCCGGCCCACTGCGGCCAACGTCGGCCGGATGGCCTTTGCTTCCTGAGGTAATTTGGACTTCTTCACTCAGCATTATTTTTGTTGAAGAGTTGAGAACAATATAAGCGGCTTGTTATAAGGCATAATTAAAGTCTACATTACACGTAACAAGTCATGAATTGTGTTACGTGGGGCCCGTTTAGGGAGGAAAGGCATATATGGTTATGTGTCATATCACGAGTGACTTGTGTCAGTACAGAAAACGTCCGTGTAGGAGGTGAAAATCCTAGATGACGAGAAACAATGTTGTACAAATATGGGCGTTTTCCTTTTTAAAAGAAAACCCATGATTAACAACAAACAAACAAACAGCTGTTCGTGCTCTCTCCTCTCTTATGACCAGTATTAGCTTTTATTTGCTTTGTTTTGTATTATTGTTGTTTGATGTGTATAGCTAAACAGTTGATGTTTATAGAAGTTGTAGCAAAGGGCAGGTTTGTGAGAAAGACCTTCTCGCCTACAGCCTCTTTCCTTGGTAAACAAAGTCAATCAATCAGTGTCTCTCTCTCTCTCTCTCTCTCTCTCTCTCTCTCTCTCTCTCTCTCTCTCTCTCTCTCTCTCTCTCTCTCTCTCTCTCTCTCTCTCTCTCTCTCTCTCTCTCTCTCTCTCTCTCTCTCTCTCTCTCTCTCTCTCTCTCTCTCTCTCTCTCTCTCTCTCTCTCGCACACGCACACGCAACTCACAGCCTTTTCCTGTGGCAATTGTTTGTGACCGAAAATGTCAGAAGGAGATCCGTTTAAAAAAAAAAAAAAAATTCTAACCGAGCTCGATCAATATTTTTCAATCATCCCCGGACTCTGCAGTCAGGAAAAGTGCAATTTGATCTGTTAGTACGCTCCAGCACACGACTTAAGCATGTGGCTGTCCGTAGCGGTTTTGTCGCGATGATTCCTGCAGGAATCATCGCTACAAAAACGCTACTCACAGCCAAAGGGGTCAAGAACGGAAACAGCGTTAAAAAAAAAAAAAAAAAAAAAAAAACAAGATGGGATGAACCATAACCCACAAAGTCCCTTTTCTATGAGAGCTGTCCTCGCTGTCAATGGTCTCTGCCTTTTGTCTTTGACATGATTCTAATGTTGAATTATCTCCTATTGAAAAAGTCTCGCAGATCTGCCAATGCGTCAGTCAGTTCTATAAGGGGCGCTGGACATACGCGTCATTGATTTGTCAAACGCCATTTGTCATGACGTAAGTTTTAGTTTTTACGTAATTTTACATTTTACGTGATCTGAGGAGTTTACTTTCGCTTCATAGGCTTGAAAAAATGGTCACAAAACTAGAACTCCACGGTACAATTTCAGTCTTGCTATAGTTTGTGTGAAAGCAGGTTCACTTTACCTAGCTACATGATATACTAAGTACACTGGTCACCTGCATGCTCTTCTGAAAGCGCGTCGATGTGTGTGTGCCTGTTAGTGGGCGTGCGCCCGCGCTCCAAACATCTCCAAGAGGCATAGATCCTCATGCGCCTGGAGGGCGCATGAGGATCTATTCTTCCTGGAGATGCGCGCATGTTTGAGAGAGAGAGAGAGAGAGAGAGAGAGAGAGAGAGAGAGAGAGAGAGAGAGAGAGAGAGAGAGAGAGAGAGAGAGAGAGAGAGACGCGCGTGCGAGAGAGAATGACGTCATATTTAGAGTATTATGTCAGTGTCTGCGTGGTGACGGAGTTGCCTCTTTTACGTCACCGCCACTGTCTGACTTTCTCAAGAAGTAATGGATTTTTAGTGTTTTCATTTTTTCTGAAAAGAATTAATTTTTACTAAAGAAGTTGAAATAATACAAAGCTGCCTAACGAACTCTTCCAATGTCTTTCTCCAAGCTAGCTATATGCAAAGGTTCAAGTAAATATGACAAAAATTACGGACTATAAATCAACCGACTTCCTATAAACGGTTGTTTATGTCTTCAATGAGACATTCAATTACAATATGCTCGGAGGCTCTCTTAGCCACCCACTTAAGAAAGTATTTCGCCACGTTTCAAGCTTGTGTGTACAGACATATAGGAGATTCTCTTGTTTACATACAACCGCACACACATACATACATGTTTACATACATACGCACACACATACATTCATGCGCACATACGGCGCTTCGCGCCAAATGTACGTTCAGCAGCGAGGTTAGCGTAACTAGACATGACGTAACTTTTATCTTGTTACTTCAATTGTTTGAGGTTTGGGGAAGCCTGCCCGCATTTGACATCATGGACATGCTATTAAATTCGCCCCCTCGACCCGTCCTAAAAGGTCCCTTCTATAAATAGAAGGGACTTAACAAGATGAGGATTTCATCCCAAAGTCTACCATATTGTTTGGAGCTCAGATGCGTTTAATTTTTAAGAACATTCAGAGTTGTTCATATTTTTAGGCTTATTATACTGATTCTTTCTTCTTCTTCTTCTCGAACGCAGTTTATTTCACTCCTCTCTAAGCCAACCTCTGATCAACACGCACGTCGGCGCCAACAAATAAATACGGACACGCGGTACTTCCCGCCTTTAGTACGCTCTGTGGGCTCGTGTAGCGACATGAATCCACACACACTGGCACACAGAAATAAAGACGGACACACGGCGATTCTAGCCATTCATAAGCTCCGTGGTCTGGCGTAGCATAGCTATTCTCAAGAAGAAGAATAGCGCGAGCAGCAAAATGACGTCACTTCAAGCTTCACGTCAGTCATGGCATCATTAGTCCCACGACGCTGTGTTCATAGTGACGACTCGATGTTATACGTCACTCATCGCAGTACTAACTTTGGACGTATCAGAGAATCAACTTTGCAATTTTCTTGCTGATTTTTACGCCTAGTGCTTACAGGTCACAAATTTGGCCTAATCCTACCCGAGGACCGGGACAATCAGCAGGCTTATGCAAACACTGTTTATGAAAAATCATGCGGTTATTAATGAGAATATAGTTTGGTTTTTTTTTTGTAAAAGAAAAATTGAAGTTATGTTATCTGTTTTACAAATGACTCCTAAAAAGTGGTGCAGAACATTGATTTTCATACCTATAGCATACCATTGACCATTGACCTAATCGTACCCGACAGCCGAGACAAACTGTAGGCTTATGTAAATACCGTATACAAAAAAAATCATGCGAGAAGATTGTTGTTTTTTGTTGTTTTTTTTTGGTAAAAAAGATTCAGTTGTTTTAAGATTAACCCATAAAAACAATTCGTGAAATTAATCCCCAAAATAAATGAAAAGAAAAGGGGAGACTGCCAGTGCTAATATTTTAGGAAGGTTACAAAGTAAAGTAGATAATAGCACTGTCAGGGGAGAGAAGTGTGCATGATCGACCAGTGATCATAGATCTACTGTGGCCAAAGCACACAAAAAAAGAGATAGGAAAGAGAGGGGGCGCTAAAAAAAGTGACTGAAAGCAATGCATATGGAAGCCCGACCCGAAGGGGGGCGTATCACATATTCCACTGTTCCAGCCACTCAGTGCATGGAAATTTAAATCTAGGTCCCCCCAAGGGGGGTCCAGATATTTAGCCGGTGTGGACAGCTGTTTCGGTCTTGGCGACCTCTTCAGCACACCATCGGCGATACTGGAGGAGGCAGGAATTTCTGCCTACCTGCAAAGACAACCACATTTTACTGTGGTGTCTGCAGGGGCATACATTCCATGCCACCACCTAGAGCTAAATTTCCATGCACCCTAAAAGAGAACCTACCAAAAGGGGGGTGGGGGGGGGGGGGGAGGGGTTGCAGTCAATATTGTAGTAGTAAATGAAAAGAAAAGGGGAGACTGCCAGTGCTAATATTTTAGGAAGGTTACAAAGTAAAGTAGATAATATCACTGTCAGGGGTGAGAAGTGTGCATGATCGACCAGTGATCATAGATCTACTGTGGCCAAAGCACAAAAAAAAAAAAGAGGAAAGAGAGGGGACGCTAAAAAAGTGACTGAAAGCAATGCATATAGAAGCCCCCCCGAAGGGGGGCGTATCACATATCCCACTGTTCCAGCCACTCAGTGCATGGAAATTTAAATCTAGGTCCCCCCCAAGGGGGGTCCAGATATTTAGCCGGTGTGGACAGCTGTTTCGGTCTTGTTGATCCTTGGGGAAGGCGCACCCTTTTGGTAGGTTCTCTTTTAGGGTGCATGGAAATTTAGCTCTAGGTGGTGGCATGGAATGTATGCCCCTGCAGACACCACAGTAAAATGTGGTTGTCTTTGCAGGTAGGCAGAAATTCCTGCCTCCTCCAGTATCGCCGATGGTGTGCTGAAGAGGTCGCCAAGACCGAAACAGCTGTCCACACCGGCTAAATATCTGGACCCCCCTTGGGGGGACCTAGATTTAAATTTCCATGCACGGAGTGGCTGGAACAGTGGAATATGTGATAGGCCCCCCTTCGGGGGGGGGGGGGGGGGGCTTCCATATGCATTGCTTTCAGTCACTTTTTTAGCGCCCCCTCTCTTTCCTATCTCTTTTTTTTTTGTGTGTGCTTTGGCCACAGTAGATCTATGATCACTGGTCGATCATGCATACTTCTCTCCCCTGACAGTGTGTATTATCTACTTTACTTTGTAACCTAATCCCCAAAATGTTTTGTTTTTTTTTTAAATATTTAATTATCACTCAAAATGTTCTAAAGGTACAATGCTGGTTAACGAGCTCATTCAATATCTCCCTTGTATCTAGCTATAAGCAAAATATCTAGTACAAATAAGAAAATTACGGACTTTATCTGGGATCTTTAAGGTACTTGGCATTAAATTTTCTAAAGATTGAATAGTATCACCAACATCAATAACGAAATAAAGCTGGAAGAAATTCGACGGGTTCTACTTATATGGTCTAAGCGACAGCTTACTCCTTTAGGTAAGATCACGGTTATTAAAAAAAAAAACACTTGCTGTGTCAAAGATTGTTCATCTTTTCACTAACTTACCAGACCCACCTACACTTTTTCTAAAGGAACTTAATAAAATGTTATTCTCTTTTCTGTGGGACGGTAAATGTGGTAAAATCAGTAAGTCTGTTGTATGTTCAGCATATGAGACAGGTGGTTTACGTATGCTGAACATCTTTTCTTTTCTGACGGCTCTGAAGATCAGCTGGTTGAAACGGTTGTTTGGGTGTGACTCAACTGCAGAGGTTAGTGTTTACTTTGCTGTCCTATTTTTAGAGATATACAGATATTTGGTGGGGAATTTGCAAATGTGTTGATGCATCAATGCAAAAACAGATTTTGAGCTGATGTTGCCAAACACTTTAAAACATTGTATAATAGATGTGCACCAATAAATTTTAATGAGTTGCTATCTGAGTCTATATACTATAATAAGAATATAACACGAGATAGAAGAACTGTACATTTACAAGAATGGAAAGGAAATGCGATTGTTGCAATTGGTGATCTTTTAGACCAAAATGGCAAACTGCTCTCATTTGTGCAGTTTAAGCTGGTGTACCCTGAAGTCTCAACCAATTTTCTCTTGTATACTGGTGTAACCAATGCCATTAGAGTTTATATTGACTCAACAGCATTTAAACCGGCGGGAGGCAATATAAAGTCTGATAGCAAGGTATGGTCCCTTATTTTAGAAGGTGGATCAAAAATGGTTTATGCAACTCTTGTGAAGATAAAATCTAATCCTGCCTGTGTTCTAAAGTGGAAGGAAATGTTCGATGACCTACCAGAATGGAAATGTATATTTTTGAAATCACTTAAAACAATCCCTGACTGTCTGCTCAGGGGGTTTCAGTTAAGGCTGATATACAGACAAAACGCTTTTTGTTTTTACGTAAACTGTCCAACACGGCAATGTGTACATTCTGTCAGCAAGAGGAAGAAACTATTACCCATCTTTTTTGGGAGTGTCAGTGTGTGCAGAAGTTTTGGAAAGACATGATGAAGTGGTTACGGGATGATTGTGCGAACTGTGCAACTCTTAGCTTTTGTAAGCAGTTGGCGCTTTTGGGAACTACCAACAATTTCAAGTCAGACATTGTTATAGACCTAATGATTCTGGTTGCCAAGTTTCATATTTACAAATGCAGGTTACAGGAAACTCAGCCAAGAATTGAACACTTTATGAACTGTATGAAAAGTCGCTTTAAAGCGGAAAAGTACAGACATGGAATCATAGGCCAAACTGAAAAATTTAACAGACTGGTTTAATTTTCTGCCAGTAGACACTACCCCAGATACACTTCCTGCCTAGTACTTCTTCACCTTTTCGAATCTATCATAGCATGGCAATCTTCTCCTTTTTTGTCCAAAACTGAAGATTATTCGTACGTGGCTTAGCCTGGCAGTGCGTGTGTGTGTGTGTTTGTGTGTGTGTGTGTGTGTGGGGGGGGGGGGGGCACTTACGCGTGCAGGGTAGTCTTTTCTTGTATTGTACTCCTGTATTGTTTTGTACTACTATGCTTTATATTGTTTTGCAGTGTATTGCATTGTAGTGTATTCTGTGCTGTATTGTAGTGTGCTGTGTTGTGTGTATTGTGCATTGTAGCCTTTCATGTATCTTGTAATTATATATATATATATATATATATATATATATATATATATATATATATATATATATATATATATATATATATATATATATATATATATATATATATATAAAATACAAAAAAACATTAATAAACTTTTTTTTTTAAATTACGGACTCCACAGCCATTTTCTCGCCAGTGAGCATCTTTATCAACAAGTTTTTAAAAAGTTCCTGAGATAATTCTTTTGGGAACAATATCCTAAAATTGCAAGCTTGTCCGTCCTCAAACGCGGCCTCTAGTCACTGTCACTCACTCACTGTCACTCACTCACTCTCACACTCACTCACTCTCACACTCACTCACTGTCACACTCACTCACTGTCACTCACTGTCACACTCACTCACTCTCACACTCACTCACTGTCACTCACTGTCACACTCACTCACTGTCACACTCACACACTGTCACACTCACTCACTGTCACACTCACACACTGTCACTCACTCACACACTGTCTCTCTCTCTCACTCACTCACTCACTCACTCACACACCGTCTCTCTCTCATTCACTCACTCACACACTGTCTCACACACACACACACACCACACACACACACACACACACACACCACACACACACACACACACACACACACACACACACACACACACACGCGCGCGCGCACGCGCGCGCGCGCCGTACGCACGCACGCTGTCAGAGGCAGAGCAGAGTGGTTTGCGTAGCTAGACGTGATGTCATTTTTATCTTGTTACTTCTTTGCCAGAATTTCTGCGCTGCACGCCAAAAACGTCATGTGCATGCTCCGGAATGCGCTCCGACCAGCCCCATTTCAAAGTCTACCGTATTTTTTAAATACGGTAGACAAAAACTACAGTGGTATCGTCGCGGTCACGAATACGAAAAGTCATTAACTTTTTCTCGTCGCGCGCAGTGTATGGAGGCAGATTGAGCCAAATGCCCGCTCAAACCTGGCTTACATTTGCGTTGGACAGATCGCCGACCTCTGAAGGAAGAAGACAGAACGAGTATTTAACCGGAGTTTGTAAGGAAAGGTCCTCCGGCCCACGACGGCCGCAGTGGGCCGGCTCACGGCTGCCATATTCTCTTTATATTTCAGATATAGCTAGCACGGAGAAAGACATTGTATGGGTTCGTTGGACAGCTTGGTATCTTTCAACTGTTTCAAAATTAATTTAAAAAAACAACACATACACTCACAAAATCCGAAATTTTTTTATTGTATTTTTAAAACTAAATAAAAACTCGACTTTCGGAGAAAATCAGACTCGCTTGCGCGCGCGCACACACACACACACACACACACGCACACGCGCACACACACACACACGTACACACACACACACACACACACACACACACACACACACACATATCGACGAACTGTCATATCTCCTGTTGCTTGCTGCAGTCGCTATATAAATGGACATGATTTATAATAATAATAATAATTACGGTATTTATAATGCGCTTATAGTCTTATAATAATTATAACTCTAAGCGCGCACTCACAACTCACGCACGCATGCGCACGCTTTAGACAACGACTCACGTACCACAAATAGTGAAATACATTACGACAGTCAGCTTGCGGTGGGGAGTGTGGTGGTATAGTGCTAGGACTGTTGAAAGAGGTGAGTTTTGAGGGCGGACTGGAAGGAGGAGAGAGAGTGTTTCTGACGGAGAGAGAGTGGGAGAGTGTTCCAGGTGGATGGACCGTATACTGAGAAGGAGCGGGGGCCGAAAGTGCTGAGTTCGGTGCGGGGGATGTGGAGGCGGAGAGGGTCAGAGGCGGAGCGGAGGGAGCGGGCAGGGGTGTAGGGGTGAAGTAAGTTTGAGAGATAGGCAGGAGCGCAGTTGTTCAGGGATTTGTAGCAGAGAGACAGAATCTTGTATTGGATGCGTTGGGGGATGGGAAGCCAGTGAAGGAGTTTGAGCAGGTGAGTGATGTGGTCGGATTTTTTATTTCTGAGGATGAGGCGGGCAGCATTGTTCTGGACGCGCTGGAGAGTGAAGGTGGTGGAGTGAGGGAGGCCGGAAAGGAGAGAGTTGCAGTAGTCGATGCGAGATAGGATGAGAGAGACAGCAAGTTTGGTGGCAGCTTCGGTAGTGAGGTATTTTCTGATCTGATGCGGCGGAGGTGGAAGTAGCATGCCTGGGCCGTGGCGGAGACGAAGCTGGTCATGGAAAGAGAGGAATCGAGGATAACGCCGAGGTTTTTGGCCGAGTCAGAGAGGGAGATGGGGGTGCTGTCGAGTTGAAGGTGGAGAGAGGGAGGGAGCTGGGAGAGTTTCTGGCGAGTGCCTACCAGCATGGCTTCCGTTTTGTCGTCATTCAGTTTAAGCTTGTTTGCTGTCATCCAGTTTTTCACGTCTTCGTAGCAGTCAGCCGTGCGAGTCAATAGTGACTGAGTGTTGTCGAGTTTGTCTTTGTCTAGTAGTTGTGAGTCGACGGCGTAGAGGTGGTGGTGTATGTGGTGAGACTGGATGATGTTGGACAGGGGAGAGGTGTAGAGTGTGAAAAGGACCGGGCCCAGGACGGACCCCTGTGGAACTCCGCAGGAGAGCGTGACTGGGTTGGAGGAGACGCCATCGATGATGACGGACTGCTGTCTGTCGGAGAGGTAGGAGAGAAACCAGGAGTGAGCAGAGTCAGTGATGCCAAAGGAGTGGTGAAGGCGGTGGAGGAGGATAGAGTGGTCTATAGTGTCGAAGGCGGCAGAGAGGTCGAGTAGCGTAAGAAGGGAGATGTTGCCCGAGTCGGTCGAGAGAAGAAGGTCGTTATGTAGAAGGGCTGTTTCAGTGCTGTGATGTTTGCGATAGGCAGACTGTTGTCGGCGAGGTGGTTGAGAACGACCTTCTCAAGAAGCTTGGACAGGAAAGAGAGATTGGAGACTGGGCGATAGTTTTTGAGTTCGTTTGGGTCGAGGTTGTGTTTTTTGAGGGGACGGACGATGGCGGACTTGAAGATATCAGGGACGGAGCCGTTCTCTAGATATGTGTTGATGATGTCGGTAATGAAGGGCAGAAGTTTTGGAAGGCCGTCCCGGTAGAGAGAAGCTGGGAGAGGGTCGAGTTCGCAGGTTTTGAGAGGCATGGACTTTATGGTCTTGAGGACTTCGTCCTGAGAGACGGGCCGAAAGGACGAGAGGGGGGTGCCGGAAAAGGGGGTGTCGGGAGGGCAAGGCGGAGAAGGCAGAGTGTCGAGTGTGTTGCGCAGAGTTTGGATTTTGTCGGAAAAATAGGTGGAAAAAGCGGACGGGAGTTCTTCTTTGCTGTGTGTGTTGGGGAGAGGATAGTCTTTAGAAATGCCTAGGAGTGTGTTCATGGTAGCGTAGAGGGTTTTGGATGAAGTGGATTTCAGGATTTTGTTTTGAAGGTATTTACGTTACGATTTGATTGACTGCTGATACTGGTTTTGAGTGCACACAGGTAGTGAGAAAAAAATATTCCTGTTTCTTTGCGACACCTCCCTGAAAGTCATGAAATCGCCAAAAATTGCCTTATTTACTTATTTGTTTCTGCTTGAGTATCTTGGACAGTGACATACGTAAACTATAGTATAAAGATTACTGACCATTTGATAGATACACAGTTCAAGAAATTTTTTTACTATCGTCTGTAAATTTACGTTACCAAATTCTTATGCCCAAACAACAGACATCAAACCGCTATGACAATGTGTCATGCAATGATTTTTTTTAAAAAGAATAAATGTTAAGCCATTGATAAGTTTGCAAAGCTTGATCATGTTTTGTAAATGGAATGAATTTTCATTTTTTTTTTTTAATTATATTTCCATTCTGGCAATAAGACCGTAAGCTAAGTTAGCGCAATATCTCCAAATAATGTGATTTAGTGCGCTGGAAAAAAAAAATATCCTAAGAGGGCTCAGTGCCATGCATTGACGTCACAATTGACAACGGTAATTAAGGCATTCTTCCCTTGCACACGGCGTAAGGAAAGCAGATGACAGTAATTCACGTTATCAAAAGCCCGTCGTACTATTACATAGTATGGTCGGATTCTGAAGTTCAAACATTGCATGAAGAAACTACCAAGTGAGTAGGAAAAATCACTGTCAAGGGAGAGAATTGTGCATGATAGACCAATGATCATAAATCTACTTTGGCCCAAGCACCAAAAAAAAAAAAAAAAAAAAAAAAAGAGGAAAGATGGGGTGCGCTAAGTAAGTGGAAGCAATGCATATGGAAGCCCCACCCCACCCACCCAAGGGGGGCGTATCACATATCCCACTGTTCCAGCCCCTTGGTGCATGGAAATTTAAATCTAGGTCTCCCAAGTGGGGGTCCAGACATTTAGCCGGTGTGGACAGCTGTTCCGGTCTAGGCGACCTCTTCAGCACACCATCGGCAATACTGGAGGAAGAGATGGAACTTCTGCCTACCTGCAAAGAAGACCACATTTTTACTGTGGTTTCTGCAGGGGCATACATTCCATGCCTCCACCTAGAGCCAAATTTCCATGCACTGCAACCTCTTCCCCCTTTTTAGTAGGTTCTCTCTTAGGGTGCATGGAAATTTGGCTCTAGGTGGACGCATCACGTAAATCACAAAATTAAATGTGACCATGTATTTTCAACGATGGTTCACAGAAAGATTATTGAATGCTGAGCCTTTGATGTCAGAGCCTGAAACAATATTCAGTAGTTTTGTATTGTTATAACCATCTTCTGTGACTGCCAAAACAATACTGCCTCAAAAAGACGCATGGGAACGTTGCATTTCCGTCACGCGATATTCACCCAGTACGCAAAAGGCCACCGGGCCGATGTCGGCCGCCGTTGGCCCGCGCACGGCCGTGCGCGGGCCAAAGGCGGCCGACATCGGCCCGATGGCCTTTCGCGCACTGGCCACTCCCACGTAATGGTCAGAGCTACTCTACAATACCGTTAACGGTTTCATTGAGGATTTGAGGTCCATTATGCCAGGGAGCGTGCCGGCTTCCAATCGCAAGTGTTGTTGTTTTTTGTTTTGGTTTTTGTTTGTTGTTGTTTTGTTTTGTGTTTTTTTTTCCGGCTGATTTGTCTGTTTCAAGGAGGGACAACCCGTTGCTAGCAAAGTAAAATCTCCAGTATCTCCATTATATTAACGTGACGTTTAGAATGGTTGCTCATATATATATTACTCCGGCTCTTCCTCCCCCACAACTTTGGTATCAGTTTCAGCCCACTTAATCAAATTTCAAATACAAACGATTGTGAATTTCCAAAAACTACAGTAGCTCGCTTGAGCTTGCCCTTAGCACCACGTGAATGTTCTGTGTTTATGTACAGTGTGTGAGTGAATGCGCGTGATTCACGTGAGCGTGCTTGTTGGGTTCAGTTCGCGGCGGCGCTTTGAGCCGATTTTCAATTGGAATAAAGCGCCTATTTAATGCGCTTATTATTATTATTATTATATATATAAAGCTCACAGTCGAACATGATGTATGGGCAACGGTGGGATCCATTGCTCAAAGTCTGGGTATCTCATCAGCAAGTGCTTGTTAGATCCCCCCTCGCTCCCCCCCCCTCCGCCCCCCCCTCCCCCCCCCCCGCCCCCCAACCCCCCCCCCCTGTCAGATAGCCTTAGTCGCCCGCTCGGCGTTAAACCCAGGTAACTAACTAAGCTTGTAAGATTAAAGATTCAAGAAAACTTTGTTGTTTGTTTTAAAATAAATAAAACAGAAAATTGTCTTTAGGTTCCGTGCGCTCTGTTGTTTATAAAATACTGAAACATAATAAGACATAACAATGTGGGCACAAATGAAAAACGCATAAAAGCTTAATTATTCTAGCATCACACATTAAATTAAAGATCCCACATAAATGGCTTCGGTACATGAGTGTGACTGCCAAAATGAATCCCCGCCCCCCCCTCCTCCCCCCCCCCCCCCAACCCCCTCCCCACTTTTCGACATTTCGGCGTGTCGCGTGATAAGAGCAAAGTGTAACAGGTCTTCACACTCGTTGGTCACCTGGCGGTGGTAGGCTGTGAACAGTGCCGGTGGCAGTATTCGGCACAAAAAGGTTAGCTCTTTAATCCCCGCGGGCTCAATTCTCAAAATTTGAAGATAACCTCTGAGGCCTGACAGGTCGACCATGATATTTCAAGGGCGGTGTCAAGGGCGGTGTCGGTGTCGCCTGTAGGCGCCAAGCTATTCCGACACCACATTTGAAATATCATGGTCAATCAGTCTCCACAGCTGTGACATATACATCGGAGGATGTCTCCGAATTTCGACAATTTCGTTCTCGTTCATCTCCATCTGGAAAACAGACACACAAACACAATGGTTACAATGTCGTTATCCCATAAAGCCACGACACGCTACAGTAGGATGTGGATCGACCATGATATTTCAAGAGTGGTGTCAAAGCAAAGCAATTCCGACACCACCCTTCAAATATCATGGTTGATCCACATCCTGTCGTAGCGTGTCAGGGATAATGTAATCACTGTGTATGCGTGTCTTCACCGATAAAGAACGAGGACGAAATTATCAAAATTTGGAGACATCCTCTGAGGTCTGTGTCAGAGTTTTGGATACAAACCGACCAGAATATTTCAAGGGTGGTGTCAGAATAGCTTGGCGCCTACAGGCGCCAAGCTATGCTGACACCACCCTTGCCGATCATAGCACGTTAACGATAATGTAATTCCTGTGTTTGTGTGTGTTTTTTCCACAGATGGAGAACGTAACATCTGAAGTTGAGTCGCTGCAGGTGCGGGCGCGGCAGAACGTCGTCCTCCTCATCCTGGCGCTCATTTTCAACTTCGTCCTGCTCATTGTCGTCTGCGTGTCACTGCGCCTGCGCAGGTCCGCCAAGTACCAGCTGATAGCCAGCCTCTCATTGGCTGACGTCTTTCTCGGAGTGATTTACCTTCCCTTGGATACAAGCATGGCGCTAAATGACGGGGTTTGGAAGTACGGGTGTAACATGATGTTCTTTGTGTATGGACTCCAAGAGTTTGCCATGCCCACCATAACTACACTAACTCTGGCGGCTTTGTGTTTGGAATATTCCATCACAGTGTTTTACAACATAACGCCTCTCATGCAAAGACGTGTTGTGCTGCTAGGAATTTTAATTCCCTGGATTTTAGGATGCCTGTCTTTCTTACCAGTGTACCTAGACCATGTCGTGACGTCGTCAGGTTCTTTTACGTCAGCGTGCACGGGCAAACAATGGCAGTTCACCACGTTGTTCTTTCTGATTGGACTTTTCGGATTCATACCCTTGGTGTTCCTCTTAGCGGCACTGCTGCTGATGTTGATATCATTTTGCTGCAGGCCGACAGACGACAGACTAGCAGTCAGAACTATCATAGCACACAGCGAGGATGTGTATCTGACCCACGAGATAACAGACACGATCCTAGCTTGCTTGATCTCTGTAGCATTCAACCTGCCCTTTCTCGTGGAATTCGTGATGCACGTAAATTGTGATGGGTTTAGCGCGTGCAGAAGTCCACAGCGCGTGCAGCATGTGCTCGAAGTTTTGAGGACCGCTGAGTCGGTGATATTCCCGGCTATTTGGATGCTAGGATCGGAATTTAGACACGGGCTATTTACATCCTGTAAGTGTTGCTACAGACATTGCGACTTAGAGGTCGAGGAGGCGGTTCATATTAGATGATCCAACAACATCACGAAGATTGCGAATAGACGATTTCCGACCGTAAATCAGAAGTAGGTTAACACGTACACGTGTTTGACGCAAACAATGGATTACTTGAAAAGCCCGCACAAACATAGTAGGTCCAAACACGTGTTTTACGCGTGCAACCAGTGGATTAACCCTTTTCAGCCGATTTACGTGCATGTTGCTTCTTAACATTGTTCTTCAGTCAACGAACAAGGTCACAACCGTACGAAGGAACGTGGCTACAAAATGGTCTCAGCAAGAGACACAGATCCTCATGAGCCCCCGCTGTCGCGGGGGCTCATGACGATCTGTGTCTCATGCAGTTGGATCGCGCTTTTTCTCGGCAGTGAAGGGGTTAAAAGCCCGAACAAACGAGCGATGTAGCCTTTTTCGCTCGCACGCAGGGCGTCAAATGCCACTGCTTTGGCAACGCGCGGCGTCAGACACGTGCTCTAATTTGAACCCACTATCTGGATTTTCCAAACAACGCGGCTTCTCATATTAATTTACCATCCACACGGCTACTCGTGTAAAAACCGCATCCAAATATGTCTGATGGTCTGTGATCTGCGCCTTACGGCCTAGACCCTTAAGGTCCAAATAACAGACCAGTAATTACATGAACATGCAGGACTGTGTCCAGAAACTGAATCCATCGGAAACTTGTGAAGAAGTAACAGAAAGACTGTTTTCTATGATTTGGGTTTATGGCTATGACCAGAAGATCCACCAAAAAATGACAGATTATCACATGTATACTGACGAGCAAAAGAAATGCGACATCATGCGAGTCATCGGAAACACTGACGTGTTTCCGATGACTCGAATGATGTTGCATTTCTTTTGCTCGTCAGTATATATGAATGAATATACAAATTGCTGGAGGTTGATTGACGGTGCGTCAAAAGTGTGACTGTCCGGAGATTGCGGTTGACAGGAATTCACAGTTGACAGTCATAATCATATGACTGTCGTTTCTAAATTCTAGTCAAACACATTGATGTAACTGACAGATACCTTCTCCCATTATTAACAGCTTCAAAGGCAATCTGTTGTAATCTCATCTGGCAGTGCAAGTCCCAGAGACATTAATTCTTCAATCTGTTGTAATCTCATCTGGCAGTGCAAGTCCCAGAAACATTAATTCTTCAAAAGAATTAATGTCTCTGGGACTTGCACTGCCAGATGAGATTACAACAGATTGCCTTTGAAGCTGTTAATAATGGGAGAAGGTATCTGTCAGTTACATCAATGTGTTTGACTAGAATTTAGAAACGACAGTCATATGATTATGACTGTCAACTGTGAATTCCTGTCAACCGCAATCTCCGGACAGTCACACTTTTGACGCACCGTCAATCAACCTCCAGCAATTTGTATATTCATTCATATATACTGACGAGCAAAAGAAATGCAACATCATTCGAGTCATCGGTTAATTTTCATTGCGGACAACATCAAACCTAATGCACAAAGGGGCCACGTCGGCCCGATCGCCTTTTGCGCGTTGGGTAATCTACAGCCGCTTTCGCACTTACACACACTGATAAGCGCAGACGCGCACGCACACGCACAATCGCGCGCGCGCGCGCGCACACACACACACACACACACACAGACACACACACACACACACAGACACACACACACACACACACACACACACACACACACACATACTCAGCCACATAAAAATGATCCCACCACCCGCAAGATCAATCTGGATATTGTCTTGCTGACTGATAAAAACAGTGCCAACAATAGGCAAACGCCACCCATCTCCAAAGGGCATAGATCTTGATTTAACAGACCATAATGTGGATTTTAGATGTAACATGTGTGTCCCTTGTGACAAGGAGATGACATTTTGCACCAGCAAAATCCATGTTTTCTCAAAATCTAATTAGTTTTCACACAGCTGTCAAACACCCGTGACCCTTGACCTTTATATCATAGAGTTGACTGAAATAGTATACATGATAGGAAGGTCTTATCATCACCTGTGTGCCAAATTTGATTGAAAATTGTGTGAAAATGTGCATAATACCTACAATTTTATCAACAATTGGTATTTTACACACATTTGCAAGCCTGTGACCCTCTCCACGTTTGCAGTATTTGAGAAAAAAAATCATCTTTTGACAAAATATGGCTATTTTGGACCTATTTTCTGAGCTCTTGTGACCCTTGACCTTTCCGAGGAATCAACCAAATTAGTATGAATTGAAAGGTCTTACCCTCAGGTTATCTTAGTACCAAGTTTGGGTTTGAAGTTGTGAATAATATTTTAGAAAAAAATTAATTATGTCAAAATATATTTTTTACCTATTTTCTAAGCCCCTGTGACCTTCCCCTTTGTGAGAGGTCACTCAAATTGCTATGTTTGGAAAGGTCTTGACACAAAGTATCCTTGGGCCAAGTTGGAAGACTATGGCTTGAATAGTCTCCGAGAAAATGCCAACGTTAAAGTTTTCGACACAGACCATGGCAGACGGATGACGGACAGAAGATGAAATAATAGAATCACTTTCACTTCGCACGTGAGCCAACAGAAAAGTGAATACGGTCCTTTCACTATCTGTGACCTCATGTGAACAATGTAAAAATAAAAAATTTACCTTAAAATCGCTCTCAGCACCAGTCTGAATGTGAGGGGGCATTGTTTGGTAATCCAAATTCATAAACTTTCACTCAAAACACGATCGAGGCGCAAAGCTAACACCCACATGTTGTCACGTGACCAAATGCCACATTTCATTGGTGTCTTTTAAGCGCAAGATAAGCGAATTTGAGTTTTTTCCTGTACACAAAACAGCTTGAATACCTTTTTGGTCGAAGGGGGTACCAATGCATGGTTCCTTTGACCTCCCTCAGGTGGCCTACAAGGGTCAGTGTAGCGAACTCCTGTGACCCAGGCAATAACTTCACTTATCAGATACTAGCCTCACGTATTTACGTATGCACACCTCCCCCTCCCCCCACGGGGCACCCCCCCCCCCCCCACACACACACACACACACACATCTCCTGAAGGCGCCAAGCTAATCTGACAGTACCGTTGAATTATCAGGGTCAATTCATTTCCTGCTTCAGGGTCCCAGGCGAAATGGGTTAAGACACGTTCAGAAAGACTGCCGAAATGTTCTAAGAACACATGACAGGTTCGGATCACTTTACTTTACTCCTGCGGGGGGGGGGGGGGGGGAGGGTGGGGGGTGGGTCCAACGTCTTGTTTGGAACCGTGAACCTGATACAAAAGGCCTCCTCGACACTACAATTTGCTTCATACGGGGGCCGAAAAAAATCAAACAGGGAGAGGAGGGCGGGGGGGGGGGTGTGGGGGTGGGGGGGGAGGTGGGGGTGGGGGGGGAGGTGGGGGTGGGGGGGGGAGGTGGGGGGGGGGAGTAGTTGACAGACCTTGCTTCCAAGAGCCGAAGAATCAAACAACGGGGAGAGGAGGGGGAGGGGGTAGTCGATGGACCTTGCTGCCAGGGGTCGCAAAATTCAAGCAACCGAGGGGGGTGGGGGGTGGGGTGGCTGTGGTTCAGATCGACAGATTTTGCTTTCGGTGTGCCAAAAATCAAACAGCGATGAGTGCAAGAGGGGAGGGGTGAAAGGGGGGAGGGGGGGGGGGGAAGGGGGCGATGCGATAGACCTTGCTTCCAAGGACCGAATGAACAAATGAGGGAGGGGGGTGGGGTGGGGGGGGGGTCCCAAACACCCCAAAAAGGGACTTTGTTATAGCATTTTTACAAATTTGTTATGAACCCCCTTGCCCCAACCTGGATCCAACCCTGCACCCCCTTCCCCACCCTTGACCTCTGCAATGAGTTAAGTAAATTATTCAAATGCACAGAAAGGTCTTATCAGCTACCTTTGTGCCAAGTTTGATTGGAAAAAAATTTGCAAAAATGTTGCCAATACCTAAAATTTTATCACAAATTGGCATTTTACACACATTTGCCAGCCTGTGATTCTTGACTTTTCCGAAGCTTTATCCAAAACAGTATGCATAGATGGGTCTTCCCATCAGGTATCTCTGTAGCAAGTTTTGGTTTAAAGTTGTTTTTGAAAAAAAATAACACCTTTTGTCAAAATGTGGCTATTTTGAACCTATTTCCTGAGCCGGCTCTTGTGACCGTTGACCTTACTGAGGGATCAACCAAATTAGTAGGCATGGAAAGGTCTTACCCTCAGCTATCTTTGTACCAAGTTTGGGTTTGAATCCTGAGCCCCTGTGATCTTGACCTTTGTGAGAGGTCACTCAAATTGGTATGTTTAGAAAGGCCTCGCCACAAAGTATCCTTGGGCCAAGTTTGAAGAATGTGGCTTGAAAAGTCTCCGAGAAAATGCCAACGTTCAAGTTTACCATAGACAGCAAACTACACCACACACACACATACACACACACACACACACACACATACACACACCCTCACACACAGACACACACACACACACGCAAGCGGAAAAGTACATACAAATACGTTTCAGACTTATTTATTCATTACATTGTACGTACTTTTTAAAAAACTGTTACTTGTGGTGGTAAACCTTTTTTGTCAGCGTCAGTCCTCCAGTATTGTGATAAAATAATTTTGTTTGATATGTGGGCGCTTGAAAATGGTATCTTTACCTTTGTACAGTGTGTTTGTGTGTCATTGTGTGTGTGTGTGTGTGTGTGTGTGTGTGTGTTTGCGCGTGTGTGTGTGTGTGATTGCTGTTATTGTCGATGCTCAGTTTTATACGTGTGTGTGTGTGTGTGTGTGTGTGTGTGTGCGTGCGTGCGTGCGCGTGCGTGTCCGTGCGTGTGCGTGTGCGCGCGCGTGTGTGTGAATTTAACCGTTCAAGAGAGAGAGAGAGAGAGAGAGAGAGAGAATGACGATGATGATGATGATGATGATGTTGATGAGGATGAATCGTTAACGTTTAAAGCATCAAATTGCCTCTCTGCCAAATTATCCTGTTACAAACTAGACAACATAATTTATCAACACAAAGAGATGAAGAAAAATGATATAAATAAAGAGGGAGAGAGAGAGAGAGAGAGAGAGAGAGAGAGAGAGAGAGAGAGAGAGAGAGAGAGAGAGAGAGAGAGAGAGAGAGAGAGAGAGAGAGACAGAGACAGAGACAGAGACAGAGAGAGAGACATAGAGAGAGAGAGAGATTACACAGTTACATTTCATTCCACAAACACGACTGAAACGCAGATTGAGTCCATCCCCATCTCATCTACTGCACCAGTAAACAGGTTCTAATGCCAAGGTGCATGGAAATTCCACGCCAACACTTACAGCAGACAGGTGCAGTCTCAAATCGGAATTCAGTCAAGCTTAAATTGTTTAATTACCGAGCGGGTTCCATCTGCAGGAGGCAGAGATTTCTTCCCCCCCCCCCCCCCCCCCCCCAAAAAAAAAAAAAAAAAAAAAATTAAAAAAAATAATAAAAAAATAATAAATAAATAAATAAAAAATAAAATAAATGAATAAATTAATTAAATAAATTAAATAAATTAAATAAATAAAAACACAGCGATGCTCAGTTTCAAGTCATAAAAATAATGATGTTAATACTAACAGATAACCCTTTAACTGCCGGGCCGCCGGCTATCCCAGCTGCATGAGACATAAACCCTTATGAGTCCCCGCAGTCGCGGGGGCTCATGAGGTTTTATGTCTCTTGCAATTCCTATATCATTTGCTGCTATATTGGTCCTATTTAAATTTGTTTCTTCCACACGAATGTCCGTCAGCCTGAGACGCGAAATTCGGGACCACTGGCAGAGAAGGGGGAAAATATTTCTGCTGCAGTCGCCACGAAGACCAGACCCTTCTAATTACAGTACGCGTGCAGCTACACGATGCACTATTTCTCAGTCTTGCCATTTCTAGTCTCCCTAGTCATTTATCACAAGTGCGCACATACGTAACATAGCAACGGTGGTATGCCAGTGCCAGTTTCAGAAGATGTGCGACTCTTGCACAGCTCCGACCCGGCATTCTAGGCGTGCCGCATGCGCACGTCTCGAATACGTTAACACTAGCGACGACCCGGGACATGCAATACAGTGGCGAAAGAACCGGAGGTGGGTGTTTGGGGGTAGCAGTGAAGGGGGGGGGGGGCGGGACCTACCCCCCCCCCCAACTCCCCCGCAACAAAAAAGAGGGGAGGGGGCAGAGTATTCTCTGCCCCCCACTCCCCCCCCCCCCCCCCGCTCATATCTCTGATCTGAAGGAAGAGGGGGGAGGGCTGTGTATCACCCCCCAACCACCCCCCCTCCTCCCCCACCCTCCCGCAATATTTTCGGAGAAAAAAGAATTATGTAGATTTTAAATTTTATGTTTGACTTTTTCGAGGTTGGAAGACTATTGCCTGCCCCCCACCCCTACCACCGCCGCCAGTCCTACCCCCACCACCATCCCTATATTTCATGTGCTTGACTCAGCCTTTGGAGCTTGGGCTGTCAGGTTGAAATTCGTCAATCTTCAAAGACTTTCTTCTGAAGCTACATGCAACTTCAAGAAAGAGATGGTCATGATAGTTCAAGGGTGGTGCCAGAATAGCTTGGCGCCTCCAGGCATCAAGCTATTCTGGCACCGCCCTTGAACTCTCATGGTCTATCTTCTTTTGTAGGCGTCCGCTATCGTCATGGCGGTTGAGCCTGGGCGGTGAAAAGTCAGAACACGCAGAAGGAACGCTATTGCCCAAATTAGCTTTCAGTGTCGACCATTTTTCACATGCTAAGAGGGGGCTGGGGGGGAGGGGGTATTAGTTTTAACCGTGACATGTGATTGCCATGATTTATGTTTGCGCGAATTGCCGTGAATCGTACACAAAGTTGTCACAAAGCCGCGAAATCTTAAAGCGACCTCCAGTCGGTAAAGGGTTAATAGATCGCAATATATACTGAGTAAACGTTCTTAGTATATCTTACAATAGTAATGGGCAAAAGGGCTAACTTCAATTATGTAGTTTGAATGCCGTAAAATGAAAGACATTTCTGCTTGACCTTTCCCTTGTGCGCAGGAGAGTTCCTTCCGGTACGCGCAACATGAAACGCAGTGGAAAACCTCTCAGTGGTACGTGTGCCTACTCATATGATCGGTGAAAAGAAGGTAGAAAAGTCCTAGTTGGGCCGGTAAAATAACACTTAACTCGTTGTATCAAAGCCCGCTGTGGAGCAGATCGCTTTAATTTCCGTGATTCGTGATGACAAAAGTAATCCGGCAGTCTTGAAACCGTGACAGTAACTACCCACACACCCCTCTGCTAAGTGCATCCATTACAAAAGACGTACAAGTTTCAGCTCTGCACTCTGTCACTCAAAAATGATGAGAATTTCTGAGACTCCAGAGAAAGAAATTGAACCAACGCCGTGCAGCCCTCTTGAAAATAAAAAGAAAAAAAAGTATTTTTGCCGTGACACGTACTCCATGGATAGATCATGATCGTTCAAGGGTGGTTCCAGAATAGCTTGGCGCCTATTCCGGCACCACCCTTAAACTATCAATGTCGATCTGTTTCCTGAACTTTAATTTTTGAATTTTGACCATAGGGTGCAATGAGTTAAAACCTGCCTGCGTACAGAAAGGTCATGTTCAAAATATACTGACAAGCAAATGAAATGCAGCATTTGTTTCTGATGATTCCAAAACTGTCGCATTTCCTTTGCTCGCCAGTATAATATTAAATGCAGTCAGTCTCTCCTTTTGTACACACACATGCACGCGATAACACGCGAACGCACACACACGCACGCACGCACACACGTACGCACGTACGCACGAACACACACACACACACACACGCGCACACTCCCCCCCCCCCCCACATCCACACACACACACACACACACACACACACACACACACGCACAAATGCACACACACACATACACGTCTATCGGTATGCACCAAACCTGCTTACGTCATGTACGACCATCTGCTAGACAAAATGTACTCAGGTCGCCGTCCGCCTTGTTGGGGCTGCAACCAAACTGACATCGGCCTGAGAACGTTTTGCTTACTGGGAACCTTTTTTAGAATATCGAGCAAAATAATGTGATTTTTATCTTATATTTGTTATCTTGGCTAAATCATCAATACATTTATCGCTGAGTACTGTTTTACGTCATGGGTGATTTTGTTTTTGTTTTAATTTTGTTTAATTATTATTGACTGGCTGTTTTATTGTACGTGTAACGTTAAGTTATCATTACTGGTTGGATGTAAATTATATCAACATTTCCAGTTACGTTACAGTTTCGAGATGTTTTTCATTACTGGATGAGGTCGGGGGGGGGGGGGGGGATCACCTTACATGTTACATTTTTACAAACTAAAAAAAATCAAACTTCGGGTGGGGAGTGGGGGGGGGGGGGTGAGGGAGCGGTGGGAGGACGTGCTGAAGTGTGGTGGTGAGGGTGGGGGTAGGGATGGGGGTGGGGGGGGTGTGGGGGGGTGAGGCCAGACTAACCTCGGAGAAATCAAACCACGTGGGTTGGACGGGGAGGGGGGGGGGGGGGGGGGAGGGGTAGGTCGGTTCAAATTCGTCAGACTAAAAAACAAAAACAGGCAAGCAAAAAAATGAAATATGAAAATCAAAATATATGATTATTTTTCACTAAAAATATATTTTCTACAAAAATATGTTTTATTTATTTATTTAATTATTTTGGGGGAAGCAGGATCCCCCTTCCCACTCCCTTCCCCTCGCTCCCCCCCCTCCCCCCTTCCCCCCCCCCCCCCACACACACACGCACACGTCTGCTGCTACACTACTGATTCACTGATTTCTCCCACGTGTCCCGAGGAAATCTTATTCACAAGGAACACTGACGTCATTCAAATCTATCCATGATATTACGTAATCAAGTGTCTTTATTTTGCGTCATGGCGCGGCACCATGAGTCGATGCAAGTGCAAGAATCGGCTCAAAAAAACACGCCAGGTTAGGATTAGATCTAAACCATCCGAAACCAAACCCATGCTGCCGCCAGGATTTAAGAAAGACTCACGGGTTTGGCTACACAAAAACCCCAAGGCAAGAACAGAGGATGTAGACAAGACCGCAGTTCTTCGCCGCTTCCTTGACAGCGATCGCACAGCCTTCAATGAAACCTCACCATGCTTCTTTGTAGAGCAGCCCTCAGGTAAGCTAGGATTGCAGAAGGCCGTGTGTCATGTGTTGTCGACAAGTATCGGACGCTTCAGGACAACTGTTGTTTGGCGTAGAATGATGTAGATTGATGTTTTTCTCCCCGCACTGCGGCAGAATGGAACGGCCTGCCCCACGAGGTGTTCTTATCAGCCTCCCTGGATTCTTTTGAATCCGGGCTCTCCACCCTTCTGTAAAACCCCTACCCCTCCCCACATTCCCCTAACATTCCCCCCTCCCCGCCCCCCCCTCCCCATTTCTGACAATTAACCAAGAAACCATTTGACCATTTATTTTCGGAAATCAGAAAATCAGAAATAGGTCACAATTGCACGTGTTTCGAAGAAAAGAGTGGATTAAAAGCCCGGTCAAACATGAGATATCGCATGTTTGTCCGGGCTTTTGATGCACTTTTTTTCGCCAGAACAGGAGCACTTTTGACTTACTTCTCATTTCTGGAAATCGTCTGTTCTAATTATACAATCTAATATTTTCACAGAACCCTTAAAGTGGCGAATATCTTCAACATAATGTTGTTGGTCGCCATAAAGAAGAAGAAAAAGAAGAACATCCAGAATCCTATCCAATCCAGTCCACATCCATTTATATAGCGCGGCAACATCCATAAATAACATCCGAATGTGCAAAAGGCCATCGGGCCTACGTCGGCCGCCGTTGGCCCTCGCACGACTGTGCGCGGGTCAACGGAGGCCCTTGGCCCGATGGCCTTTTGCGCATTGGGATGCTCATGGTGGCCTTTTTTTTTTTTTTTTTCCCCTTGGCAAAATTTCACTCTCAAAATAAACCCCCTAACCCCGTCTTTTGATATTTTGAGAGAACACGTTTGATATAATCATAGTCTATGCCCATGTATAGGTAAGCAGTTCAAGAAAGACTCGCGCTCCTGGCTGCACAAGTCCTCGTGCAAGAAACAGCAGAACCAGAAGATGAGGAGAAAAGGAGCCGGGCAGGTGGCGGGAGACGGCAATCGCGAACCGGTAATTGGATGGATGGATGGATGGATGGATGGGTGGATGGATGGATGGATGGATGGATGGTTGGGAAGTGTGGATTTATGTTTTAACCCCTTCACTGCTGAAAAAATATTCCCGGATCCCGCTGCAAAAGATGTAGATCCTCATGAGCCCCTGCAACTGCGGAGGGAGGGAGGAAGGAGCGGGTGGATGGACGGATAGATGTGCGAACGGACGGATGGATGAATGGATGGATGGTGAATAAACAGATTGACGGTTGGACGGACTGACGGGATGGATGGGGTGGGATTGGATGAATGGATGGATGGATGGATGGATGGGTGGATGGATGGATGGATGGATGGATGGATGGGTGGATGGATGGTTGGACGGACGGGTGGACAGACAGGCGGATGGATACATGCTGGAAACGGAAGGAGAAATAATGGAGGATATAATTATGCATAAACAGACGGACGGACGCAGAGATGGACGGATGGACGAACGAATTGACGGACGAATGAATTGTGCTAGTCTGTGATTTTGGACCTTTCGGCTGAGAGTAAGGTCCAAAATCACAGACCGGTGCACGCATTCTCACTACTGACAGCTGTACTGATGTTTGCAGGAGTTTGCTCGCAGCAACACGGACGTACGACTGACGTTCCAAGAGAAGTTGAAAAGAAAGAGCGGCGCTTTCTACGCTAGTGATGGGGATATCATTAGTAACGACTACAGCCTCAAGCAGGTCATCAACAACCACAGGCATGCGATGATCGATGCGTAGTCGATCACCTCTATTATGTGAGTAATAGGAAATATACTGAAGAGCAAAAGCAATGCGACATTTCCTATTTCCTACTACCCGCGTTATATAGGCGATCGGCTATGCAACGATCATGCAATGCCTGTGAGTACAAGAAAGAATTGTAATTAAGTCACTCACACCTATAATGAACTTCGCCTTTGGGACATGTCTGTACGAGCCGTCAACTGGCTCCCTGTCTCCAAACTAACCTGACACTACCCTTGAACTATCATGGCAAATCCATTTCCCACTGTTGTATGTGTGTGTGTGTGTGTGTGTGTGTGTGTGTGTGTGTGTGTGTGTGTGTGTGTGTGTGTGTGGTTACGGCAGTGGTGATGAAATTCTAAAAGTCTAGATGGGCTATTAACTCATTCGCGGCCAGCCGCATCCGGATGCGCGGCATAAGCCGCGCATTCGGATGCGGCGGGCCGCGAATGAGTTAAGATTCAAAAGTTAGTGGCTCGAAACCAGTTTCAGTCACCCGTCAAATAATTTTTTTTTTTTTATTTAGTTCCAAACATTTTTTTTCCCACGCGGGCCAGTTTCAAGACGCCCGAAGATTTGTTGGAGTCGCCCAAGTGCGACATGGGAAACTCTCTTTATGTAAACAAAATGAAAAGTCCCAACCGATCATACTTGGAAGCTGCCTCTTGTGACTAACTTTTAATTCAAAATTTTTAGTTCAACACAACATTTAATAAACGTCTGGAAATCAGAAGTTGGTCAAAACTGCACGAGTTTCGACAAAAATAGTGTATTACAAGCCCGAACAAACATGCCAGCTAAACAACTCGCAGTTGTTGACATCCGTCTGAGTTCGAAGCGCCTATTTAGATTTGAGGTGAGTAAAACTAAAAATAAACCTGAAGAGGGAGCCTCAAACTAGTATCTATAGACAAACTCTGGTGGTAAATAAAATTAAGTTTATAAATTAATTTCATCGGTAATTTTTTTTAATCTAGCAGACTGGCTTTTTTCAAGCATATTATTAGAAATCAACATTGTTTGTTTGTTTATTTGCTTTTTTTTTTTTTTTTTTGGTTTGTAATCTGATTTGTGACAAACACAAAAGGACACCTCTGTTGTTGAAGTACCTTCACGCATGTCCTCCTAAGACATTTCACTTAATGCTTGCGCTTTCTAACCAAAGTATGTTTATTACATGTATATTGACAGGTGTTGCGAAAGAAGCGAGGGGAGGCGACCCTGTACAGCGGGATGCCCCTGAGGAAGCCGGTGCGAACGTTGTCGGAAGAACGTCTGAATGAGGAGGTCTCCAACATCATGACCTACGCCAGTCTCAACACCTTCCATGAAAGTGGCGAAAATATTGGTATAATTTAACCCCTTGACTGCCGAGAAAAAGTGAACACCGCCCTAACCGCAAGAGGCATAAATCCTCATGAGCCCCCGCGACTGCGGAGGCTCGTGAGGATCTATGCCTCTTGCTGAGACCACGTTGTGCCCTTGTTCTTTGGACAGATGTGGCTTTGGTCTTTCAATAAACACAGATTTAATAAACAAAAAGTACGTCCGTTGGTATATCAGTGAAGCCAGATGGGCACAGTCTGGCCAGAAAAGGCTGTTAAGTGGGGAGATGATTCTGTATTCAGGTCATGAAGAGGAGAATGCCCCCCATACAGAAGGTGTAGCATTCATGCTGTCACCAGTGGCACAGAGAGCGCTGATTGGCTGGGAACCTCTTGGGCCAAAAATCATCACAGCAGCCTTTAGAACTAGGAGAAAGATCAAATTGAACGTCATCCAGTGTTATGCGCTCACCAATGACAGTGACGAGGAAGAGAAAGTCACAAGAGTTCTACAACCGACTCCAGAGCGCTGCGGACAAATGTGCGGAGCGAGACATCACCAACGTCATGGGTGATTTTAATGATAAAATAGGGGAGGACAACACCGGATACGAAGAGGTGATGGGGAGACAGGGACTAGGGAAGATGAGTGAGAACGGGGAGAGGTTCGTAGACTTTTGTGCTCTAAACAGACTTGTCATTGGAGGCAGCATCTTCCCATACACCCTCTCTTGGCTTGACTTCGCGAACGAAGATTTTATAGGAGTTGACCACGACGTCTGCAGGCTTGTTCGTGGCTGCGGAGGCCAATCCGAGACAGGCAGGTTCGACCGCAGTGGCTGCAGGGGAAGGTATGGCCAGGGTTCTGAGCTGCGGCATCTCTGTTTTTTCTCCTGAGCCGCTTGTCCTTAAGGCTAGCTCTGTGAGAGTCTTCAAAGTAGACAGCTGCCTTGTAAATGGTGGAGCGCCAGGTGTCACGGTCCGCAGCAAGCGAAGACCACTGGTGGTGGTCGATTTGGCAGGCACTAAGTGACTTCTTGAGACTGTATCTCTTCTTTGGTGCCCCTCTGTGACGGTGTCCAGTAGCAAGCTCGCCGAACAGTGTGATCTTTGGTAGGCGATGATCCTCCATCCTGGAGACATGCCCCGCCCAGCGGAGCTGTGTCCGCAGCAGCAAAGCCTCGATGCTTACAGTTTCAGCCTGTTCAAGGACCTCGACGTTGGTGACATAGTCACTCCAGTGAATGCCCAGGATGGTACGCAGGCAGCGCTGGTGGAAGCGTTCGAGGAGTCGTAGTTGGCTGCGGTAGAGGGCCCAGGACTCGGAACCATACAGCAGGGTGGTGAGGACGACAGCTCTGTACACGCTGATCTTGGTGCCTGTTTTCAGCTGTTGATTGTGCCACACCCGCTTGAAAAGTCGCCCGAAAGCGCTGTTCGCTTTTGCCAGCCTGCTGTCAAGCTCCTTGTCCAGCTTGGCGTCCGACGTGATAATGCAGCCAAGGTAGGTAAACTGGTGCACTGACTTTAGTTCAGACTCGCCAATGGTGATGTGAGAAGGGCGATACACTGTCTTGGGTGCCGGCTGATGGAGGACCTCTGTCTTTTTCAGACTGACCTCGAGTCCAAAGAGCTGGGCAGCATCTGCGAAGCAAGACGTGATGCGCTGCAGGGCTCTCTCTGTGTGTGCAACGAGGGCAGCATCATCAGCAAAAAGCAGCTCACGAATCAGTTGGTCTAGGGTTTTCGTGTGGGCCTGCAGTCGTCTGAGGTTGAACAGGTTGCCATCGAGACGATACCTGATGTACACTGCATCGTCATCATCGAGGTCCACTGTGGCCTGCTTCAACATCATGCTAAAAAAGATGGTGAAGAGGGTCGGTGCCAGCACGCAGCCCTGCTTTACGCCGTTGAGAATAGGGAATGGTTCTGAGAGGTCATTGTTGAGTCTGACCTAGCCTTGCTGGTCCTCGTGTAGCTGGACAATCATGTTGAGGAACTTTGGGGGACAGCCAAGTCGCTCCAGGATCTGCCACATGCCTTGCCTGCTCACAGTGTCGAACGCTTTTGTTAGGTCGACAAATGTTACGTACAGCCCTTTGTTCTGCTCGCGGCACTTCTCCTGTAGCTGTCTCAGCACAAAGACCATATCGGTGGTGCTCCTGTTTGCTCTGAAGCCACACTGGCCCTCTGGGAGTTGGTCTTCAGCGATGGCAGGTACCAGCCGATTCAGGAGCAGCCTTGCAAGGATTTTCCCAGCAATGGACAGCAGGGTAATTCCCCGATAGTTGGAACAGTCAGACTTCTCGCCTTTGTTCTTGTACAGGGTGATGACGACTGCATCACGGAGATATTTTGGTAGTGTTCCTTCCTCCCAGCAGCAGAGAAAGAGGTCATGGAGCCTGTTGTGCAGTGCTGTGCCTCCATGTTTCCTGATCTCTGCCGGTATTCCATCAATGCCTGCTGCTTTGCCACTCTTGAGCTGGTGGATGGCTGTGAGGGTCTCTTCAGCGGTGGGCGGTTCGTCCAATTCAACCCTCACTGGGAGGTGTGGATTTGTAGGATGACTGCTTCTTGAACAGTGCGCTCAGCGCTGAAGAGGCTCTGAAAGTATTCCGACCAGCGGTTCAAGATGGAGGTATTATCTGTGAGGAGTGCCTGGCCATTCGCGCTTCGCAGGGGACTTTGTACCAGGTGCCTGGGGCCATACACTGCTTTCAGTGCTTCCCATACAGAAGAATACACAAAGCAACGTGGGTCTCACCTTGTAATGAGTTGACTCCGCTTGGATGCCTGTATCTCACCCCTATAACATAATGAGCTGTACCCTTGCTACATACGCCAGCATGCTCCATCCCCACTCTCTTCTATCTCACTCATGTAAACGCACCAGTTCTGCAATAAATACTCACTCAACACGAGACGCCTCCAGTATCATCATTATACATGGTGGCAGCGGTAAAAAGCATCACATTCTCCAGCCTGACAGTGTGTGCCTGCCTGTAAGTTGTTAGACTCACATTTTCACGTCGTGCATGGAGAAGATAGACGTTTTGCCTGCTTCAACATTTTGTCGGCGCTGCTAATACCCGCCATAGTCAGAGCCTGCCGCTGCAACTCCCCAGCCCATGCCAGAGCAGTCCTACGGACATCCACCATCATGGAGCACGCTACACCTTGTATGAACTGGTCAGCGCCCAACCAGGCAGACGCCCTTAAAATTTTCAAGCAACGAATTGATGTCTACTTCACAACGAAGAAGATTAGGACAGAAGAACAGCCTGCCCACATCCTCCTACAAGTTGGTGAAGAAGGTCTCCGACGTTACAATGCAATGACTCTATCAGAGGATGAAAAGAAACAGCCATCCGTCATCTTCAAGAAGTTTGAAGAACAGCTTGAACCAGCTGAACATTTCCGCATCAGTCGACTCCGACTGATGCATATGCGCCAGTTGCCGACAGAGTCCACATACGACTTCGTCAACAAGCCCGTCTCCAGGCGCAAAAATGTGACTTCACCCAGGAGGAAGTACAAGAACGGCTAATAGAATTGATCATCGCCAGCACCCCGATGCCCGAGCTACAGAAGTCCTTGCTGGAGAAACAAAAAGGTTTCACCCTAGCGGACACTGTCTAGCTCGCTCGGACACACGAAGCAACTGCGAGCCATGTCCAACAAATCAGGGACATTAACAACAGTCAGCCGATGGGACCCTCCATCAGCGCCATCAAGGCAAATCAATATCAGGGCAATACATGCCGGAACTGTGGTGGGAAACACACCGGACAAGACAAATGCCCTGCATACGAATCGATGTGCAATGCATGTGGAAAGCCTAACCACTGGGCCAGACTCTGCATGTCTACCCAGCGTCCGAACCACACATCCCGAGGCCAAGGCCGTTTCCGCAGTAGAGATCGTGGGCAAGCGCCTACTAGCAGGGGCAACCAGAGGACAATACACGCCCTACAAGCTACCGACTCACACCTTGAGCATGAGTTTGAGATGCCCACATTTAGCCATATTACAGTCTCCAGCAGCCCTGTAGAGACGAAGCATGTGTGACACTCAAGGTAAAACTTCCCGACCACCAGGGCATTCACAACCTTAACCTGAAGGTGGACACAGGTGCACAGGGTAACACCCTACCACTTCGACTGTATACACAGATGTTTCCAAGCCTGACTGACAATGGACTCCCCGTAACAAAGATTGCTGATGCATCCGGTAACGCCCATCTTACAGCATACAATGGGTCTACAATCACCTGCCACGGAAGAGTCAGCTTTCCGTGCAGCTTCAAAGGAACCTGGACTGACACTGCGTTCTTCATCGTTGATGTTGCAGGACCAGCCGTCATTGGACTACCATCGTGCGAGTCGCTCCGGGTGGTAACGCTTCACTGCAGCATTAAGGCGACACCTGAGCCGCAGCAGCCCCAGGCTCCCATCAACTCCGTCAAAGACCTTATCAACCTCTATCCCAACCAATTTGATAGAATTGGGTGCATTCCTGGTCTAGTCACGCTCACAACAAATCCCAACATCCAACCCCACATTGACCCTCCAAGAAAAACCCCGATAGCCCTGAAAGAGCCTATCAAGAAGGAACTGGACTCCATGGAGGAGAACGGCATCATCCGCAAGGTTACTGAGCCATCCGACTGAGTTTCCAGCCTAGCTTACTCGAAGAAGAAAGATGTCAGCCTTCGCATATGTCTTGACCCCAGCACCACCTGAGAACTGTAATCAGATGACGACCAGGTCAGGTCGTGCAATCAAGAGACCTGAAAAACTGGACCTTTAGAACTGTGCTAAACCATATCGCTCATGTAGTGTGTAGTACTGTTTCTGTATTTTCTGTCTTTGTAGCCGCAATGCAGAATGAGAATTTCCACAGGACTGTACACTTCTTTACCAGATCATTAGTTACTCAGGAATGTGCCACTTCCGTTTTCCACCAGTCACAGGACTCTCACATAGTGCAAGACTAACACGTAGACCAGCCACGCTATAGGTTCGCAAAAACAAGTTGACACTGACCTTTACATTGGAGGATGATTGGACATTAATATCATTTTTGGATATACACCTATATGATTTATCAACTGGTGATATTTCTTGACGTTCCCTAAGATTTATTAATCGTGTTTGATATGCATAGTGTCCATACATAAATGTCAGCCAGGATATTGAAAGTGATACGCTAACGCGACACGTTAAATTCGGAAACTTATACAGCCGATATAAAAGTAACAGATGCCTGCCTCGCAACTTCTTTATGGAAAGGGAGATGTAATGAGTTGACTCTTGGATGCCTGTATCTCACCCCTATAACATAATGAGCTGTACCCTTGCTACATCCGCCAGCATGCTCCCTCCCCACTCTCTTCTATCTCACTCATGTACACGCACCAGTTCTGCAATAAATATTCTCAACACGAGACGCCTCCAGTATCATCATTTTACACACCTGACCAACAGAGAACCAAATAGACCAGAGAGCTGTCACAACACACCAAAGTCCGGATTTTCAACTCAAACGTAAAAGCAGTTCTCCTATATGGAGCAGGGACGTGGAGGTTGACAAAAACCACAGTCAACAGAGTACAGATCTTCATTAACAGTTGCCTTAGAAGAATCTTATGAAAATCCACTGGCCAGAGAAGATCAGCAACATCAGACTCTGGGAGAGAACCGGCCAGAGCAGATAACAGCAGAGAATGAAATTGGACGAAGAAGATGGGGATGGACTGGTCACAGTCTGAGAAAGCCAGTTTTCAGTATCACTAGGCAGGCATTGTCATGGAACCCCCAGGGAAAGAGGAAAAGAGGCAGGCCGAGAAACACCTGGCATCGAGACCTCCAAGCTGACATCAAGAGACTGGGAACCACCTGTAAAATCGAAGGAGAAGCACAGGACAGGAGTCGCTGGAGGTCTCTCGTCGACGGCCTATACCCTGGGAGGGGTGACAGGCATCATGAATGACGTCCGTTGGTAGGGTTGGGGTTAACCCCATCGGCTGTTGCCGGGTAGCGCTTTTTGCCGCATTGACTCTAGAGGAATCATCATCATCATCATCAGTCCCTTGCCCGAACTGGGCGTTGGGGGGACTGAAAGGCAGCAGCAACAGACAGTGCTCTCCACTGAGTTCTATTTTGGGCGGTGGCAAGCAAGTCTGGCATCTCGAGTTCGGTCCATTCTTTTATG
Organism: Semisulcospira habei; assembly: GCA_036245525.1. Lineage (NCBI taxonomy): Eukaryota > Metazoa > Mollusca > Gastropoda > Semisulcospiridae > Semisulcospira > Semisulcospira habei. The sequence continues at coordinate 72,452,703 of BTPG01000001.1, read as the reverse complement.
TTTGCGACCCAACTCTTTCTCTGACGACCTCGCCGACGACTTCCTTCGAGAGTGCCTTGGAGGATAGTCTTGGACAAGGTGTTGTGTCGGGTCACGTGGCCAAACCAAGCAAGCTTGCGCCGTTTCACGGTTGCCAGAAGGGGTTCATGTGGACCCACCAGGGAAGTGACGATGCTCCGTACATATTCGTTGGTCTTGTGCTCGCGGTACGAGATGCGGAGCAACTTCCTCAGGCACTTGTTCTCAAAGGCCTGGATTTTCTTTTCTGAGTCTGCAAGCAGTGTCCAAGTCTCACAGCCGTAGAGTAGAATAGACACTACGAGGGACTTGTAAAGCCTGTACTTGATGGTGAAGCTGATGGAGTTACTTCGCCATATCCTGTCCAGCCTGGCCATTGCGGATGTTGCTGTACCTATCCTGATACGGATCTCTGCTATGCAACTACCGTCTTTGGACATGGTGGCTCCCAAGTACTTGAAGCTATTGACCTCTTCTAGCTTCTGGCCGTTTATGTGAATGTTGCTACTGCTGTCGCTTGTGGTGTTGATCATCATTTTGCTTTTATCCGTACTGATCTCCATGCCATAAGACCCTGCGCTACTTGAAAGTTTGTCTGTCAGGTTTTGGAGCTCACTATTGCTGCCTGCCATGAGGTCAATGTCGTCTGCGAATCGAAGATTGCACAGGGATCTGCCACCAATAGAGATTGAAGTATGGTGGTCGTGGAGGGTTTCCTGCATGATCTTCTCCAGGAATATGTTGAAAAGGACAGGAGAGAGCAGGCATCTTTGACGGACACCGATCGTCGTCCTGAAGAACTCGCCTGACTGATTGTTAAGTAGAACCGCGCTGCAGGCGTTCTTGTAAAGCGCTTCTATCATTTGGATCAGTCCCTCCTCTATGTTGAACGATCTCATGACTTGCCAGAGTCCGTCGTGCCAGACGCGATCAAATGCTTTCCTGAAATCAATGAAGTTGTGGTAGAGTTCGCGCTGATGCTGCAGATGTTTCTCGATCAGGACGCGGCAGTTGAAAATCTGCTCTACAGTGCTTCTTCCAACTCTGAAGCCAGCCTGTTCTTCTGCCAGCAGTTCCTCGGCGAAAGTTTTGAGGCGGTTGAGAATGATTCTAAGCATTACTTTGCTAGGGTGACTTATCAGACTGATAGTTCTGTAGTTCTGGCACTGTTTCAGGATTCCTTTCTTGGGGAGCGGGATCACTAGAGACTGTGTCCATTCTACTGGCCATTTCTTTTGCTCCCAGATCTTTTGACAGAGTGTAGTGAGGACCTTCGTTGTTACTTCTCCTCCATGTTTCAACAGTTCAGCAGGTACGTTGTCTACACCTGGAGACTTTCCTCCCTTCAGGCCGCGTACGGCTGCTTCCACCTCTTCAGCTAACACTGGCAGGTCTTCAGCCTTCCTGGCCCCAGCCTGGTTGTTTTGGAGGATGCTGGTGTCTGGCTCAGCCTTGTAGTTATACAAGTCTCGGCAGTACTCAGTCCATCTGTTTAGTACAGCAGTGTTTTCCGTAAGGAGTTGGCCGCTGCTGTCTTCGATGACTGTGGCTGTTCGCTGTTGAGTCTTGGTGAGGGTCCTTAGCGTTTCATAAGCGTTCTTGCTGTTGCCGTTTGCCATGCCCTCTTCCACGCTACAACACTGGTCTTCAATCCAATCTTCTTTGGCTTCTTTCATCCTTTTCCTGATCTTCTTGTTGACAAGTCTGTACTTGTTTGCTGATGTGAGGTCTTGGCCTCTCTTTTTCTTCCAGGCTCTCCTCTCATCACAGAGATCGAGGATGTCATCGGTGACCCAGGGCTGTTTGCGCTTCCTCTGCTTCCCCAGCACTTCTTCTGCTGTAGAAAGTAACACCTCTTTTATATTTCCAGCAAGGGTGTCTACGTCACAGTCCAAAGTAGCCAAGGCTGCAAATCTGCCTCCCACTTGGGCTTGGAAGAGCTCTTCTACTTCCGGGTCTTTTAGCTTCTGGAGGTCGAATCTGATGCGAGGGCTCTTGCTATCTCGTTTCAATGCCAGCTTCAACTTGAGGCTAGTAAGGACGAGGTTGTGGTCGCTGCCAATATCAGCGCCAGGAAAGGACCTCGTTTGTGCTTTGTTAACGCTGGATTTGAATCGTCGAGGCAGCAAGATGAAGTCAATCTGGTTATGGACCAGGCCTCCTGGCGATTGCCATGTCACTGTTCTTGACTTCTTGTGTGGATGGAGGGTATTAGCAACGGTGAGACGGTGACTCTGTGCGAACTCTAAAAGTCGCAGGCCTCTGTCGTTTGTTTCTCCAAGGCCAAACTTGCCAGCTGTTCCTGCCCATTGTTGGTAGGCGTCAGGGCCGATCTTTGCATTCCAGTCACCGAGGACAGTCAGAATGTCTTTCTTAGGTGTTTTCTTGATGATGTTGTCCAGTTGTTCGTAAAATTCTTCTAATTCTTCATCATCATGATCTGCTGTTGGAGCGTATACTTGAATGATAGTGATGTTGTGCGGTCGGGCGGAGATGCGGATGGAGATTAGTCTGCTTGACACGGGGGTGCAGCTGATGACAGTTCCAGCCACCTCTTTCCTTACGATAAAAGCTACGCCATGTTCGTGCTTGGTTTCTTTTCCGCTGAACCAGATTTTATGGCCTTCATCTGTTGTTGTTTCTCCGAAGCCTGTCCATCGAACTTCTGCAAGTCCTACAATGTCCCAGCGATAGCGCTTCAACTCGTGGGTGAGTTCCTTCACTTTGCCGCACTGGTAGAGTGTGCGAACGTTCCAAGTTCCGATAGTTATTCCTTGCGTGGGCAGCTTGATGGTGGGTTTGGTTCCAGTAACACACTTGTCGCCCCCACCCTGGAGACCTCCAATGGGGTGCGCGGTCGTTGGTGATCCGGGCCCCGACCGATCCGGCATGTTATTCTTATTCTGTTGCTTGTCCATCAGTCCTTTCAATGGGCTTAGGCGAACTTGGCGGCGCCCGTCTCCTCTCCAAGTATTTCAACTGACTGAGAGACGCGTCAGCCCCTCACAACGTTTCGCCCGCCAGCAGAAGCGGTTACCGGGGTGTGGAAACATCCCGACAAAAGCCCTACCGACAGCCGAAGATTTAACCAACTGAGCCTTGGAATATTGCAATAAGATATGAATGGGACATAATAGTTAACTCATTCGCGACGTGCCGCCTCCGGATACGCGACTTATGCCCCGTATCAGAGGCGGCACGTCTCGAATGAGTTAAACTAACTATGCGTCCGCGACGATCATACAAACCTGTTACATAACTGCATATTTGACTCACAGAGAGATTAATCAAGACACCTGCCTGTGATATGACCCCCACAAAGTCCGTCATGTTACAGCGCCCACGAGTTGTGCTTTAAAGGTCCTGGTTCAGCAATTAGTCAGTTGAGGACAGCGAAAAAAAATTTCGAAGTCCCTACTGACCTGACTTGAAGTGCAACCCTGACAGGGCCTCATCAGATGGGATCCCCGAACATTCACGTTACTATAGCTGCTGTAGAGTGTCAGACGTCCTTGACGGCTGTCACAGTTCATGCAAACAGGTATACGCCACTCAGCTGCCAAAGGTCACTTCCAGTTGCATCTGTCCGTACACGGTAACACCCAGAATTCTCGTGCAACAACAACGAAAGATGACTATCCAACTTTCACTTCTGGGCCGGTACTGGGAAGCACTGAGCGACGTCCACAGCGTCCAAAAATGGCCCAGGGAATGGTGACGGTACGTCGAACATGCTATATCGTGGTCTTCTCATTTCTTATGTCCTCGCATTTATCCAAAACAAGGTTTCCTCGAAAGCGTTTGCAAACAACAAGTCTTTATGGTAGTCGCCATTTTTACGAAGGAAGCTACTAGATAATGTGTGTGTAAGGGACAGCACTCCCGTGCTAAGCAACGCGCAAACGCCCACCTCAAAACGATTTTATTTTTCACAAAAGCCTGGGAGATAATTTACAGGTCATCATGCAACAATGTGATGTGCATGGGTGACAGTGCGAGAATATGAAATGAATGTAAACGGGACATAAATATGCCCCATAAATCCATGGCCAGCAAGCGATATACATTCCCATGAGCTCCTGCGGATGCAGGGGCTCATGAGAATGTATGACTTTTGCATTTGGAACAGGCTGGCTGAAGGCCTGTTCTGTCTGAACCAAACAGCTGAAATTCAGCTTTTCGGGATTTTGAAAAGCTGAATCAGCTTCTAGGAGTGAAGATGGTCACCCATTGATGTGATTGTGCCTGTTCGTGTGTGTTACACGGACATAAAATTTGATTCCATTATAAGAATCTAAGCACTAGGTAATATTTTGCTTTGTCGTTTACTTCTCATCTTGTTTTTTTTTTTTTTTTTTTTTTTTGTATCACAAAAGATAATTACCGTCTGCAAACTTGATGAGTTCAGTGATAATATTTTCTCCCCAGACCAACTGCTGTCTATGCACACGCAATGCACCCTGCCCAATGCATACCTCATGCAGGTGCCTGACAGCAAACACCGATACACCAACTACAAGCTAAAGGGTGCACGAGCAAACGAGAGGCAAGTTTCAAAATAATTAGATACAGGGCCGCAGCAGATGGTTCCGGCATTCGCCAATCCAATAATGTATACATTTTTTTGACAAGACCATATAATTATGTCTGTTTATGCCCTCGACCCAAATTAATTTAAATGTTACTAATTTTTCCATTTTTGGGGGGTTGTGCGAATTCTTCCCCCCCCCCCCCCCCCCCCTGCCCGATTGACTTTAGGAAGCAGATGAAAGCAAGCTGGCATCATGCAGGCATGCACCCCTTCGGCTGGAGCATTAGGTTTCTTTCACCTCCTGCTATGGTTATGAGATATGAAATAAATGTTAGGAAACAGATATATATATATTATGTAATTGGTATTCTAACCACAATATATTTCATTCATAGTTTATCTATGTTTGCACTGACAGCAAACCATGTGGGATTTATTTCTGATTACTCCATATAGCAATGTTCTCTATCAGAAAACTGAAATGACTCAACCCGCAAAAATAAATATCAAGGAAATATATCAGTTCACAACAGCAAGAGGTATATCTCACTTGATCTTCATTTTGTGACAAAAACATTGTTTTCAAATACACTTCAACGTATGGTTTATTTGTTTATATCTGTACTGAGTGAAACTGTTAAAAATGCCTTTCATTGTGAGGCTTCTCTTATGAGTTTACCAAAATCGTCAAGTACATCAATAAGTGTCTCTTGGCTTGACTTCACGAACGAAGATTCTATAGGGCTTGCCCACGTCGTCTGCAGGCATTTTCGTGGCTGCGGAGGCCAATCCGGGACAGGCAGGTTTACATCAATAAGTGTATACATAAATAAAACACAATTACCATGATTGTCATAATTCCTAAAAATACAGCTGATTTTTTTTATGAAATGAGTATGTCTATCCTCAACAAGACCAAGTAGTCTATGTACCCTACAGAACCACATAGTCCAGATCAAAATGGTGACTGCGAAGCGTGTGTAATGCAGAGACGAACTCAACGAAAAAAAGAAAGACGCTTAGAAAAGACAGCTACAACACAATTTTATTCATATTATCTAGTAATAAATTGTGTTGTAACTGTCATTTCTAAGCGACGTTCTTTCCTCATAGGGTTCTTCTCTACAGAACAACATACATGTGCACTTTTACTTCCTGCACCATATATAACTGTAATAATACATGAGGCAAAAACACAAACAGAACAGAGACAACCATTTTAATTATAAAGAAACAATTTCAGTGATGTCATTGAATTATATGCATGGTATATTTTGCTTATGATGCTGTCATTCAAACTTGGTCACTGTGTTTTGGTAAGTGAGGGAAAGGGGGGGGGGGGGCTGGAGGGGGCGGGTACACATGCAGGCATATATATATATATATATATATATATATATATATATATATATATATATATATATATATATATATATATATATATATATATATATATATATATATATATATATATATATATACCGCAACGATTTCCTAATGTAATGTTACATATGGCAATATAGTTCTATCATCATATGCTAAATTTTGCTATCCACCAAAATGCTAATATTGCCATGATTCCACAGCAGACAGACAGCCTTCATGGACAGGTCCAACCAGTGAAGAGACAACAGACTGGCCAGTGTCAAACATGTCACCAAACTGCAGGGGCGTTAGCAGCAATGTCACACAGAAACTTTGGAACAGCAAACAGCCTGATGCAGTGCAGTGTGCCCCAACTTGCTCTCAGCAGGCAGCTGCAAGACAAGAACAAAGGTCAGTTAGTACATGTGAAGATGTACTGCAAACACTGTTCTAGATGAGTTTACTTGGCTACCGGGTATCAGCCAGTATAATCTACTCAACATGAAACCAACCGTAATGAATCAATCACAGCCAGTGTAATCAATAAACTCCATACAAGACAGATTTGCAAAATAACTTTTACAAACAATTTCTTTGTCTCGGTGATGGTCAAACGATTTATACAGTTTTGTTCTAATAATAAAAGACATTGTAGCTTTGCAATGCTGCTTGGTAACATGATATTATATGAATATGTTTTCAGGCCAACATAACCAACTTTTCCCTGGGGGAGACTAAAGATGCACTCAACCGATGAGCAGCCCCTGGTGACCATATTGAATGTGGGAGTAGAGGCGACACCTTATCAGCGCGTGACCAGTGAAGACAATCCGGCCTACTGTTTGTGTGGGAATCATCTAATAATAATGGACAACAAGAACTACTGAATTTGATCCAGCTGATCGAGTTAACAGAAGAACCAACTTTTCTAGATATTTGTAAGAAGCAGACCGAAGTCAAATTTTGCAGCGTCAAAAATTATAGCATCACATTTGCAAATAAAATTCCCACATTATAATAGCAATCAAACATCACCAACACTCTACATACAGATTTTTTTCAGTTGTGGCATGAGAGCCATATGGGGCTTGGCAACAGCAAACACTGTTGCTCTTGTCAGGTGGCCATAATCAGATGGCAGTTTCTAAGCCCCAATCTAAACTACCTGAGGGCACTATCTGGTTGTGTATGTGTGTGAAACCAACCTCCAAGTCTTTACTTCTGCTGAAAAACCACATCCACTCGTCGCTCAATCTTGTCATCTGTACTGCGTAGGTAATGTAACAAACTGGAGAGCTTCTCATCAGTGAGGCATTGGGGATACAAGGCCACGGAGCACATTCCTTGATGAGAAAAAACAGAATGAAGAGAACATTTTCATTAACTTTTAAAATTTACTTTCTGTCATGGAGATTGTTTACATCTGTTTGTACAAGTAGTTGGGACATGAATAAATGGACACATGCATGTAATATATACTCCATATTGTGCACTTTGTACTCTCTATACAAGAAAGTATTAAAGTTGAATGTAAAAGCAAAATGTTGGACATTTTTTGTTTTCAATACATTTGGACATTCTTCTTCATAAATTGCATACATGTCTGCTTTCATTTTTCATCCTTGTTATAACTACATACTGTAAACAGTGCACATGAACAGGAATTCTGCACCTGACTTGCCATAAGAAAGAATTAGTTTTCATGGTCAGTGTCACAATCCTAAATAGTATATTTCTACAAATACATGTACTGTAATGATACTGAAAATGACATGTACAATACTGCACTTGTACCAGAAATTGCACAAGTGTGTAACATACATGTACTATGCATATTTCTGCTGTGCTACCTGGTATGCCACAGAGTGCCTGTTGCTAATCTTGGTATACTGCTTGCATACTTGGTGGTTGAAGTCAAGGATGGTAAGCCTGTTGCGCATTGTGTAGCCTTTGTAGCCAATGAAAGTTTTGGGGGGGGGGCCATTTCATTTTCAGCCACATAGATACATCCCCTTGACTAACACTCAAAACACTCAATGATGAGACTGAAACATATCTAAACTCTAAGTCAAAATAAGTGCATAAATAAGACATGATACCTTGATCATGCCTGGCAAGGACACTCGTAATGTGTGGTGATGGTTGATAACAGGCTTTATCCCTTGTTTCAAGTGGTGTTTAGCCTTTGGCAGCAGCAAAGAAACTGAAAACAGATGGCCAATATAATAGATAAAGCAAAACCTGAAAGTAAAAAAAGCACAAAAGTGAAAATGTACCAGCAGCAGTTTATACTGAGTAGGTTATTTCGATGACAGGACAGTTTCGTGTGTTTTTTTTCTGCATACACTCAAGGATATAATCCTCCATGTAAACACACAGCTCAACTCAAACCTTTTATGCAATTCGCTTGCCTTTGTGCCACACATCAAAGTAATGATCCAGATGTTTCAGTGGCTGTGATCAAGTCAGTAATAATATACAAATCTATTTCATACTGGAAAAAAGATACATGCATTACAGAGTGGCAAACTGACCGGTAGCTAGCACTAGCTGTTATGAAGACTTGGGAGAAAAACCACCATGGCACCATGATAATAATGTTTACTGTCAACTTGTAAATATACTTACAGTGTGGAGGTAGCAGTCATATGTAAATCATAACTTAGTGTTGTGACAGCAATATTTCCAGGACACTATAAGCTACTTTATGTGTGATGTGATAACACTTTTACAAACAAAAATGATTTTGTGCAAGCGCACGGGTGTACCATACTTCAAAATCAAATGCCACCAAACTGATAATTACCTGAAAGTAGCAGGAGACTACAGTAGAACTGTCGGTGACAACTTATCGGACAGGTCTTGCTGTCTTCAGAAACTCGATGCCAGTCTGTGCATTCACCAGTTTCAAGTCACCTGACCTTGTGGCAGCCCTGCTGTCTAGAAACAAACCATAAACACAGTCATGGATGGACAAAACCTGTTGAAAAAGAAATAAATACAGAAAATAGGCATGTGTGCACATACGCATGTACGTGTGGCTTTCTAAAAATGGCTTAGTCACAAAATAGCAGCACATTTTAGTGTTATGATATGGAGCAATATATACATACATGTATTTACATGATTCACAGAAAAACTAGCAATAAAATATTTTGGTATACAAGAATGATAGTATAAGTTTTTGTCACTCATATTTCTCCTGTTCATAAGCTTGTGGTTTCAGGAAAATATGAGAAATACATTGTATCAGTGGCAAGCCAACTTACAATAGACCACTTATATACCTGATTGTGAGTTTCATAATGAATTATGCACATACATGTATTGCTCTATTTCATCACACTGAAATGTGCTGTTATTTTGTGAACAAATATATTTTAGGTTGATTATAGTGGTATAATTATTTTATCCTTACCTAGACCTGTTGATTATATTCTCATCCAGACAATTGCTGATGTTGTTTTCATACAGCGAGCAGCTGTACATTTGTTTTCATTCAGACAGCTGAACATTTTGTCTGTGTTCAGACAACTGCAGGTATATTTTGTTTTTTATTCAGACAGCTGTATATTTAATTCTATTCAGACAGCTGTATATTTTGTTCTAAATATAAGCCAGCTGTACATTTTGTCCCAAGCATACACACACACACACACACACACACACACACACACACACACACATTTTAGGTTCACAACTTACCTTGCCACTGCGATTATCTGTTATGTATTGTGATGAGATTGGGCGTTGTTCCATTACTGATGCACCTTCACTTTGTACTAGCTTCACAAATGTATCCACAGAAATAACACATTAGCTGCTTGCTGCTCTGTGAGCTCATTTGGTGTGGCACTGAAAAAGAATCAAATGACTGGTATTTGTATAGTTATGTAATGCACACACGGGTCTTGTACTAGAAAATGGCGTGGCGTTCTGAAGATATTTACACAAAAACTTGACAACCACCACGAGCCCCCAAAACAAATCGCAACTAAAAGTGGAAACTTCTAAATGTACATCAGACCAGAGCTCGGAATATATCGCATATTTCATTATGTATATAACACAAATATGTGTAATAGAAAATTGCCCAGAAACTATTACACTTATTTATAAAGGAGAGAAAATTTAAAAACAAAGTTTCAGGCTGTTACTATAGTGACGTATATATAGTAACTACAGAAGAGACGAACAGTGAGGCTAAGATTTCCAATCTATTCTTCGTCTTGTTCATCGATGTATTCTGCCTACTTCTCACCACTGTCGTCTGCTGTTATTTCCTCAGTCATCATTTCCCCCGAAATTAGTGTCCTGTACACCAGAACACACATAACATTACGATCGCTAGGGCTTCTTGTTGTTGACAAGGAAGTGGTCATTAGAGTGGTGTCCCCTGATAATACATATTTACGAGTACCTTCCCTTTGTAAACACGACGTCAGCTACACGCGCATAGGTGTTTGTTGTTGTTGGAAATATACTTACCAACAAAAGTAATATTTGTACCACAAAAAGTGAAAAGACCACACCATATCATGTTGGACTTACCGCCACCATTCGCTGGACCTTTTTTGGACGCTCTGGACGTCGCGGCTCGGTGCAGGCTTCACCAGTGCGGCAAAATGAAAGTTGGATATTTTTCAGTCGTAGTTGCACGGGAATTGGATGTTACCGCGCACGGACAGATGCAACTGGAAGTGACCTTAGGCAGCTGGATGGTGTATACCTGTTTTCGTGAACTGTGACAGCCGTCAAGGACGTCTGACACTCTACAGCAGCTATAGTAACGTGCGTGCTCGGGGATCCTATCACACGGGGCCCTATCAGGGTTGCACTTTCTGTGTCAGGTAGGGACTTTGAAATTTTTTTTTCGATGTCCTCTACTGACTAATTGCTGAACCCGGACCTTTAAATAGCTTTTACCTCAGCTCTGACGCTTGTTGGAGTTGAGCGGCACATACGCTTCAGTGGTAAAACGGACACACAGTTGTGAACGAAATAACAACGGTAGCCACTAGTTAGGAGGCATTATAACACATTTTTATATAACACATTTTATATATATCAGGTGTTGATATTCGTCAAACAGTTTTATGTAATGTTGAGACTGCTCCGGGAGCGCTCAGGACCTTTAACCCATTGTGTCCTGGGTACGAAATACCCACATTTTTGAGTTGTCCTCTGAGGGCTGCATTACAATTCATCAGACAGATCGACCATGATAGTTCAAGGGTGGTGCCAGAATAGTTTGGCGGCTATAGGCGCCAAGCTATTCTGGCACCACCCTTAAACTATCATGGTCAATCAACATATTGCTGTGGTGTGTCGGGACTGAATGAGTTAAATAGCTGTTCTTGCTATCGTGGTCTCACTCTCTCCTGAGCTGTAATGTAATCTTAGAGGATAAACCTCAGATTTATGGGTTTCTGCCTTATCACTCTTCGGTTTTAAATGAATGTGTGTGTGGGTGTTGGGAGGGTAGTGGGTGGAAACGTAAAACGTTTAGGGCTTAACGTCGAAAGTGATTTCAAAGACGGGGCACCGAAAAGAGGTCTGTACAAATTTTGACCCCAGCTGGGTTCGAACCCACGACTTTTCGGACAAGAGTCGAACGCTCTACCAACTGAGCCACCCAGCTCCCCGGATTGGGGGTGGGGTGGCGGAGAGGACAATGTTTTAATCATGTGAAAAAGACATTGAACCAAAATACCCATAAAGAACACGGGACTAATAAGATACATAAATCCTCATGAGCCCCCCGCGTGTTTAACCTCTTTGCTGCCAGCGATAATAAACTGCGCGTCTGAATAATCCACTACACACTGACCGACATTCGCGTGAAAAAGACAGGTGTCTTTTGAGCCAAAAATAGTCATACAGAACACAGGATTAACAAGAGACACAAATTATGATAGGCCACCGCGACTGCGGGGGCTCATGATGGTTTATGTCTCACTTGCAGGTGGATAACGTTTGACTTTGCCCCGGCAGTTAAGGGGTTAATCTGTCGGAAAAAAATCTTCATCAATGACGCACCAAATGTCATAAAAATGCGAGTCCCAACACACTGAAGATCTGGCTTTTTAAAAAAAATTTTTATCCTAGGACGGCTGCATACCAGTTTAGAAGCAAAATCGACGATAAACGACCATGACCATGTATTCTGACACTACCCATGAACTAGCATGGTTGATCCGTCTCCTTGTGCAGCATGTCATGGATGACTGTACACTCAGTCTTTGTGTAGAGAACTCTCAGAGGAACACCCCGCAGTGCAAAAGGCCATCGGGCCGCGCCGACGTCAGCCGCCGTTGGCCCGCGCACAGTCGAGCTCGGGCCAACGGCGGCCGACGCGGCCCGATGGCCTTTGCGCACTGGGACAGTGTCACAAAGCTAGCAGATAAGGGTCTACAGGAGAGAAAAAAAACTGACCATTTTTGGGTAAAGATCAACAACAACAAAATATACCACTATAGTTTAAGGGTGGCGACACAACAGTCTACTAGAGGCGCCACGCTGTTCTAGCACCACCTTGATCTAGCTTATCTTCATTTCTTTCAGGAGAACACGGGGTCACTGAACTAGCAGACGACGCTATGTGCCCACCTTCAGAAGACGAAGAAGAGGTGAACAGCAATCACACCACCCGCCCCTGTCGGTCAGATCCTCAGGAGCACCTACGCTATCACGTGCAGTCCTATCCCTCTCTCATGCCGTGTGACGTGTGGCGGGACTCGGGGGGCATCAAGTCTGACACGTCGTCATCCGGCCATTCTAAAGGATCCATGGACACGCTGGCTCCTGTGTGTGAAGATGTGTAAGGACTGCCTTTAAGCCGTGCGGTGGATGAATCGGGCTGGGCGGTTTGGTTGGTTTTGCTTTGGCGTGAATTTAATTTATATAATTTGGATTGGATTGGATTGGACTGGACTGGACTGGCAATTGGAGTGAATTGAATTGAACCGAACTGAACTGCCTGAACTGGACTAGACTGGTCTAGATCTGATTTGATTTGATTTGATTTGATTGGATCGGACTGGACTGGACTGGAATAGTTTAGATTGAACTGGATTTGATTTGATTTGATTTGATTGATTTGGGCTGAGTTGGGATGGGTTGATTAGATTGGACTGGATTGGATTGGATGGGTTGGGTTGGGTTGGGTTACTGGATTGAGTTAGATTGAGTTGGATTGGATTGGATTGGATTGCCTGACGTAGGTTAGATTACCATTACTGACACTACCGTTAGGCGCAGATGTGCGTCTTTCCAGCCGCTCGGGGGGAAAGACGCGTAACTGCGCCTAACGCTACGTTGTCAGTTGTTGCTTGTACTATGTCGTGGCGTGTTAATTTTGTGTCGTGTCGTTTCCTATCGTGTCGTGTCGCAGGGGTTGTGATGAAATGTGTTGGTTTGGGTAGGGTGAGTTGGTTGCTTGGCTCATCAGTTTTTCTTGAGTTCTATCCTGATGGCATGTGGCCACGCCCACCTCCCTCTCAGGCGGAAATAAATCTGCTTATTTTACCTTTTTTTTTTTTTTTTTTTTTTTTTTTTGGGGGGGGGGGGAGGGGGGAGGGGGCTCACATGTAAAGCAAAATTGAGTCTATGTTCTGGGCCAGTGGTCGCCGCGCCCGTCCGTCGTCTGTACGCAGTCGGCCGTCGTCCGTCGTCCGTGTTAAACTTTAACATTGGCATTGTCTCGGAAGCTATTCAAGCCACAGTCTTCAAGCTTTGCCCAAGGATACTTTGTGGCTAGACCTTTCTAAACATACCAAGTTGAGTGACATTTCTCAAAGCTCAAGGTCACAGGGGATCAGGAAATAGATTTTAAAAAAAATTGTCATATTTTGACAAAATTGATTTTTTTTTTCTCAAATACTAGTCGCAACTTCAAAACCAAACATGGTACAAAGATACCTGATGGTAAAACCTTTCTATGCATACTAAATTGGATGACCCCCTCGGAAGGTCAAAGGTCACAGGAGCTCAGGAAATAGGGAAAACAAAATAGCCATATTTTGGCTATAGATTTTTTTTCTTTCTCAAATACTATTCACAACTTTAAACCCAAACGTGGTACAGATACACCTGATGGTAAGACCTTCCTATGCATTCTAATTTGGATGACGCCTCGGTAAGCTAAAGGGTCTCAAGAGATAAGGAAATAGGTCACAAATAGCCATTTTCTGACAACAATTAATTTGTTTTTCTCAAATACTATTTACAACTTTCATCCCAAACCTGGCACAGGGATACCTGATGGCAAGACCATTCTATGCATGCTAAGATGGATGACCTCTTGGAAAGGTCAAGGGTCACACGAGATCAGCAAATGATGTGAAAAATGTCTTATAACGGTAGAATTTCAGTTTTTATCAAATGATTTTTTAAGGATTTCTGCAAAACGTTTCAACCAAATTCGACAGAAAGGTTGCTGTGATAAAACCCTTCTATGCGTACTAATTTGGTTCACTACTCAGAAAGGTCAAGAGTCATGGGAGGTTGACAAAAAAAAGTGCAAAATGGGTACATTTTGCCTGCACAAATGCCAACCCTTTCCATATTATGTTATGTTAGAACACATGAAGACTTGCTTGTTTCAGTGACCTTTTGGAAGATCAAGGTCACAGAGGTCATTAATTATGTGGATCATGCACGCGAGCCTTGAGGGCTTTGCCATTCTTGTTTTCCTTTACACAGTTACAATATCAACGTCAAGGGAGAAAAGCACTTGTCCCAGGACCTGCTGACGTCAGTGGCTGACAAGCTGCGCGCATGCCCGTCCGACAGCCGCTCTTCCCTCGACAGCATCACCAAGGAGCATGCGCAGTTACAGATGATTTCATTGGCTGCCTCACCGCCAGGAAGTCCTTGCTCGGACGGATCCATTTCGGAAGAAGACTTGAAAAGTAGCGACATCGATATTTAGGGAGATGTGAAGAGTGGTTCCATTGGCCCGGTTATGCATGCGTCATGTGGTGTTTGTTCCGCGTGCGGGTACTGTGACGAATGCCGGTGACGTAAACCGTCCAAATTAACCCATTTACTGCCGAGGAAAAATGAGTGAGCAAAATCCAACTGCAAGAGACATGGATCCTTATGAGCCCCGGCAGTCGCGGCGGCTCATGAGGAACCATGTCTCATGCTGAGACCAATTTGTATACATGTTCCTCAAATTGGGCGGTAGTGGCCTTTTTGGTCGCTGAATAAACAGAATATTACATAATTTTGAACAAAATATGCGTAAACTGGCAGGGAATCGGTTAACACAGTCAAGGAAATGCCGTGGCCGACATTAGCCCGTTGACATTGTGCGCATTGGGAGCCCTGGGATCAGTCTCACGAGTGAGCTTAGTCCAGCGCCAGCCACTAAGCAAGGTGCTCCGCTAACTGAAAGAGGAGCACCTTGCTTAGTGGTTGGGGCTGGACTAATTTAAGCTCACTCATGTAAAAACTAAGCCCCTGTTCCACATTGCGTGGCAACCTTGCAGACTTGCTAAGCCAGGCTTGGGCGCCACCAGGTGACCCCGGCTCGACATCGCGTAGCATTCAAGTTTCACACGCCAGAGTGACCGCTGGTCGATCTTGCCACGGTAGAAGTTTGCCACGCCAAAGCTACCAAGGGTCCTTCTGGCGTCGTTACATGTACGTTACACCACAGTGTGACAAAGGCGAGAACCATATATCCTCACTGACTGTCGCAACCACCGGCGGTTGTTTTTTTTTTTTTTCCCTGTCAGACTCTGGTTTTTGTCAGAGACATCATTCGTGGCCATGGTTATTGAAAGGTTAGCCTCTACACTCCCGGAAAAATGCAACAAAAAAAAATGCCCAGCCGCAAGAGGCATAGATCAGTATGTACGGTTTTTGGACAGCAAGTGAATCTCTCTGGCGTAAAATCAACGTAGATCTCAGAGACACACAACGCGTCCACTTGCAGCGAAGGGGTTAATGCCAGATGTATTTCAAACGAAAAGCGTGACCCATTCAAAACCAGACCTGTGGAACCAGAATGAATCATTTACCTGGGGAAAGAAAAATTTCAGCGTGACTGAAAGAAGGGAATTATTCCGAAAAATAAAAACTTTGTTCCACTGTAATTACAGCGTCGTGGATCTGTGATTTTGGACCTTATGCCTCGAGGCCGTCTCTCTAAAGTCACAGAACATAACGCACAAAGTGAGTAGAAGGTATTTAACCAGATGGCTGTCGTTAGCGATTTTTGTCGCGGTGATTCCTGCAGGAATCATCGCGACAAAGTCGCCATAGGGGCCTGACCTGTGGTACTTTGACTAAATGCAAATCCGCTGCACCACCGCGTGCGCGCCTCACCGCGTCACTAGCTCAAGTCAGAATACAAGGGAGGAAACGAAAGGCACGCGCGAAATTCTAACTATGGCCGGAAGTATCCCGGACCTCTTTCTCAATATCTAGAGTTCAATGTTAAACCCTTTAGTAGGGTGCCGTGAAAGACTTGAAGCCACTCTGCACTGTTGTGTATCCATTGTTTTCTGCCGTGTCGAAGCGAATTCATCGAAAAGATATTGACAACTGAGCAGTGTTTAAACCAGACTCCATTAAAGTAGAGCTTTGTTTCGGGCTGGGGGAAATACATGCCTAAAGCGATTGCTGCGTGCACGTTGATGTCGACAGAAAGATGTACTCTTGTTTTAATTTCATTGGATATGCTAATTTACATAAACCAATAAAAAAATGAGCATGAGGCGTATTTCCGGCCACATCTCATTGAAAACCTAACAAAGTGGACTTCTGCTAAAATGATGCTTGATTGTGCACAAACTTACTTTACTTACTTAATGCCCGTAACGCCGAAGGCGCATAGGGCAGCAACGAAATCCCTCCACTTCAGCCGGTCGCGGGCCAGAGTGCCTATCGTTCCCCAGGTGTGGTGGTGGTTTTTCAGTTCTTGTTCCACCGTTCGTCGCCAGGTGATCCTTGGCCGTCCTCTCTTCATCTTAACATCTGGTGTCCAGTGTAGGGCTGTTTTAATGATGGAGCCGTCTTCTCTCCGCAGCACATGTCCAACCCATCGCCAACGTCTCTTCATGATTGTTGTGGTTATGTCTTCTTGTTTGCAACGGGACAGTAGGTCTTCGTTGGAGATTTTGTTTGGCCAAAATATCTTGAGTATTTTCCTGAGGTTCTTGGTATGGAATGTGGACAGTTTGGTAAGGTCTTGTTGCGTCATTCTCCAGCATTCTGCTCCGTAGAGGAGTACTGGTACAACACAGCTGTTGTACAGTTTTAGCTTTGTGACCACACTGTATTGTGAGGACTTCCAGATGAAGGCACTGAAAAGAAAAGGGGAGACTGCCAGTGCTAATATTTTAGGAAGGTTACAAAGTAAAGTAGGTTATAGCACTGTCAGGGGAGAGATCCTTGGCCTGATGAAGGCACTCCTTGCTTTATTTAGTCTGTTCTTCCGCCATCTGGTGTGATGATACTGCCCAGGTACACAAAGCTTTCAGTAAAGGGTAAATCGTTGTTGTTGACTTTGATGGGAGCTTATGTAGCGGTGTTCATGGTCATCACTTCTGATTTTTCTTCTGGCTGATCTTGAGGCCAACTTGGGAACTGTTCTGGTTCAATCTGTCCGTCTTGTCCTGCATATGTTTATGGGTGTGAGACATTAGTGCCAAGTCATCCGCAAAGTCCAAATCTTCAAGTGTGGAGAAGAGCGTCCATTTGATGCCGGTATGTATTGTCTCTGTCGTGCGTTGCATCATCCATTCAATGACGAGATTGAAGAGTAACGCAGACATGACACAGCCTTGCCGGACCCCGGTCGTCACTTCAAACCAGATGTCGCTTCCTCCCATACACAAGTTGTTATTGTTGTAAAAACTCTTGATGAGCTTCACCGTGTGGTTTAAGATTCCGTAAGCCCTAAAGATGCGCCACAAGCTGTCTCTGTGAACGCTATCAAAGGCTTTCTCAAAGTCTATGAAATTCACGTAGTGTTGTCTTTGCCATTCTGCACTCTGTTCTATGATGTTCCGCAGAGCAAAAATCTGTTCTATACAACTCCTGCCTTTTCTGAAACCTGCCTGTTCTTTTCTCATTGTTGTATCAACTGCCGTAGATAATCTGCTTATAATCACATTGGCGAGGATCTTGCTGGGGATTGACAGAAGGGTGATACCGCGCCAGTTGTTGCAGTCGTTGCAAGTGCCCTTCTTTGGAATCTTGATAACCACCCCTCTGGTCCAATCCTCGGGTACGCAAGGTTCTCTCCAAATTGTTCTAAAAAGTGGTTCTAATATTCCAGCTGCTGTCTCTGAATCTATCTTGAATAATTCTGCATTCAGGTTGTCTTGTCCTGGGGCTTTGGTGTTTTTCAATTTCTTGATGGCCGGGCTCTTCTTTAGTAGGAGATTCCACGCTGACGTCTAAATCTATCTCCTTTTCCGGAATATCAGCGTTTTCTTCTGGTGTTTCTCTGTTCAGTACTTCTTTGAAATGTTCAGCCCAGCGTGCGTCTTGTTCCGCTTGAGTTGTGAGAAGTTTCCCTTCCTTGTCTTTGATGGGTGGGCTGACTGTAGAGTGGTATTTGCCGCAGATCTGTTTGGTGATTCTGTATAGCTAATTTAGTTCTCCTCGGGCTGCAGCACTCTCCGCCTCTCTTGCTAGTTCTTCAGCAAAAACACGACGGTCAGCGGGCACCATCCTCTTCACTTGTTTGTAGGCCTCACTGTATTGCTGCTTGTATCTTTCTTGCAGTCTTTCTGATTGAGTAATTATCATCTGTCTCTTCAACTTACGTCTTTCTTCTATAACTTCCCAGGTGTTTATCTTGATCCATTCTTTTGCTCGTTTCTTTTCTCTATAGCCTAGGTACTCCTCCGCACTCTGTTGGTAAACAGTCTTGATTTTATTATAGAGTGTGTTAATGTTGTTTGCATTGATTTCTGGGTCTAGATCCTGTAGTGCTTGGAACCTGTTCTTTACTTGTGTGACAAAAATGTGTTTTGTGTGTGAGTCCTTTAGCTTCTGAGTGTCGAATTTTCGCTGTACGTGTGTCTTGTTCTGTGCCTTCCGTAGCTTGAGTCTCACCATTGCTGTTACCAGTTGGGGGTTACTTCCAACGTCAGCTCCTCGCTTTACTCTCACATCCAGCAGTGATCTCCTCCGCATTCCGTTGATAAGTAGATGGTCGATCTGATTCGTGTCTCTGTCGTTGGATGAGTACCAAGTTAACTTGTGGATGTCACGGTGTGGGAATAAGGTGCCTCCAACAACCAGGTTGCTGATGGTGCAAAACTCTATCAGTCTTTCTCCGTTTTCATTCATCGTCCCGCACCCATGTGCTCCCATCGCACGTTCGTTGTTGGTGTTGTCGCTCCCGACCTTTGCATTCAAGTCGGCCATGATGATCAACACGTCGTGCCGTGGTGTGGACTGAACTTCTGCCTCTAACTGTTCGTAAAAAAGTCTTTTATTTCATCATCGCTGTCATTGGTAGGACTGTAGCACTGGATGATAGTCATATTCACTTGTTTTCCTTTTACTCTTATTCTCATTAATTTACTGTTGAGAGGTTTCCATTCTATTATGCTCCTTTCCACTCCTTTTCTCAAGATGATTACAACTCCTTCTTCATGCTGATTGTCCTCTCTTCCTGAATATAGAACTGTCTTTCCTGTTGATGTTGTCACTTTTCCTGATCCAATCCATCTGCTCTCACTAAAGCCTAATATATATAGATTGTATCGGCGCATTTCTGCTGTTACTTGCGCCAGTTTGCCCGTTCGATACATTGTACGGACATTCCAAAAACCTATCCTTGTTTTGGTTTTGGTGTTCAAGACCTCTGTCTTCCTGTCAGTGGCTTCCGCAAAGTGGCTTCCACCACTGCAATTCATACAAGTCCCCTGAGGTGACTCCAGAGGCCCGTCATACCTGCTCATGAATGTTGATTCCATTGATGTTTCCGTAACCAGGGATTTTTTTTTTTTTTTTTTTTTTTTTTTTTTTTTTTTTTTTTTTTAGGGCAGAGTGGTTAGCCCTGTGTCAAAACCCCAACCTGAAGGACCAGGGACCACGCTTCGTCTGATCTCTACCCTTCAACCTGTCTGGCTTGGGAGACCCTACCTGGAGCATTAAGCTCCGACCAGCATAGCTCTCCAGGTCACTGAGACACGCAAGCCCCCCAACCACGTCAAGGGGTGGTCCATTGGGCACCCATTAGGGTGGTCATGAGACGGGTTGTGCACAAAGCCTTGATACTAAACTATCAGTTTTGATCGGCGGACAAGGTTGATATAGATTTGTAGCAAAATATCTACTGAGTTTGTTCATTTAGAGGTTTTAGGCGGATGGTTGCTTTGATGGTTGAAAACTGCTCTGGAATCACAGTGTATCGCGTGCCTTTCGTTTCCTCCCTTGTATTCTAACTTGAACTAGTTACGGCGCGCACGCGGTGGCGCAGCGGATTTGCATTTAGTCAACTGAAAGCACCAGTCAGTCGTCAGGCCCCTATGTTTTCAACTTGAGCTAGTCAGTAACGCAGTGCGGCGCGCACACGGTAGCGCAGCTGATTTGTATTTAATCAAAGCACCACTCATCAGGTCCCTGTGAAAATCGCTTCCGACAGCCAAAAGGTTAGCCGAGTGTGAAAAGGGAGACAATAGCCTGGAAAGGTCTCATAATAGGTAATGGCGGGAGGGAACCCGGCCGCCGGGTGGTAGGTAGAGGCTGTGCAATATTAATTATACGGTTTTATTTTTTTAATGTTTATTTCTACGTGGGTTTTGCCTTTTGGTTGTCAGTAGCGCTTTCCAAGTTGTCAAGGTGATTCCTGTAAGCGTCACCCCGACAAAAAAAAAAAAAAAAAAAAAAAAAAAACCGCTACCCGACAGCCGAGCTGAGGTTCCGGACACTGACAAACCCCAATGCACGCGGGCCATCGAGCTGATGACCGCCGTTGGCCGGCCACGCACAGGCGTGCGCAGGCCAACGGCGGCCGACGTCGGCCCGATGCCCTTTGCGCATTGGGAACTAGCTAATGATACGAGATTAAATCAGTGAAGTGTATAGTCACTGTCCGCCATGGCAGAGTTTAGCCTTTACTCAGCGTAGAGTTAGTCAGTGTGGAAAAAAAAAAACACTTGCAAGAATACAGGCTCACTTATTGCATATCTATGGACAAATATACAAATCAGCCGTGAAATAAATGTGATATTACTCAGTGATGATCTGAAACTACCCTCTGGCCTTTGTTTCACTTGGACTTGACTGACTCAGTGACTGACACACCGCGGGTTAAACTGAAACACTCAGTGACTGAAATGAATGACGAGTGCCAGAATAAATACCGGCGTAAAGAAATGGTGACAGAAATTGTATACTGAAGTGCTGCCGCATCATTTCGGAGTCAGTCAGTGAATGATCTTTACCGGCTGACCCAACTCCGGCAGTAGCGGCCGACGTCAGTCATGACTGACCCCGATGGCCTTTTGCCAGTCAGTCACAGCCGTGCCCATTGGGTATTCGGCTGCCCCGAAGTCCGGCAGTGCCGCCGGGCCGGCGCGAATGAATGAGGGACTGAACGAACGTGCGACTGAACAAAAGCCGCTGAACGGCGAACGGGCTTGAATGAATGACCGTAGGCCGTGACTGAATGAATGAATGATCGCGCGGAATCCGGCCGGACTGACCGCTGAACGACTGCAGTGACTGGCGTGACTGAATGAATGGAAAGCCGAGTAAATGAATGAATGAATTGATTTTGGCATGCCGTGTTTGTTTGTTTGTTTGTTTGTTTTTTGTTTGTTTTTTCGTTTGTTCGTTTGTAAGTGTTTGTTATGGGATCGCCGGCGCATGTGGTCATGGAAACTTCGACCCATGAGCTATCGCACGTACAGTCAACAGTTAAATCCCTTAGTCACGACCTCGACCTTTGGCAAACTTCCGCTTCTGACAGCATGGCGTTCCAAGGAGGTGAGTCGTCGTCTGCTAGTGAACTTTTAAAGCTGTATTTGTCCAATTTTGTAAGTCACTCATGGCCCAGAAACATTTTAGGTACTAGCATTGATTTATATGTGGCATTTATGAAAACACATGTGTTTTAATTGCGTTATTTTTGTGAACGTTATTGAATGCTTTATTCTTGTCATAAATTTCCCCTCTCTCTCTCTCTCTCTCTCTCTCTCTGTATATATATATATATATATATATATATATATATATATATATATATATATATATATATATATATATATATATATATATATCAGTGTGTGTGGTGTAATGTGAGTATTGATTATTTGAAATGTATTATTGTTGCCTGTATTTTCACTATTAATTATGTATACTTTTAATTTATATAAATTATGTGTATGTGTCTTTATGTGCGTGCTATAGCTTAGCAAGGAAATGATTGACAAAAGGTCATGGAAGGTACCATCATTTATCCATGAAAAATAAAGTTTCGTTTCATTTCTCTCTCTCTCTCTCTCTCTCTCTCTCTCTCTCTCTCTCTCTCTCTCTCTCTCTCTCTCTCCTCTCTCTCTCTCTCTCTCTCTCTCTCTCTCTCTCTCTCTCTGATTGTAAAGCAAGTTTTGTATGTACCTAAATCTGTATCATTGAGTAGGCTTCCTCCTCCCTCCCTCTCTCTCTCTTCTCAGTAGCACCATCATGTAATTTGCTGTCAGTAACTGGAAACAGAGGTAGATCACTAGATGATAGTTTTAGGTGGCATTTAAAGGAATGTTTGTGCATTTGCTTTCAAATACCCTGTTTTTATTTCCAGATCTTTCACTGCAGCCACTGGGTAATATGCATACTGTTTTTCAATACAAGAATGGCACCCCTCGACAACCTTCACTTTGCAGTACAGCCCGTGGGTTCCTGACCATTGAAAAGTCGATTTTCAACAACCCTGAGCACTCTCTGCAAGGGTTAGGACAGTATTCACATGCATGGTAGGTGACAAATGGAAATTGTGTTGCTTAAAAGCCCTTTACTGTCATAACTGTTCAAAGAAACATTTCTGGAACAGATGGTTATGAAAAGCTACATACAGGTCTAACTATGTTTCATTTAGACACAGGTGAGTCCACTTCAGCACATGTTATCTTAGTATCAGGTGGTTTGAAAAAAAAACTCCACTCAATGCTGTCTGTACCAGTAACACCGAGCTAAAAATAGAAGGATGTGCTAACACTTGCACATGAGCGCTTGCTGCATGCCCAGACTGCTGTGAAGTTCATTGTTTTGATATGTCAACTGCAGGAGATGTGACTGACCCATAATAGCTGGAGTATAAATACAGTAGACTTCAAGAGACATAGGTACTCATGAGCCCCTTCAGCTGCTTGGGCTCATGAAGGTTTATGCCTTTTGCTGGAACCACTTTGTATCCATGGTTCTTGGATGGCTTCGCTTTCATACCGCACAATGACGGCCTCAATGCACTTGCATACTTCCTCAACCAAACAAGTCATAAACAACCTCCTACTCATACACTTCTACGTCTGGCTGAATTGGTTCTCTCTCTTAACAGCTTTACCTTTGATGGCGTCACCATCGCTCAGTGCAGTGGCGTAGCGATGGGCACAAAAATGGGACCCAGGTATGCTTGCCTCTTCATGGGTTTCCTTGAGCAACAAATACTTCTGCAATACACCAGGCTTGTCCCTGAGATGTATAAATGCTACATCGATGACGGTTTAGGAGCTACACACATGACCCAAGCTGCATTTTTAGACTTCATTCACTTCGTGCAGGACTTCCACCCATCCATCAAGTTCACATACACTATATCAGCTACTTCAGTCGACTTTCTGGACATGAACATCAGGATTGACTGCGGAATGTTGAAAACTTCAATACATTACAAACCTACCGACTCACATTCCTACCTCGACTACCGATCTTCTTACAACCCCAAAACTAAAAACAGCATCCCATATTCCCAGTTTCTTCGGCTAAAAAGAATATGTTCCGAAGAATCAGATTTTGATGTTCAATCCAAAGAAATGGCTGGATTTTTCATCGACAGACATTACCCAAATACTGTTGTTCAAGGATCTCTCCAAACAGTACAAAAACTTAGTCGCGCGAGTATACTGCAGACGAAACCTACTGCTGATAGTGACAGGCCTATCGTAACCATGATCTACCATCCCCAAACCAATCCTGTTCGTAAACTCCTTCTTTCTAACAGGGGTCTTTTGTCATCCAGTAAAGAGTCTGCTGCTATCTTTTCTGAACCTCCGTTGGTAGCTTTCAAGAGGGATATTAATTTGCGGGACATGCTTGTTCGTTCTACTCTCAAGCCTCGTCATACCACCAGACCCTCTGACTCCACTCTGTGCAATGTTCCTAATTGCAAGACGTGTCCTTTTATTTGCCCTTCCACCGTGGTGAATGGTCCACGTTACAAATTCAACATAGACAGATACTTCACGTGTCAAACCACCAACGTGATTTATGTCATCTCCTGTGTGAAATGCGGCCAGCTCTATGTTGGAGAGACGGAAAGAATCATCAACGACCGTTTCAAAGAACATCTTCAGTCTGTCGAGTACAACAGACCGGTCGGACGACATTTCAATCAGGCCGACCACTTCGTCTCAGACATTCGGGTTAAAGGCCTCAAGCTTATGCAAGCCAGTACTATCTGGACCAGGAAAGACCGTGAAAAATTTCTGATTAATAAACTGGGCACTGTGGCGCCACTCGGGATGAAAATGAAAGATTAACATTTTTTACCTTGCTTGTGTCTGCTAACTGTACCTTTCCCTCACTGTGTCACTTCTGTTTTACTACTCACTAGCCAGATAGGTGAGGCTGGTGCTGGATGATATGTACACTTCCTTTGGGGACTTTCTCAGCGCTGGCCGAACGTTTAGTTGGATCCCTTGCCCTTCCCTGTCGGGCGCCCGGTCTCCGGCCCATGGAGTAATGCGCGGTTGTGGGGTGGGGCGATCGTGTGCATCCCTTGGGGATATATGTGGTCGTCTTGTTGCATGTCTGTGTGTTTTTCTGTGGGTTGGTGGGTGCCTGTTGGGTGGGGCTGCTGGCTCTGGCTGGTTGTCTTTCCCCCCCCCCCCCCCCCCTGCCCCTTTTTTTTTTTTTTTCCTTCTCTCTCTCTATCTCTCTCCCTCTTTTTCTCTCTTCCTCCCCCCCTAAACACTTCTCTCTAGCCCTCTTTCTCTCTTTACGCTTTTTCCTTTACCCTTCTTCCCCTTCCTCCTTTCGCCCCCCCCCCCCCCGCCCCCCCCCCCTCCTCTTTCCCGCCCCAGTCTCTCTCTCTCCCTCTCTCTCTCTCTGTGTCTCCCCCCCCCCCCCCCCCCCCTATAATTTTTAAAATTTTTTTTTAATTTTATGAGTTACCCTTGAAGACGGTTTCACAACTACCTACTCTCCACTTATACCAATATATTCTCTTACTGAGTTTGTTTATTTGCTTTGTTTCAATTGACTGGTTTTTTTTTCCCGGGGTCGTTGGTGTTTAGCAGGCTCTGTGTATTAGACACTCAGCCTACTTCGTGCCCAAGGGTACTCCCCGTACGTTCTCTTTCTATCTTTCTCTCTCTCCCTCTTGCTGTCTCTCTCTCTCTCTCTCTCTCTCTCTCTTTTTCTGGCCTTACATGCACGCATTTACTTTTGCTCGCTCCAGCGCATGCTTACTCACACTCTTGTCTCTCGTGTTCAGTTTCTCTCCAAGTCTCTGTCTTATGATTTTTTCCTTGACGTCATTTTCATTTTTTTGTCCACTTTTGTTCTTCCTTTTCTTTTATTTTACGTCACCTCCTTCAGTTGCCACATTCCTTCCGCGAATGAAGATAAGTAGCGGCTAATCTCTCTATTTGTTTGTTTGTCTATTTTGACAAAGGGTATTTACCCGAAATATTAATAAATTGTGTTGTCTTCCTCCCCCCCCCCCCCCTTTTTTTTTTTTTTCCTTCTCTCTCTCTATCTCTCTCCCTCTTTTTTTCTCTTCCTCCCCCCCTAAACACTTCTCTCTAGCCCTCTTTTCTAAGCGTGTTTTTTCTCCGTTGGGTACTTCTTCGCTTTCTGGCATTTAATTACATAACGATGATTTCAAAACACAGTCTGTGTCCTTTTGCAGTGAGGTGGTAATGAAGTTTCAGAGTTCAGATTGCATACAGATTTTTCTACCTTCATCACTACTTGGGTAATCAGTACGCAAACGGGTGAACTCCCATCTAAACTACCAGACTTTATGCTTTGAAGATGCACATTTTGTATCTGCTACGTCGGCCGGTAATGCACACTTTTTAAAATTGTAAAAACAAAATACTTCAGACACACATGAGTAATTTATATAATGTTTTAGTCTTTCTACTTTTAAAACAAATGTGGTATATATGCATACAAAACAAGCATCTTACCTTGCACCTGGAGTGAAATACCCGTACAAATGGCTTTTCCCAAAAACTTTTAGTCATAGATGATAGCCAGTGCAGGTTTCACATTCCAGCCCCCTCAAAACTAAGTGCGAATCCAAGCAAAGGGAAGTAATTTATGAAATCCAGATAGCTTGTGCTTTTTAACAATATACAGTGTTATTTTCATTATACCATAGTAAATCTAAGCAAAAGTCTTGTGGAAATGTTGCGGACATGGCGACAACAGTTTGGCTAGTGTTGTGGTTATATGGTTGACGTGTCTTCAGAGAGTTAAATTTGTATTTACAACAAACAACAGCAAACAACACATTTAACCCAAACCCAAACGCCATCGGGAAACAAATCGACCATTATAAATCAAAGGTAATGCCAAATTAGCTTAGCATCATCAGGCATCAAGCTAATCTGGTATTGCCCTTAAATTATCATGGTCAATCCAATCTCCTGCATCTAGTACATAATCATAAGGGGGGGGGGGGGGGGTGGGGGGGGGGGGGGGGGGAAGATAAAGGAGAGTTTCTGGCTTGAGCAATTGTATGTCAGTTGATATCTTCACTGTTTGCCACTTCAGACTATTTGCTTCTTTTACTGCTCTCTGTCAATTTTCAGGATCATCTTTGTGTTTCACATGAACAACAAGGGACACACCAAGGCGAAGGTGAAGCCCCCACGCTTGAATGGCCAGAGGGTTGGGGTGTTCTCAACACGCTCACCGTACAGACCAAACCCCATCGGGCTCACTCTGGCCAAGATTGAATCCATCACAGGTAGGAACTTAGTAAAATTCAATGGATGCTTTAGAAAAAAGCTTGCTTTTTAGATTCTTTCAAATTTCACGCATACAGTACTTGCAGTGGACAAAAACTTTTTTTTTTTATGTTGTGTTACCAGACAAATTTTCAATCTGATTGGACAATAAAAGTAATCTGAATCTGAACAAAATCAGATATATATATGAAGTAAAGAAACAAATGCAAGCAGCAGATAAATTGAGCAAGAAAAACAGTTAAAGCATTCACCCAGAGCTAAAAAATGAACAGCACATCATGACTGAACAACATAAAACACACAATGGTAAATTTAAAACAAAAAGATGAAGTCACAAAAACAAACCAAGCAAACAACAGTTGAAAATGAAATATAACCACACAATTCAAGCAATAATAATTCCAAAGAAGTAATGCAAAATCGACCCATTCAGGTTGTACACAGTACAAAAGAAGACCGATTCACCATGATAATTCAAGGGTGGTGCCAGAACAGGTGCGTACCAGTAGGCGCCCAGATGTTCAAGCAGCACCCTTGAATTGTCACGTTCGAGCTATCTCAGCTGTAATATACTCATCTCAGGACAAGTCCAAAATATGTGAAGTTCAACCTTCTGGCTCAGTGTGCATATTGAAAAAAGATGTATTTATTTACATATGTGTGCTCAGTGTGTTATTGGCAGAAGGTAATTATATTTTTCAGGTTCAACTGTACATTTTTCTGGCATTGACATTGTGGATGGCACACCTGTTTTGGACATTAAACCGTATATCCCGCAGTATGACTGCCCAAAGTGTGGTCATGGCAGTGCATTGAATATATCACTGGATTCCTGTCTGAGCAGCAATCACGCCTCAGACACTGATGGTGAAACAGTTGATAATCAGAATGATAGAGATGGCAACAATTTTGACAATGAAACAGTTGATAATCTTAACGTGGAAGTAGGTGATAGTTTCTGTTGCAAAGATGACCAGGATTCTAAAGATAATCAAACGTGTTCTGCTGTGACTACAGAAAACGCTGTTTCTTCAAAGGAAAGAGACAAAGGCAGTGGGCATTCAAAAGTATCAAGACATTGTCCTGTGGCCTCAAGGATTGCCCGCTCAGGGGACAGAATGACTGCTGCAGAGCGTGAATTTATTTTTGACGTTACCTCCCTTGCACCCGCTGAACCACAAGCGGCAGCTTCACAGCCAAGGGTGTCCATTGAAGAAATGTGTGCGAGACTAGATGGTAACAGTATAGTGGTTACTTCCCCTGCACCATTGCAACGTTCGGATTTGACGCGCGAGGAAATGTTAGATGACAGTGACACAAACAATGCAACTGTTCAGCCCGAAATTCATTTAGATGATCTTGAACTGCAGCCGAACAAAAAAGAAAATCAATCAAATCAAGGGGGAAATACTTCTGTTGTACCCACCACAGCAGTTGCACAATGGTTAGTCACCCCTCCCATACCCAAACTCAGTGTAATTTTCACTCCCAACGCTGAAAAGCAACTCAAACTCTTTGCACAGCGCAACTCAAAACCTGAGACTGGAGACTCAAAATCGGAGACGCAACGGTCTCTTTATCGTTTAGATTTTCTGAGTGGAGAGGAGGATATTCGTACTGCTATCACGTCAGTGCTTTCAGAAGACCCGCGGTCCGTGTACAGAAGAAAGAAGTGTTCGGACCTGTTGTATTTTTTCACCGTGGACCAGGTGCATGTGACGTGCTGGTTTGATGGAGACAGGGCAGAGGTTGTGAGGCTTCAGCCGCTTTTCCTTGTGGAGAAACTTTCGCAGAAATCTTTATCAAGTGACACTACTTGAGGGAGGGGGTGTTCTCGAGACGCTGTAGACAGTAGTGAGGTTTCTTTCGCAACGAACGACTACCAACAACGAAAGAAAGCAAAACCACTGTGGATAACGTGTGCGTACCATAATCGTAGACAACACTCCAGACATCTCCAAGAGGCATAGATCCTCATGAGCCCGGAGGGCTCATGAGGATCTATGCCTCTTGGAGATGTTTAGAGTGTTGTCTATGCTTATGGTCCAAGCTGATTATCTACAGTGGCTTCGCTCTTACTCGTTATTCGGCGAGTCGTTTTAGTTAGTTTTTTTTTTCCCCCATACAAATGTATGTCAAGGAGAGAGTAGATAATACATGGATTAAGTTTAACAATAACTTATTGAATAAATGTGTAAATTTAATTTTACAGATCTCGTTCAAGAAATTTGGGTGGGATGTATGGGTGGATGGGTGGATGGGTGGGTGGGTGGATGGGTAGATGGATGAATGAATGGGTGGGTGGGTTTCAGAGTGGACGGACGTGGGTGGGCTAGTTTGTGGGATACATATAGGTGTGTGTGGGATAGTTGTGTGCTTTGATGTATGGACAGACAGACGTATAGAACGAAAGCGGTTATTAAAAGATATTAGGTCCTCCAATTTTTAGTATTTTTTATTTTGAAAATGAATGTTGAACTTTGGTGTATGACTTTATAACATTTGTTCTGTATCGGAGCTTTTTCTCAGTTAACTATTAATTTCATGTGTTGAATCCTTACATTCGTCTTTTTCTAAGAGCAGAAAACAAGCTCGTGTGCTAACTACTCATTTTAAATCTTAGATTAGCTTTGGTATGATTTGACTCCAATAAGTCTTATTACTAAATAGATTTAATTTAATGTATACAAACCCAATGCGCAAAAGGCCATCGGGCCGCCGTTGGCCCGCGCACGGCCGTGCGCTTGCCAACGGCGGCCGACGTCGGCCGGATGGCCTTTTGCGCATTGGGAAATAGCTTGATTTAGTCCGTTAGTAGTAATACGTAATACCGGTAGATTTGAACAAAACCCGTCAACATGTATATAACTGACTATGCGCGAAAAGAAATCATTTTTCTCAATTAGTTTAATTTCATTCTCAAGTAATCGTTGGTAACAACAACAGTCTGTCTCAGTAGTCGCAGATGTCTGGACGTTTGTGGCGGGAGAGTGTGGGATGGGCATACTAACATTGAACGTGTTCCTCTTCACAGTCAGGGGGACACATTATAAGCCACCCATTGGGCTGTTTATTGCTTCATCATCATCATCATCAGTCCCTTGCCCGAACTGGGCGTTGGGGGGACTGAAAGGCAGCAGCAACAGACAGTGCTCTCCACTGAGTTCTATTTTGGGCGGTGGCAAGCAAGTCTGACATCTCGAGTTCGGTCCATTCTTTTATGTTTGCGACCCAACTCTTTCTCTGACGACCTCGCCGACGACTTCCTTCGAGAGTGCCTTGGAGGATAGTCTTGGACAAGGTGTTGTGTCGGGTCACGTGGCCAAACCAAGCAAGCTTGCGCCGTTTCACGGTTGCCAGAAGGGGTTCATGTGGGCCCACCAGGGAAGTGACGATGCTCCGTACATATTCGTTGGTCTTGTGCTCGCGGTACGAGATGCGGAGCAACTTCCTCAGGCACTTGTTCTCAAAGGCCTGGATTTTCTTTTCTGAGTCTGCAAGCAGTGTCCAAGTCTCACAGCCGTAGAGTAGAATAGACACTATGAGGGACTTGTAAAGCCTGTACTTGATGGTGAAGCTGATGGAGTTACTTCGCCATATCCTGTCCAGCCTGGCCATTGCGGATGTTGCTGTACCTATCCTGATACGGATCTCTGCTATGCAACTACCGTCTTTGGACAGGGTGGCTCCCAAGTACTTGAAGCTATTGACCTCTTCTAGCTTTTGGCCATTCATGTGAATGTTGCTGCTGCTGTCGCTTGTGGTGTTGATCATCACTTTGCTTTTATCTGTACTGATCTCCATGCCATAAGACCCTGCGCTACTTGAAAGTTTGTCTGTCAGGTTTTGGAGCTCACTATTGCTGCCTGCCATGAGGTCAATGTCGTCTGCGAATCGAAGATTGCACAGGGATCTGCCACCAATAGAGATTGAAGTATGGTGGTCGTGGAGGGTTTCCTGCATGATCTTCTCCAGGAATATGTTGAAAAGGACAGGAGAGAGCAGGCATCCTTGACGGACACCGATCGTCGTCCTGAAGAACTCGCCTGACTGATTGTTAAGTAGAACCGCGCTGCAGGCGTTCTTGTAAAGCGCTTCTATCATTTGGATCAGTCCCTCCTCTATGTTGAACGATCTCATGACTTGCCAGAGTCCATCGTGCCAGACGCGATCAAATGCTTTCCTGAAATCAATGAAGTTGTGGTAGAGTTCGCGCTGATGCTGCAGATGTTTCTCGATCAGGACGCGGCAGTTGAAAATCTGCTCTACAGTGCTTCTTCCAACTCTGAAGCCAGCCTGTTCTTCTGCCAGCAGTTCCTCGGCGAAAGTTTTGAGGCGGTTGAGAATGATTCTAAGCATTACTTTGCTAGGGTGACTTATCAGACTGATAGTTCTGTAGTTCTGGCACTGTTTCAGGTTTCCTTTCTTGGGGAGCGGGATCACTAGAGACTGTGTCCATTCTACTGGCCATTTCTTTTGCTCCCAGATCTTTTGACAGAGTGTAGTGAGGACCTTCGTTGTTACTTCTCCTCCATGTTTCAACAGTTCAGCAGGTACGTTGTCTACACCTGGAGACTTTCCTCCCTTCAGGCCGCGTACGGCTGCTTCCACCTCTTCAGCTAACACTGGCAGGTCTTCAGCCTTCCTGTCCCCAGCCTGGTTGTTTTGGAGGATGCTGGTGTCTGGCTCAGCCTTGTAGTTATACAAGTCTCGGCAGTACTCAGTCCATCTGTTTAGTACAGCAGTGTTTTCCGTAAGGAGTTGGCCGCTGCTGTCTTCGATGACTGTGGCTGTTCGCTGTTGAGTCTTGGTGAGGGTCCTTAGCGTTTCATAAGCCTTCTTGCTGTTGCCATTTGCCATGCCCTCTTCCACGCTACAACACTGGTCTTCAATCCAATCTTCTTTGGCTTCTTTCATCCTCTTCCTGATCTTCTTGTTGACAAGTCTGTACTTGTTTGCTGATGTGAGGTCTTGGCCTCTCTTTTTCTTCCAGGCTCTCCTCTCATCACAGAGATCGAGGATGTCATCGGTGACCCAGGGCTGTTTGCGCTTCCTCTGCTTCCCCAGCACTTCTTCTGCTGTAGAAAGTAACACCTCTTTTATATTTCCAGCAAGGGTGTCTACGTCGCAGTCCAAAGTAGCCAAGGCTGCAAATCTGCCTCCCACCTGGGCTTGGAAGAGCTCTTCTACTTCCGGGTCTTTTAGCTTCTGGAGGTCGAATCTGATGCGAGGGTTCTTGCTATCTCGTTTCAATGCCAGCTTCAACTTGAGGCTAGTAAGGACGAGGTTGTGGTCGCTGCCAATATCAGCGCCAGGAAAGGACCTCGTTTGTGCTTTGTTAACGCTGGATTTGAATCGTCGAGGCAGCAAGATGAAGTCAATCTGGTTATGGACCAGGCCTCCTGGCGATTGCCATGTCACTGTTCTTGACTTCTTGTGTGGATGGAGGGTATTAGCAACGGTGAGACGGTGACTCTCTGCGAACTCTAAAAGTCGCAGGCCTCTGTCATTTGTTTCTCCAAGGCCAAACTTGCCAGCTGTTCCTGCCCATTGTTGGTAGGCGTCAGGGCCGATCTTTGCATTCCAGTCACCGAGGACAGTCAGAATGTCTTTCTTAGGTGTTTTCTTGATGATGTTGTCCAGTTGTTCGTAAAATTCTTCTAATTCTTCATCATCATGGTCTGCTGTTGGAGCGTATACTTGTATGATAGTGATGTTGTGCGGTCGGGCGGAGATGCGGATGGAGATTAGTCTGCTTGACACGGGGGTGCAGCTGATGACAGTTCCAACCACCTCTTTCCTTACGATAAAAGCTACGCCATGTTCGTGCTTGGTTTCTTTTCCGCTGAACCAGATTTTATGGCCTTCATCTGTTGTTGTTTCTCCGAAGCCTGTCCATCGAACTTCTGCAAGTCCTACAATGTCCCAGCGATAGCGCTTCAACTCGTGGGTGAGTTCCTTCACTTTGCCGCACTGGTATTATTTATTGCTTAAAGGAAATCAAAGATAACGGCTTTTCCCTCCGTGGGTGTAATGTGGTCAGTGTCTCCCAGGAATGGGGCGTATAATTATTATCATGAGCCCCTGCGGTCGCAGGGGCCCATGAGAATCTACGCCCTTTGCACCCAGCTCAATGCCACCCCGGAAATATGGCACCCGTTAAATTTGACAGCCCGTAAAACACGACAGCGGAATAAGCGACGTCGTCCAGCTGACACCCAATCACAAGCACTGTTGCGTAACGCAGCCAATCGCGCGCAGCGACACTAAAACGCGTGTCCAATCGCAAATAATGTCATGTCGAGCTTGGCCAATCACTGATCACCTTTTCGCGACACCTGACTTCGCGCAACAGGTTTGCGTCACACAAGTCACTCAAAATAGTATTACGTCACACAAGGGAAGTCACTCTAGCGTCCGATTCAGGTGTGGCAGAAGTGACTGCGCGGGGACATAAGAAGGTGTGGCGGCGACGTTCAAACTAGCTTTCTTTTCTAGATGGAAGCCGTCTGCCAAGCGGAGGGGGGTCGGTCCACCTGTAGGGACCCAGGTTTACATGCCAGTAGGTGAAGAAATTGACGGGGAATATTGTAAGAGATCGGGTTATTTCACACCCAAGGTCTGATTGAAAAGTCGCACCATTACCGTAAGATTTATTAAAAGGTTGTGCCGAAGTTTAAAACCCCTTCACTGCCGAGAAAAAAAGAGAACGCGATGCAGCTGCAAGAGGCATATATCCTCATGAGCCCCCGCGGCCGCGGGGGCTCATGAGGATCTATGCCTCTTGCGGGCTGAGACCACTTTGTGTTCTTATGTTCTTTGGGCCGTTGTGGCTTTTGGTCTTTTAGTGAACACAGATTCCAGATAAATGCACGTCCGTTGCCAGCTAGTTGTAATGAAATCATCGCCATCGTCCAGTGATACCTTCTCGTGTAACAGCACAAATGTGTGATGATCTGTGTCTTTGAACCTGACGGCGCACGCCATAAGGTAAGAAATCACAGACCAGTAAACAGAATCCAAGAGATATACATCATATGAGCCCCTGCGTGTTTGTTGGGGCTCATGTTGCAGGTAGACGCTTTTTTTTCTGCTGCTGCTTGAGTGAAAGTTTATCCCGTCGAATAGCTGCATCGGTCTCAGTGAAGGCACACAGTCGGTGGCACTAAGTTTAGTGTAATTTTTCAATTAAACTAAGTCAGTTTATTTGAAAAATCACACTTGGAACCGATTCTGTTTTAAGGCCAGAATCATACTTAGTTCAAAGTTCCCTTAGTTCAAAGTCATTTAACCCGTTTAGCGCCATGGGAGCATTTCCCGAATTTTTGAAGTGTTACTTAACGACTATGTACCACTTGCAGGAGGTGGATTGACCATGATCATTCAAGGGTAGTGCCAGATTAGCTTGCACCCATGGTCAATCAATCTCCTGCTGTAGGGCGTTGGCGCTGAAAGGGTTAAAACATCACAAAAAAACTTTAGTGCTACAGCGGAAAATATGAATAAATAAGTAAGTAAGTAAATAAATAAAGTAAATAAATAAATAAATACGTAGGCCTAAATAAATAAAATCACGCACCTTAAAGTACCATTACGCGTAAATTTGAAGACACATTTCAGCACCATTTGTGTATATTTTGCCTTGTTGACACACCTGCTGTTCTCTCTGTACACTAAACCAGTTTCCCGAATCATCAGCCAGAATAGCTGTGAGTATCACAAGTATGCTGATGACACTCAGATCTCTAAGTCTGACCATCCTGGTAAACTGCAGACCATTGTCTCCAATGTGGAGAAGTGTATAGTTAAAGTCAAAGACTGGATGACTTGCAACAGACTCAAGTTAAATGATGATAAAACAGAGAGCATGCTTGTTGGTACTCGAGCTAGAACATCCGCCTCCAGCAGTGATCATATTTCCATAGGTGGCCAAGACATTTCTTTCAAATCCGATGTAAAAAATCTGGGTGTATTCCTGGATTCAAGTTTATCGATGGAAAAACAGGTTAGCCATCTTTGCCGCACTGCCTACCTGGAGCTCCGCAGAATAGCATGATCAGATGCTTTTTGACAGAAAAGGCTACTGCCCAGCTCGTATGCTCTCGCATTCTGTCCCGTCTAGATTACTGTAATTCCCTCCTTGCTGGTATCTCATCTGATCAACTCGCTCGCATTCAGCGTATCCAGAATAATGCAGCCCGGTTAGTCCTTCGCAAAAAAACGTACTGATCATGTCACACCACTGCTAAAGCATCTCCACTGGCTACCTGTCAAACAGAGAATATAGTACAAGCTGGCCACTTTGGCATACAAACACTATGACAATACGCTTCCTGCATGTCTGTCTTCTTCCCTTGCCTCACACAATCCTAGTAGAAGTCTACGCTCAAGCTCACAAAAACTGCTTGTTCAGCCCAGAGTCAGCCTAAAAACTGCTGGTGCCCGTTCTTTCAGTTATCAGGCCCCTCACGTCTGGAACTCACTTCCACTGCATGTCCGTCTTTCCCCTACCCTGTTGACCTTCAAAACAAATTTGAAGACCCATCTTTTCCAGGTAGCATATCAAGATTAGCTTAGTCTGGATGTGCTGCCTGGAAATGTTGGTTGTTTTCCCTATGTAGATAGGCTGTGTGTGTGTGTGTGTGTGTGTGTGTGTGTTTCGTGTTAGGAATGCGCCTACATGGTGCGAGCAGATGTTTATTTAAAGAGTGAGTGCGTTCTAATTTTTCTCCTTTTTAATATATATATTTTTTTTTTTTTTTTGTGCTGTAAAGCGCTCCGAGCTTGCTGTTCGTGGGGAAGGGCGCTATATAAAAACTATGTATTATTATTATTATTATTATTACCTAATGAAGTTTAACAGCGGTTGGGACACGCGTAATCGCACTTATTTATTCTGCCCTGCCGTTAGCGTGTCAGTCTATTTTTAGCTGTTTCTCGTACTGAAAGCGTTGTATTTATAGAAGGGAGTGGAGTCACTGTCAGGTTACTTGATAAAAAGACGACGTGTGCTGAACTGGATTGTCCTGTGTCTAAGTGAACCATAACTAGACCTGTGTGTAGCGTTTCGTAACCATCTGTTACAGAAGTGTATCTGTGAACAGTTACGGCGGCAGTGGGCTTTCAAATCAGACATCCATAAATTTGAGGAGGCTTCATAGCGGCATATCTGCAGTAACTGCTTCGATTGCCTGCGGCCAGCAAAACTATGCAACCAACCAACCAACCCGGCAACCTGCTAGATGTTCTGTTGATCTGTTGACCAGTCAACCTACCTCGTTGAATCGTTCAGTTACTAGAAACACTGACCATCATCCAACAGCAAGCGGTATAGATCCTCATGAGCCCCCGCAACTGCGGGGGCTCATGAGGATCTATACCGCTTGCTGACACCATTCTGAAACCGTGTTCCTGGGACAACTAGATTTTTTTAAAAAATGTTAAATTAACGAAGACTGCAGAAAGACTGTCTGCGTCAGCTGGCACTAAAGGGGTTAATAGTCTGCCACATGACAGACGCCCGCTTCCATTTAGAACTAGCAAGATTAAGATTTAACCCATTCAGCCCTGACGCACTACAGCAGGAGATGGTACTACCCTTGAATTACCATGGTCGATCCATCTCCTGCAACAGGTGCATAGTCGTTAAATGACGCGTCCAAAATTTGGGAAATATGTGCGTCGGGCTGAATGAGTTAATGTGATTTATTGATTTGTGAAAAAGTGGAAACGGACGGAATACATGTAAAACTGACTATGAAACAGATGTCCAAATTTCTCCAATAATATATTTGCTATTGGATGACTGCGTTAACCGTTTGGCTGCCGGTAGCGGTTTTTGTCGCGCTAAGATGGGTGATGGATCAGCCTTGATAGTGCCAGATTAACTTGGCCCCTAGAAGGTGCAAAGCGAATCTGGTGCCAGTTTTCTGCTACCCTTGAACAACCACAGCCAATTCTGCTGCCACAGTGGTGTTATAGACCCATTCATTGCCAAGAAACATTACAATTATAGCAATATAAATTGAACATATTGCCGGTCCGTAATATGTGTAGTAGGGCTTTGCCAGGTGAAGGTATGTTTGGTTAATTTGGATTTAGCGCCCAAGCAATAAAAGGCATCACGAATGGTGCCAAGGGGCGGGTTGTGGGGGACAAAGACGGTTGTTGCTCATGAATCACAACCTGACAGCTGACCAATTCAGGCACATTGCAGCTGTGTGTCACTTTGGTTTGCAATGTCATTTCGCCGGGGAAGCTCAATCTCCCAAATTTGAACGGTTCGTGTCACATTCACCCCTGACCGTCCTACATTCTTAATACGTGTGCTAACCTGTGATTTTGGACTTACAGCTCAATGCCATACGGTCCAAAATCACAGAGCAGCACACATTTATTTGTAACCCTTTACTGTCTGTGGACGTAGATTGCGTTTCTGAACTATTATGTTAATTCAAAGAGCCCCAGCCGTGCAAGGAAGATTATCGATTCAAGGAAGCGTCAGCAGGAGTCATAGATCCTCATGAGCCCCCTGCGGGGGCTCATGAGGATCTATACCTCTTGCAACTGGTCGCGGTGTTCAATTTTTCTCCACAGTGAACGGCGGGTTAATGGTCTCGTGTTGCATCGCCGTCTTGAGTCTGATCAATTTAACCAAGCGTCTTCGACAAGTGTAATCGCATGTTCAGTGGAAACGAACCTACCTCAGTTCCAGCGGCATAGATTATCATAGACCATCGCAGGCCGCAAGAGTAATTGGTAATCCACTGTCACTTGCCAGTTCCATTTTCATCCTTGTTCCTTTTCTTCAGGACATCGCCAGGCGCCCAATTTTCGGAACCAAACCTATCAATAACATCGCTCCTTCTTGACAATGAGCGGGCATAACCACACGCGAAGCTTGCGTTGTCAGTCAATCAGACTTTACTGTTAGAGGGGCTGGGCTCGGGCCCCGCCCCCAAGCGCGCGATCCCCTCTCCCCTAGGGGCAGACAATCAAACGGGATGGTCCTCTGACTGCGGGACGAGTTATCTGGATTGGCAATTAGCATCGTCATGAGGCGTCGCCTTCGTCCGTTGGATCAGTTTGCCAGCGGACAAGTAGGCTGCAACCGCGATGACCTACTCAGTTTGAGGAATAGGGATGTGAACCAGTGAATCCGATTCTTACTATCGAGGAGGATATAGATTTTCATGAGAATCTATGCCTCTAAAATATATAAGATGGATTAGTGACTGTTTCAATCATAGATACAGTAGTTAACTTAAAATGAAATTCTACGAATGAATGGCAAAGATGTAAGTAGCTGCCATATTGTGATGATTTTCCTGGGCGCATGAGAATCTACGTCCGCTGCAGGTTGAAAGGGGTTAATTACGAAGGTACTGTAGGGATCAGCTGACCGGTGGGACGCATGCGGAAAGCGGGTAAGCGCAGCGTGTCGTTAGCTTATAAAAGTTATTTGTGGTCAGGTGTCAAACCGGAGGCACGCAAGCCCCATCAGTATTCGGGGCTGAATTGTGGGCAATATAAAGTATGAACACTTTATAAAGTAATATGAAGTAATACGTTAACAAGAAATATGTGGTCTTAAAAGACAACAGCTCTCTCAAGACAAATCTTTCGGGGCAGAAAGTCTGTCGCTTGACATCAACTAATTCAAGGCACACCACATCAATAGCTGCAGAAGTGTCGTATAGCAACGCTATGAATGAGGTGCCTTGAATAAACTGAAGACCATCATTTAGGTGGCTGTAGCCAGCTAAATGATGGTCTTTAACGCCAGGTAATCTGTCGTATGACTGTTCGCTCAAAACAGGTTCTGTTGTATACCGAGATGAGCTGGTCGCCTTTCTCGGCTGCTGATCAGCCACCCAGTGAACAAAAGATATTCGGGCCGACGTCAGGCGTCGTTGGCTAGCGTACAGCGAGCAATGGACCTTCAGGTTGCTCAAGTCAGTGCTTTTAGATCGTAGGCAGTGTCACCAACAGGGGAGGGGTAACAAAATCGTAACATAAGCCTCTGTAGGGACGTGTGACGTGAATCGCAGGGGCTCATGAGAATTTACGCCTACTTGCTTCAACTGTGTCTAAAAATAGCGGACGTTTTCTTAAGCCGATGACTACATAACATGTCATCACCGTATTTGTGGGTAGGTGTCAGCCTCTGAGAAGGGGAGGGTTGACCGAATGAGTGTTGTCTTGTCTCCGTTAGTTTATGTACCTCTTTCTCCTCCTCCTCACACCCCTACCCGGGTCTGCCCTGGGGGACTTGGGTGGGGTTAACTACATTTTAGTTCCCAGGGTCACCCACAGGGTGGGTTTTCCCCTCTATTCTGGGGCATGTGTTTCTGTCTACCCTTGGTCCATTCACTTGTATTTTCTTTTTTTAAATTCTCCCTACTGTCTGCGCTGCCTGTAGCTCTTGATATTGGATGTGTGTTGCTAAATAGTCTTAGGTTTATTTAGCGTATTCGACCGGCTGGCGACATACATTCAATATTCTCGTTTAGGTTTTTTTTTTTTTTTTTTTTCACAAGCAGTGCAGGCACGTCCTGAGAAAGTCTTGTTGCTGTCGGGACGTTAAGCAGTGTACAACCAACCATCCTCCTCCTCACAGTGATTGGTGATTGGGGGGGGGGGGGGGGGCAGGCTTGTGAGAAAAGTGCATTTCTGTTGTGTGGCACCGGAAGAGAAAGGTTTAACCCGCTCAGTGGCACTTGACGCGAACAGTGTTTCTGCAACCTTTGTTAATTCGACCCCCCACCCCCCCAAAAAAAAAATTAATTAATTTAATTTAATGTAATTTAATTAAAATAAATAATAAATAATTTTTAAAATAAATTTTAAAAAATAAATAAAATAAAATTTAAAAATAAAAACAAAAGTGAGCTGTCCCAGAAACATGGATTCAAAGTGGTGTTAGCAAGAGGCATAGATCTTCATGAGCCCCCGCATGCGGCGGCTCATGAGCACTATATCTCTTGCAGTAGGGTGGTATTCAAATTTCTTCGGCACTGAACAGGTTAATTCATTCAGCCCGACAGCCGTATTTTCCAAATTTTGGAGGCGTCATCACCTACAGGCGCCAAGCTAATCTGGCACTACCCTTAAATTATCATGGTTGACCCATGTCCTGCTGCAGTTCGTCAGGGCTGAATGGGTTAACGTAATTAATGGGTATGCTCTGCGCCGCAATAGAAAGTAAATCCATATTTTAAAAAAAAATCGAGATTTTCATTGTATTACAGTGAAAATCTCGCTGTCCACAAAAATGGACTTACTGTATTGTATTCTGCCTTAACTCATTCTACCCCAGACACACCACAGCAAGATAAGGATCGACCATGATAGTTCAGGGGTGATGCCAGAATAGCTTGGCGCCTATGGGCGCCAAGCTATTCTGGCATCACCCTTTTGTCGAGGACAACGGCAACATTTGGGGATTTCGGTGTTGGGGTAGAATGATTTAACGCAGCACATCCGTTGCTGGAACGCGGAGGGGGCGGGGCCAGTGAATGATCAACGGTGGTCACTGGTGACAGTTTAGTGACGTGTCCACGTATCCAGGTGAATTATTGTTTTTAGGGTGAAAGGAAGTGGGGCGGGGGGGAGGGGGGGGGGGGGGGGTTGGGGCTAGTGGGAGAATCGACGGTTTCACTGCTTAGGGGCTTGATCACACGTACTATTCCTTTATTTCTTATGATGCCTTCAGATGTTATCCTTGAGATGAGAAGAACCCAACGAAGAAAGAAACACGCTTAGAAAGGGCAATTACAACACAGTTGTGTTGTAACTCGTTTCTAAGCGCGTTTCTTTCTTCGTTGTGTTGTAACTTCCACTTATAAGCATGTTTCTTTCTTCGTTTGGTTCTCTGCATAAGCATGTTTCTTTCTTCGTTTGGTTCTCTGCATTTTACACGTTTGTCAGTCACCTTTTGGGTCTGGGCCGTCTCCTGCCATCAGCGTTGACAGGAACTTATTGTGAGTATTTTTTCCCCTGTTGGGCGGGGGCAGAAGTGGGATGTGGCCAGAGGACTACTTGCGCAGCAACAATGGTCATTTTTGACACTGTCCACAGGACGAAGTAAATTATTGATCTGTGCTCCAAGGGGGGGGGGGGGGAAGAGCGGGGGAGGGGTTGAGGGAGGATGGGGGGGGGGGGGGGGGTTGTAGGCGTGGCTTGACCGTGGTCAGTGGTTTGGCAATAGACGAGGTTGTGCGAATTCTGTAATTAGGGCTGTGGATAACTGCTTTGCATAAGTCGTTCCGCTTCCAGTCGGAGTTCGGACCCAGTGTCACGACACAATGATGAAATAGCAAAGACCAATAAACAAAACACAGATTTAGCCCAGGCGCACTACATCAGGAGATGGATCGACGTGATAATTCAAGGGTAGTGCCAGATTAGCTTGGCGCCATTACGCGCCAAGCTAATCTGGCACTACCCTTGAATTATCATGGTCGACCTATTTCCTCTTGGGGTTAGACGCGTTAAATATAGTTCAAAACAATGGCGCCAGGACTATGACAAGCTATTGCAAATTACGCGCGGTTTGACCCAGGAATTCCTGGTTGAAGGCCTGTCTGACGGGCAATCGAGCACAAGGACAACTTTACTTTAACTCTTGAACTCTTAGAACTAAATGACTTCCATTCTATCAAATGAAAGTCATTTAGTTATGGGAGTTCAAGAGTTAATTGCAGTCGGATCCAAACGCCCTTTATCGCCGCAAAACAGGTTATAATATATATATATCAAGTTATTCATTCAATCACCTAAACAATAGTATGGCGAACCGGCTGTTTGCATAGAAGCATGTGTATATTATCAATTTCAAGTAATATTATCCTTCGGCTTGTCTTTTAGATTATTTATATTTAGGCATGCATTTTTTTAATGTTGGGGGTTGGCGACTTGTATTTCTTCCAGAAAACACTATCCATTTATGGTTCTAAACGTTGGTGTGTGTCAGCAGTATTTGTAATAAGCCCAGCCATCCACACTTGCCATAAACAAACAAATTCAATGAGCATTTCAACGTCATCCAGACTACACAAACACGCTTTGTGCGGATCTCGCCGCCTGAGAAACACTGTTTGAAGTTTCTCACTCAGGACCATGGCGGCCGTTACTTCCACTCACTGCGCACGCGCGGACCCACACATCCGGCCGGCGACGTGCAGGGAGTCTGGGATACCATTATGGCGGCAGGGCGGAAGACAGGGGGCGCTAATTCGATCCGGGTCTTTTCAACATGTCGCCCAACTCTCAACGACGGGGCCAGCGCTGGTTTAAACTGGGAATTCAGGTGCATTGGGGTGGAAAGACAGAGGCTGAATGGCGGTATTTCCAGCGTTCTGCAAAGCAAGAGGTCCCCGGGCCGGCGTTGGCCGTCGGTCTGCACGCGCACGGAACGTTCGCGGGCAGACCGACGGCCAATGCCGGCCCGAGAAACGTACCCTCGCTGGTGTTGCTAACTCGGTCGCTTGCCATTTAATGGCTGCACTTTGGAGTCTTTGGCATTGAGGCTGCCCGAGATGGCGGAAAATCTGTGAAAGCAAACTCGGGTTGTAGGGAGGACCTTGGCTAGGAAAAGGCGACAGGTCTGGCGTGGTGTAGTGTCCACAATCCGCGAGCCCGGAGTAGGTGGAAGCCTTCTCACCCCCCTACACGTGAGGAACGTGGGTTTACGTGATCGTGAAAGACTGAGAGGGGGGCCAGGATTGGGCCTTAAAATTAAATCGTGACGTGTTATTGTCGTGCTGTCGGTTTTCGTGGCCCCTGACAAATCAACGTCATTATTATATTTTATTTGTGAACACAAAGTTGTATGAGATCAAAGTATTTATTTTGTTATCTTAAATTTATTCATTCATTCATTCATTTAGAGTATGAGATTCGGCACTTCTTTGCAAAGATGTGTTAAACCCGCGACAATTGCCACCCCATGCATTCTCTGTAAATTGAACGAGTAAGGGACAGATCATCATGATCCTCCGAATTGCAGAGGTCTTAAGAGGATCTATGTCGGTCTCTTCCGGAAAACAAATGCGAGACCAACTCCACTGCAAGAGACAAAGAATCTCATGAGCCCTCGCAGATGCGGGGGCTCATGGGGTTCTTTGCCTCTAGCTGACCGTACTCGCATCCATGTTCCTTATACTAATGGGATTTTTTTTTCCGTGTTGAATTTGCCCTGCTTTTAAAGACATAATTTTGCTTCTGCTGGCGGGTCATTCATCAGATTTTCCCCCCCTCGGCGCCATGTAGATCTACGCCTCTGTCAAGACTGATGGAGTTCTCTGCAAATTTTGTATCGAGGTCTGTATTTTTAGCAGGCGCCAAATATTTGCCGACGCTTTCTTCTCTGATTCTGGGGTGGAAACGAGCGAGCCAAGGGGACAAAGTTGGTGTGGCAGGCAGGACTGATTAATGTGAGGATCGCGCCTTATTAATTCTGTCAACAAATTTAGATTTGCGCTGCACAGAGCCAGCACAGTGTTACTAATCCTCTCCGCCTGCTAATGGAAAATCAGTAGGGGAGGGTGCCGAGAGAGGAAGTACCTTTTCAAGGTGCTCTGTCTGGTGGAAAATTCTGGAGTTATACGAAGCGTGAAACGAGCTAGTCTGTCTTTTTGTCAGGCCGCGGGCTGGATTTCTTCAGGTACACGACTCGTTTTCACGGCAATCTTGACTCAGGGCTATACAGCTTATTTAGCGGGGTATAAAGCTTTTGTAGAGGGGTATACGATTTTTTTTTAGAGGGGTATACAGGTTTTTGAAGCGGAGTACAGGTTATTTAGAGTGGTATAACCTGACACATAAACCATGATCCGGCGTCTATTATGCTGGGGTCGCACGCCACTCGAGCAATACTTGACTCAGGAACTTTTTATATGCTGTTAGAATATTTGTTACTTCTTATTGGCTTATAAAAATACTCTGTCTCCGCCCCGCCCCCCCCCCCCACCCCCCCCCCTCCCCCGCCTCCCCCTCCCCGTCTTTTTTCAGTTTGGAATAGGTTTTGTTTGTTAAGGTGTCAGATTTTAAAATGTCAGTACAATTTTTTTATAAAATGCACACATCACAGGGACATAGGTTTTGTTGAAGTGTTTTATTCTATTGTTTTCATTTTTCCTGTATATCATGTTGCGTGCATGGACCAGTGTGTATGTTAGGGTGACAGTTCTTTTATGTTGAGTATATTTGTGTTGTATGATGCAAGGTTGATTGGTTAGTTCAGGGTTTAAGTCCACCGCACCGAAGTGATAGCAGACCGCCCTGACGGTCGGGTTACGTGGGCGGGGGGTGGGGTGGGGAGGACTGGAGTGTGTGTGTGGAGAGGGGGGATGTGGGGGGGGGGGGCGGCAGGGAAATCTATTGCCTATGGAATACGACCTGAACACTGATCAATTCAGGCACACTACAATTGTGCCACTTTGATTTACCAGGACCTTTCAACGAACATGCTATTGCACGAGCCCGTATTTTTTCCCTAGATTGCGAGTCC
Organism: Semisulcospira habei; assembly: GCA_036245525.1. Taxonomy (NCBI): domain Eukaryota; kingdom Metazoa; phylum Mollusca; class Gastropoda; family Semisulcospiridae; genus Semisulcospira; species Semisulcospira habei. The sequence goes on along the minus strand of BTPG01000001.1, from coordinate 72,408,107 downwards.
GGCGGCTACCGGCGCAGGGACGGGGACTCGAAATCACGACCCAGCAGTTCCCTTTACTCTTTCACTCCGGCTAGTTAGTTAGTAATTTCTATTAACCGCCTGAGCTATTACGGACTCTTTTATGATACAAGGTATTGTAGTACCCCATTTGAACGGCGCCTGGAGCTTTATTGAAAATATGGGCGCCTTACATTGTACACGATTATTATATGACCCATTGACAGAACGTGTTACTATTATGGTTGACCAAACTTTATGCATAATAAAAGCACTTCCAGTCCTGATTCATCTGCTTTTAGTAGTTGAGATCATGTAAAAAAAAAAAAAAAAAAAGACTGAATATACACTAGAAATAACATGGGATACACATTTTGAGAGGTTTAGTGACTGCATGATCAAAATGTTGGCCAAGGCTGTAAATTTCCCTTGCGGCCAGAAAGCATCGGCGATCGACCTCGTGTGGGCGATGTGATGGCGTGCAAAGAACAGGTCGACCTACTGGTTTCATATCATCAATTCTGTGAGGCAAGACATGTATAAATATTCACCAGTTAAAATCAGATATTTTCATGTGTGAAATATTGCGGTATTGCCTATTAAAAAACGGCATGTTGAACGTCAGGTGTATTGTCATTTTGCGACAGAAAGTCTCTTCTCTGAACTTCGCACAATGTGAACCTCATAGCAGACGAATTATGACCATCACTTCTTCTCCTGTACATGCATAATGCACCCACTTCGCATGTTTCAAGATAAAAACACAAATAGCCTTTTTTGAAAGGCGAGTTTACTTCCACTGGTTTTCGTTGTACGAATCGACGTTCGACATAGTTGTCTTGTTTTTCTCAACTGCTGCCGATGTCGTTTTGAAAATTTACCCATCGTTTCTTTGTATCACGTGATGCATGGGCGCCATGATGGATCGATGATTGCGGCAAGCTTCAAACCGCCAGAACTCGAGAAAGGTATGTTGTAATATTCGCCTTTGTCTGACGTCCGACATAAAATCAACGTTCAACATAGTTTCTGTATAGTTTTTGCATAACAGTTACCTAGACAACGGATTGATATGGCATTTGTACCGATAGGATTTACAAGCTGTGCAGATAGAAACGAATTTGGCAGTTTGTTGTCGCCAAACATGTGTGTTGAAAATGATTTACGTCATTACATTACCACAATGCGTGTTTTAAACATGACGTTCAATCAAAGAAAGTTGATATTTGGTGCAGCATCTTTGTCTAGACTGCTCTCTGGAACGTCGTTTTCCCTGACACGTGTAGCAAGACACACGTGACATCACTGTATTTATCTGTTTCTCCTGCAATTTCCAGTTGCTTGAAAACCCATACTGACCATCTGTCACTATCTTAATAGATCTTTGAGCGGAGTATGTCTTCATATGAATGTATGAATTTTTCTTTTACACTGTTTTAACCTTCATTGTGGTGAGCCACATTTGAGAAGAAATGAGTGTAGAACGAGATGTAATTTGCAGTTTTAAGGATTGATGACCAGTTCAATAAATGAGGAATAGTGCAGAATGATATGTAATTTAGCAGTATTACGGATTGATCAGCAGTTCAGGTAAATGAGGAAATGTGTATATGCAGTGTTTGTAGGGGACGAAAAGTGACTTGTGGGCAGACTTGTGGTTTTGGATGGATAAATGTTAAACCTCCGTTCAGTTTGTTGTATTGATTGTACATTGCTTAACGTCCCGACAGCAACAAGGCTTTCTCAGGACGTTAGTTTGTTGTAATTATGATGTTCGACATAATATCTGTTTTCCTGAATTTGCATTGATCTTCCTGTACTTGAAATAAAATGATCATAGGAAATGTTGATGTTGTCTCTCATAAATTTTTTACATGCCTGAGACTTTGGTTTGAATGAGAATGTGGCTGCATTTCACATTTACAACAATCAGAAAGAAGCATCCCTGTCGGATGTCAGGTATTACAACAATTCCTCTCTTTCAGTGACACTCTGAAAACCTGAATGATTTAGTTTTGCAACAGAAATTCACATTTACTAATCTTTTTAACTGTTCAAGTAAACATTTTCCAACTTGGATCAATAAGAAAAAAAACACTTACACCGTTGTGTTGTAATACCTGACTGTTACGATTGTGGTTGTGTTGTTCTGTGGGAGCGTGCGTGCATTGGTCTTGGGGAAACGATCCGATATTTATTTGAGCTATCATGATTACGAATCACGTACCTTTTTAGTAACTGAGATTCGCACAGAGAGCGAAATTGATTGTCTTTTGATACACGGAGTTGAATCCCCAAGAGTCTAGAAAACTCTCGAATAATCAACGTGTTTTCTGTGCGCGTGAAGTTAGCAGCCAGTATGTGTTACGAAAAGTCATGAAACTTCCGGAGATTTCGGGGAAGGTCGTGAACTGACAGACCACGGAACACAGTACCGTTTCCGTACTGTCCAGTCTCTTAGCCATAGTCAGTCCCAGGCATCCCCTAATATTTCAATCCCCTAAAAAACACTACTGCCCACCAGCTGCACATTTGCCATGCACAAAATAACAATAAAAACAGCACATTGACAGTCTCATTTCTTGGCTATGAACCTGATTCCTTACCAACCCCACACCCAAGCACAGCTGAAATCAGCGTGCCCCTCAAATCACTACGTCAATGGCAACTCAACATAGGCCCACAATTGTCCACTGGATAAGCTCAGGATGGTATGAATCAAAGCACCAAACATGTATCCTCTCATCTAACTAAAACTTTCCAGCAAATTCCAACATTCAGCCCTACTACAAATTTTTAAACAAGGCAAAAATTATTTTTAAAAACACCGGTCCTTGCACTGCCTGAACTGGCCAAATTTTACTATGTAATGTGACCTGAAAGAGGATCTCTCCCACCTGAACACCATTCAATCTGCCATCAGTGCAACTCTTAGACACTAGCTAAGTCAAACCCAAAGTGACACCATTGAATGTTGCTGCATCTTTAAGTTATGGCCCATTATGTGAAGCGCGTTGTTGTGGCGTTTACTATGCTGTTGATGTTTTGGATCATGCATATCTGATGCCATGAAAACCAGACTAGATGTGGTCAGAATGCCTCCAAAATTGGCATGTACATCAAGTAACATATCTGATTTTCAGAAATGTTGCATTTGAGGCACAGGCACATGAAAGTTTATTTTTTTAATCTATATTTACATCTTGTCTTAAGACCTTGCTTTTAGTCTGGCTGACCAGATTTTTACCTATCCCGCCGTGAGATGGCCTTAGTCGCCTGCTCGGCGTTAAACCCAAATAACTAACTAACTATTTTTTTATATTTTTTCATTACCCACCCCCCTACTTTTTCTGTTTTTCCAAATTTACACACACATGCAATACAGTCAAACTGACTTCTGGTGGGCTGGACAACTGAAAAAGGTTACCATGACACTGACATTGATGAAAAATAAGCTTTCAGACCCAAGGCCATTTCCTTGTGTATCTCAGGGCAGCCAAAAGGACAATGCTCAGGCATCCTCACTGACCCTGTTTGGTGCCAACAAGCTGGAAGAGGCCTGTAACCAGCTGCCATGCCCTATATGCTGCTGGCAATCTTTTCCACAGGCAAAAGGGGTCATGAAACAGCTGTGCAATTTAAACATTAAGTCTACTGAACTAACCCACAGACAAAAGAATACACAAAACAGCCAAAACTATGCTACGCGGGACACACCGCATACCCAAAGAAGTGTCTGGAGTGCTTATTTAGGAGATAGCACGGAAAAAAAGGTTATGTACAGTTCATTTTTATATAAAACACACCTGTCAGAGTCTCAAAAGACCTCAACTCATGTTGCAAATGCAGCAGGCATCTGTGTGCCAAACCTGTGAGCATTCCTGTAAAAGCCTGTACTGCTGGCTGAAACTGCTGGTCCCATAACAATAACTCAAATGAGCTTTACACAGAGTAAAAGTGCTTGTATTTGGCTCAGAATAGACACCAGAGACATCCTTACTGACAATTACAGCAGAATGACACCTCAGACGCAGCCAGTGTAGCTGGATCATGCAAAATAACACTTCTGCATGTCACACTATTTTGGCGGCTGATTTCACTCTGAGGTCAGCTGTCTAATAAAATGAACATGCTGACACTGTTTCATTGTAGTTTTGATATTAACCTTTGACCTTAAGCCCCCCACCCCTTCCCCCCACCAACACCCCCCCCCCCCTCTTAACCACCCCACCCACCCCACCTCACCCCACAACTTCAATAACTGAAAGAGTGACTTTTTTGTACGCATTTATCAAACTTAACGCCCCAAACCACACCCCTTTCAAGGTCAAGGTCACAGCTCAAGGTCGAAGGTCAGACTCATGACTACTTGTAAGACCAAAAAATAAATGAACAAACACACTAACCATAGCTCACAGTGCAGGTAAACAGGGTGTTGCAACACAAAACATGCAAAAACGCCTATAAAACTGCAATCGCAGCGATTTTTGGGGGAAAATTAAAACATTTTCATGATTTTCTCAGTTTTCCAACTGCAAATGTCCAAACTCAATGATATGGTAACATTAAACCAGTTTCAGATCTATGTCACATATGGCATGTGGTGCCCTGACAGGCCACGGAACACAGTACCGTTTCCGTACTGTCCAGTCTCTTAGCCATAGTCAGTCCCAGGCATCCCCTAATATTTCAATCCCCTAAAAAACACTACTGCCCACCAGCTGCACATTTGCCATGCACAAAATAGCAATAAAAACAGCACATTGACAGTCTCATTTCTTGGCTATGAACCTGATTCCTTACCAACCCTACACCCAAGCACAGCTGAAATCAGCGTGCCCCTCAAATCACTACGTCAATGGCAACTCAACATAGGCCCACAATTGTCCACTGGATAAGCTCAGGATGGTATGAATCAAAGCACCAAACATGTCTCCTCTCCTCTAACCAAAACTTTCCAGCAAATTCCAACATTCAGCCCTACTACAACGTTTTAAACAAGGGAAAAATAATTTTTAAAAACACCGGTCCTTGCACTGCCTGAACTGGCCAAATTTGACTATGTAATGTGGCGTATTCTTGTGTAACGTCATTACACACCGAGATTTCCCAAAATTGGGGTTAAAATTAGCAGTCAAATTTTGTAGACTATTGTAGTCTATTCTAGAAAGTTCTTTTTCATCAATGTTTATGAGTTTCGGTTACGTGTTCTGTTCTGACTGGTTGTGTTGTATGAATTTGCTAGATTATTCTGGAAAGCTATTATACTATAAAAGATTGTGCTGGGAAGCGCGATTGTACATTGTCATACATTGTCAGTTGTAGGGACACACAGTTTATCGTAGGTACGTGGTTTTTATGAGTGGTTTTTATATCACGGTCACATGGTACGGTTTGCGCTAAAGTGACTGACTGGTCGTGTGACGTAGGGAGAAAAACAATATATTATGTTTTCATCCCTACGTCACACGACCAATCCCTTTAGCGCAAACTGTACCACATGACCGAGCTACAAAACCCTAATAGCGAAAAATGGCGGACTTCTATTTGCCCTCTTTGTGTCGCATCTTGGATGCGATTTTTGTTCTATAAAAGATCACCAAAACGTTCTAAAGTAAAAAGTACGTAGTGGTGTTCGAAACAACAAGCACACTACTGGAGATGGCAACGTCATAAAATATTTTAAATTACGTCATAAGTCTATTATGTATAAATGTATATACATTGTGAGAGACGCAGCGTAACGGTGGTGTAGGTTGTATGAGAGACGCGGCAGTGTGTCAAAAATGTTCAATGTATTGGAGAAGAGATAGTGTACCACTGTGAGTGCTTTTGTGAATGCATTGTGTGGAGATCGCATCGCTGCAATAAAATATTGTTGGAACTGTTACTCCAGTGTGGTCTACATCCTTAAGCCACGTGTGACGGGTTGCAGCTGAATGAAGTTTCTTTAAAAAGAACCTTACGTGCTTGCGTCTGGTGCGATTACGACTCAACACGTAACACTGACCTTCGACATAATCTCATATGAAAACTTCTGAATGAGATTTCTCTGAAACTATGGAACAGACTATATTCCAATTTCACATACTATTTGCAAATGCTACAAACTGTCCAACACATAATTTTCATATAATTTTATCACTTTCATTTTCAAGCACCCATATTGTTGCCTCTTCAGTAACACCTTTATATTATATTATATTATATTATATTATATTATATTATATTATATTATATTATATTATATTATATTATATTATATTATATTATATTATATTATATTATGTTTTCCTCCCTACGTCACACGACCAGTCACTTTAGCGCAAACCGTACCATGTGACCGTGATATAAAAACCCCTGTAGCGAAAAATGGCGGACGTTTTGTAGCCCTCTCGATGACGCATCTTTGATGCCATTTTTGTTCTGTAAATGATCGCCAAACGTTCTAAAGTACAAAGTTACTTAGTGTTGTTCGAAACAACAAGCACACTCAGTACTGGAGACGGCAACGTCATGACATATTTTAAATCACGTCATAAGTTTATTTTGTATATAGCTATATTCCTTTGGCGTCAGTCATGTCTGGCGTGATCCAGGTCGCAAGATGTCTTCTTGATTTCTTTTACGAAAATAGTGGAAGTGGAGGAATGAAAAAAAAAAAGTTATTGGTCGGACGGGTTCGCTGCACGGACCCTTGTAGGCCTTCGAGAGGTCTTCCTTTGACTTCCCTCAGCTCTACACGGGTCCGTGTAGCGAACCCCTTCGACCAATAACTTATTATATTATATTATATTATATTATATTATATTATATTATATTATATTATATTATATTATATTATATTATATTATATTATATTATATTATATTATATTATATTGTAGCAGGGGTTTGCTACACGGACCCTTGCAGGCCTGAGGGAGGACAAAGAAATTATTGTACCCCGAAGGCCTGAGGGATATAATCTGATCAACTCACTCGCATTCAGCGTATCCAGAATAATGCAGCCCGGTTAGTCCTTCGCAAAAAACGTACTGATCATATCACACCACTGCTAAAGCATCTCCACTGGCTACCTGTCAAACAGAGAATAGAGTACAAGTTGGCCACTTTGGCATACAAACACTATGACAATACGCTTCCTGCGTATGTCTTCTTCCCTTGCATCACATAATCCTAGCAGAAGTCTACGCTCAAGCTCACAAAAACTGCTCGTTCAGCCCAGAGTCAGCCTAAAAACTGCTGGTGCCCGTTCTTTCAGTTATCAGGCCCCTCACGTCTGGAACTCACTTCCACTGCATGTCCGTCTTTCCCCTACCCTGATGACCTTCAAAACAAATTTGAAGACCCATCTTTACCTGGTAGCATATCAAGATTAGCTTAGTCTGGATGTGCTGCCTGGAAATGTTGGTTGTTTCGTATGTGGGTAGCCCATGTAGATAGGTTGTGTGTGTGTATGTGTGTGTGCGTGCGTGCGTGTGTGTGTGTGTGTGTGTGCGTGTGTGTGTGTGTGTGTGTGTGTGTGTGTGTGTGTGTGTGTGTGTGTGTGTGTGTGTGTGTGTGTGTGTGTGTGTGTGTTTCGTGTTAGAAATGCGCCTACATGGTGCGAGCAGATGTTTATTTAAAGAGTGAATGTGTTCTAATTTTTCTCTTTTTTAATGTTTTTTATGTGCTGTAAAGCGCTCCGAGCTTGCTGTTCGTGGGGAAGGGCGCTATATAAAAACTATGTATTATTATTATTATTATAATGGTTCCTTTGACCACCCGAAGGCTTACAAGGGTCCTTGCAGCAAGCCCCCTGCTACCAATAACGTATTTGTTTTATTCCTCCACTATTTTCGTAGTGAGAATGGTAGTGTTACGTAGGGATGAAAACAATATATTAAGTTATTGGTGGGAAGGGTATGCTACACGGACCTTGTAGGCCTGTGGGAGGTCAAAAGAAACATTGTACCCCGAAGGCCGAAGGCCTGAGAGGGTACAATGTTTCCTTTGACCTCCCGAAGGCCTACAAAGGTCCGTGCAGCGAACCCCTCCAACCAATAACGTATTTGTTTTCATTCCTCTACTATTTTCGTAAAAGAAATCAAGAAGACATCTTGCGACCTGGATCACGCCAGACAAGACTGACGTCAAAGGAATATACCTTTATACATAATAGACTTATGACGTCATTTAAAATGTCATGACGTTGCCGTCTCCAGTACCTAGTGTGCTTGTTGTTTCGAACAACACTAGGTAATTTTGTACTTTAGAACGTCATGGCGATCTTTTATAGAACAAAACTGGCATCCAAGATTTTTTAGTTCCCAGGGTCACCCTGGTCAGCCCCACAGGGTGGGTTTTTCTCTCTATTCTGGGGCATGCGTTTCTGTCTACCCTTTGTCCATTCACCTGTATTTGCCTTTTTAAAACTCTCCCTTACTGTCTGCACTGCCTGTAGCTCTTGATATTGGATGTGTGTTGCTAAATGGTCTTAGCTTTATTTAGGCCCCATGTGTTAGGTTTATTTAATGTATTTGACCGGCTGGCGACATACATTCAATGTTCTGTTTATTTTTTTTTCACAAGCAGTGCAGGCACGTCCTGAGAAAGCCTTGTTGCTGTCGGGACGTTAAGCAATGTACAATCAATCTGTCTGCACTGCCTGTAGCTCTTGATATTGGATGTGTGTTGCTAAATGGTCTTAGCTTTATTTAGGCCCCATGTTGTAGGTTTATTTAACGTATTTGGCCGGCTGGCGACATACATTCAATTTTCTGTTTAGTTTTTTTTTCACAAGCAGTGCAGGCACGTCCTGAGAAAGCCTTGTTGCTGTCGGGACGTTAAGCAATGTACAATCAATGTACAATCAGTCACCCAGAGGGCTACAAAACGTCCGCCATTTTTCGCTGCAGGGGTTTTTATATCACGGTCACATGGTAAGGTTTGCGCTAAAGTGACTGGTCGTGTGACGTAGGGAGAAAAACAATATATTATGTTTTCATCCCTACGTCACACGACCAATCCCTTTAGCGCAAACTGTACCACATGACCGAGCTACAAAACCCTAATAGCGAAAAATGGCGGACTTCTATTTGCCCTCTTTGTGTCGCATCTTGGATGCGAGTTTTGTTCTATAAAAGATCACCAAAACGTTCTAAAGTAAAACGTACGTAGTGGTGTTCAAAACAACAAGCACACTGCTGGAGATGGCAACGTCATAAAATATTTTAAATTACGTCATAAGTCTATTATGTATAAATGTATATTTTTTTTACGTCAGTCATGTCTTGCGTGATCCAGGTCGGAAGATTTCTTCTCGATTTCTTTTACGAAAATTGTGGAGGAATGAAAACAAATACGTTATTGGTAGCAGTGCACGGACCATGTTGGAATCATCTCCTGTCGGAATCACCGCGACAAAAAGCGCTACCAACAACCAAAGGGTTAAGTTACACAATTATAATGTCGGTGGCCAGCAGACATGCAATGCATAAATCACAATCTGTAAATGTTTTGAAGAAAACGTTCGAATTTAATTAGAAAAAAAAAAGTTGCGTTGAATTTATTTTCCGTTTAACAAAATTCTTTTCCTTGTATAGTTTGTTTCAGCGCACGAACACGCAAAGTAAACCGAACATCCCTCTCTCGCGTGCAATCAACAAGTGTATTTTTGGCGTCAACCTGTCAAGATCTCATTAGGATCTGTACATGGCAGAATGCTGAAGAAATGCGCCAAATTAACCCCCCCCCACCTTCCCTCCCCCCCCCCCACACACACACACAAACACACACCCACCCACCCACCAACACACACACCCACACACAACAACAAAGACCGAATGGAATCGGTGACAATTAAATTTTAAGAGAAGAAACTAACTGTTAAAGTAAATTCAAATAAAGTGATAATTGCTGTTTAACCCTTTCAGCGCCAACACCCTACCGCAGGAGATTGATTGACGATGCTAATTCAAGGGTAGTGCCAGATTAGCTTGGCGCCTGAAGGCGCCAAGCTAATCTGGCACTACCTTTGAATTATCATGGTCAAGGCACCTCCTGCAAGTGGTACATAGTTGTTAAGTAACACTTCCAAAATTCGGGAAATGAGCCCATGGCGCTAAAAGGGTTAATAACCTTGTCCACACGGCAAAAACGTGATCGGACAAGGTGCATAAACCTCACCTGTTATACCAGACCACGCCCTAAACCGTAAAACAAATCTCGCATACATTTGCGAAATCTGGCAGACGGGCGCGCACTATCAACCCAAGCATTTATTCAGTTGACGAAATGGTGGAAGTTTCGTCACTGAACGAGGAAACTCAATTATTTTTTCGGAAAGTATAAATGAACACTTCACGATTTTCCGCCACGTAACCATGAACTATTGTGTATTTGGTTTTAACCCCTTTCCTGCAAAATGATGAATAGGTTTTTTCTTCTTCTGATATCTTCTGAAATCTTTGTTCATTTCACGACCAAAAGCAGCAGTTACCCGTCCAAGGATCATGGATACAAATTGGTCTCAGCAAGAGGCATAGATCTCATGAGGATCTATACCTCTTGCAGTTGAGTGGTGTTTTAAATTGAAAAGACAGCAGTGAAGGGGTTACGAGTCAACTCCCCGGCGATTTTTCGTGATCAAGTTTTACTGCGAAGCAGGTGCAAATGGAGACTGCATTATGATTGATTGAGTAATGGTTGATCTACGACCTTGGACCCTAACTCCAACGCCAGACGGTTCAAAATTGCAGGCCAACGAACACGTCCGTGCTGGTCTGTGATTTTGGACCTTACGGCTTGCAGCCCTAAGGTCCAAAATCACAGACCAGCGGTCACTTTTAAGGACTACCGTCGTAATCCGAGTGTCGTGAGTTTGGCGCTGGGTGACGCAGCGCGCTGATTTTAGGGCTGAGGCCGAAAGCCAGGTATTGTAAATTAACGATAAAATGACGAGGCCGACTGATTTTAGGGCTCAGGGCGCAAGCCGGGCATTGTAGCCTGGGTGTCAAGTGCCGCCCTCGTACAAAGCTCCGGGCGCAAAAAGGCAGCAAAGCTGTCAAGTAAATCATAAACAGCGGACTACCCGTTGGCTAAAATGACAACCTTCCTCCCCCTCCCACCCTTAACCCCCCAGGTGTCCCGCCCTCCTCCATCCTCACCCCGCCCCCATTTTCTTACCAAACTTCCTTAACCCTTCCCCTCTTGACGCTTCCGTTCCACCCTAACCCTGCCCCTTTCATTGCCAAAAGCCAACTAGATCAATTTTTAATCGCAACCCACGGCTATAATTGACCTTGTCTTCTCTTTTTCTGTGTGTGTTATAAACAAAACACGAGGTCGCTGGCTCATTACATATACATGTACATGTAAAACACGCAATATTAACTCATTCGAGACGTGCCGCCTCCGGATACGCGGCATAAGCCGCGTATCCGGAGGCGGCACGTTTCGAATGAGCTAAGGCGTATTTGGCAAATTTCAAGCAAGTAAATCTCTTAGATAAAAATCAAAGTTTTCTAAAATATTAAATTAATACGATGGAAAAAAAAATAAAAAAAAAACAAAACATAACCCACAAAGTCCCCTCTATATGAGAGCTGTCTTCGCTGTCAAGGATCTCTACCTTTTGTCTTTGACTTGATTCTGATGTTGAAATATCTCCTTCTGAAAAAGCCTCGCAGATGTGCCAATGTGTGATAGTGAACTCTAGAAGGGGCGCGCGCAGTGCACACGCGTCATTGGTTTGTCAAACGTCATTTGTCATGATGTATGTTTTTGTTTTACGTAATTTTATATTTAACGTGATACGAGATTCGCTTTCGCTTCAAGACTTGGGAAAATGGTGACAAAACTAGAATTTCACGGTACAATTTCAGTCTTGCTATAATTTGTGTGAAATCAGGTTGACTTTACCTATCTGCATGTTGTACTAAGTACACATGCATGCTCTTCTGAAAGCGCGTCGATGTGTGTGTATGCGTGTTTGCATGTGCGCGCTGCAAACATCCTCAAGAGACATAGATGTTCAGGCGCCCTCCGGGTACTGGAGGATCTATGCCTCTTGGAGATGCGCGCATATGTGTCATTGGTTTGTCAAAAGTCATTTGTCATGACGTATTTTTTGTTTTTACGTAATTTTATATTTAACGTGATATGAGATTCGCTTTCGCTTCAAGACTTGCGAAAATGGTGACAAAACTAGAATTTCACGGTACAATTTCAGTCTTGCTATTATTTGTGTGAAATAAGGTTGACTTTACCTAGCTACATGCTATACTAAGTACACCTGCATGCTCTTCTGAAAACGCGTCGATGTCAGTGTGTTTGCGTATGCGTGATCATGTGCGTGAGTGCATGCGCGCGCTCCAAACATCCTCAAGAGGCATAGATGTTCATGCGCCCTCCGGGCACATGAGGATCTATGTCTCTTGGAGATGCGCGCATATGTGTGAGTTGTAAAATGAATCGCTTCAGGAATAAGACTTGGACACCTCTTTTGCCAGATCACTAGGCCTACATGTGCAAGGGGGACATAAATAGATATAACGTCACTGACAATTCAGCCCTGTGAAGGCACAAGTCCATTTTGATGCAACGCGAGGTTTTCATTGTAGTACAACGGCAATCTCGCTTTTCACAAAACTGGACTTACTGTCTATATGCTTTCAGTGGCCGAGCTGTTCAATTGTATGTCGACTCTAGCCTGCCCGCTCCTCCCCTGCTTGTTCGGTTTTATGGGTGTGAAATTTGTAACGGGGTTGTTATGGTCTGCCCGTTAAAGCTGATATAATTATTGGGCACTATTCTGTGGCTGAGATAGGCCCCGTTCCCTCTCATTGGACGATCTGCTTGTAAACCTAATCCCATCACTGCCGGCAGACGCCTTACTTAGCGACCAAAACATCACGACGGCATATGGATCATGGACACAAATGGGTCTCAGCAAGACACATAGATCCTCATGAGCCCCCGCGACTGCGGGGGCTCATGAGGGTCTATGTCTCTTGCGGCTGGATCGTACCGTGCTCTTTTTTTTTTCTCTCTCTCTCTCTCTCGGCAATGTAGGGGTTAAAACAACAGGATTGAAATGAACGGGTGCTCATCAGTGTAAGCGTTTGCTAGTCTTATTTTATTACCTTCTGTTTAGCTGTCATTCTCATTTTCCCCCCACATCTTTCACCACCACAATCACCACCAACATTACCACCACCACTCCCCCCACCCCCCTCCACCTTCCTTTCCTCCTGCCCTCACCCGATGTCTGTATTCTCTGTCTCGAAAGATCACGTCTTTCAAGAGACATTATTTGTAGCATCTGGCAATGAAGGGGTCACCGCAAGTGCTGTGCCAAAGCTTTACGCAAATATTGTGCCAAAACAATCCAACAAAAATGAAAATAAGCCTCATGTGACACAAGCGATATCATAATTGCCCGCTCCGCCACCCGTCCAAATAGCGGCAGGTTCTAGAGTGACGCTGTTTTCAACCCCTTGAGTGCCACTGGCGATACCGCGCTGAGCGAAAAAGACGCGTAACTGCGCGTATCTCTGCTACTGGTTGTGTGTATGATCTCTTCACTGTTGTTAATTCATTTAGCCCCGAGTCCCTACAGCAGCACAGGTTATGTGTTTGGTCTCAGGTTATGTCTAATTTTACGCCTTCATGATGTGAGATAAAAACTTTACAAAAGCAAAGTGTAGTGTAGAGTATAAAAGGTTTAGAGATAAATGTGTATTGTGTATTAATGTATGTTGATGTTTTACTGAATGCAAATTTACCTGTGATACATATATTGACCCGTGAACCAGTGAAACAATTTTCCGCTTCTGTAAACAATAAAGTGCGTCTCGTCTCGTCTCGTCTTGTCTCGTCTCGTCTCGTCTTATCATATCTTATCTCATCTTATTGTCAGTAGCAGCCAAAAGGTTAATGTATTACCTGTATATGTACCACGCTAGAAACAGTAGACATGAGTGTTAGTTCGTTATTGCAGCCGTAAGATCCAAAATCACAAACCAGAAGACACATTAACATATAACCCCTTCACTGCTGAGAAAAGGGAAGGCGATACAACTGCAAGAGGCACAGATCCTCATGAGCCCCCGCAGTCGTGGGGTCTCATGTGGATTTATGCCTCTTTGCTGAGACCAATTTGTGTCCATATTCCTTGGACGGTTGTGGCTTTTGGTCGTTCAATGAACACATATTTCAGATGCAAAATGCGAGCCTGGTGGCACGGAAGGGGTTGATGAAGACAAATGAACGTGTGTTGTATCAAAACAATGCGGCGCAGGGGAAAAAAAACAAAGAATTTGTATTATATGACACAATATCATGGTTGAACCCCATCCACTCCCGCCCCTCCCCTCCCTCACACCCCTCAGAGTCCATCTCGCCTCCTAACACACACACACACACACACACACACACACACACACACACACACACACACACACACACACACACACACACACACACACAACACACACACACACACACACACACACACACACACACACACACACACCACCACCACCACCACCACCACCACCACCACCACCACCACTACCTGATTCTGCGCGCCTCCCCCTTCCACCCCTCAGCCCCTCTTTGCCACCTAGCGGGAGATTCGTCAACGGATGAATGTAACCTGACCTAACACTAACAATGCCAGACACTTTTTTTCCAGTCTCCCCTTAAATATGACCCGGCGCGCACGTGCAGAGCTTTAGTGTTGTGATTATCGCGCGCTGAGAACCATTTCCGTCTGCGAGATGCATTGACTCTCAATTTGTCCCTGCAGTCTGCAGGCACACACGAGAGTCAATGCATCTCGTGGGACATCAAGATCGAGGCACTTGTACACTTTCGTTGAGGTGACCAGATTTTCTCACATACGAATGAAAACAGTTTCAGTGTTATGATTGTTGCGTGCCGTCAAACAACTATATTATTATGTACGTATATATGTATTTTCGAAATACTCATACGCAGCTGTCTGTAAGCCGCAAAGCAGCCGACCTAACCCCAATCTAATAATAATAATAATAATAATAATACCGTTATTATATAGGCGCTTTTTCTCAATTTTGGGCAAATCGACCCAAAGCGCCGCGAACTGAAACCCAACACGCACACTCACGTAACAGACACGGATTTACGCCATTTAAGACAAACACAGTACAAGACAGACGAAGGGCCAGTTCAGCTACTGAAGTTACAGAGATTTTTGATCGCTTGTATTTGAAATTTGTAAAGTGGCCTGAAACAGTTACCAAAGTGTGGGGTGGGTGGGGGGATGCTTTGTTTGTTTCTTTATTTGTTTGTTTGTCATCGCCGCACTTTTTGGTTTGTGTAGTAATACATGCAATTCACAACAATCCTTTGACTGTCGGTAGGGCTTTTTGTCGTGATGATTTGGCAGGAACCATCGCGACAAAATGCGCTACCTACAGCCAAAGGGTTAAGGAAAATTCCTGCAGGAATCATCGCGACACTGTTTAATGCTCCACCTACAACCAAACGGTTAAGGCACATTTCATTTATCTGGCATAATTTTAACCTGCGTATATTATAATATTTAACCCATTCAGCCCTGACGCACTACAGCAGGAGATGGGTCGACCATTATAATTCAAGGGTAGTGCCAGATTAGCTTGTCGCCTGTTGGCGCCAAGCTAATCTGCCACTACCCTTGAATTATCGTGGTCGATCCATCTCCTGCAACAGGTGCATAGTCAGTCGTTAGATGACAACTCCAAAATTTGGGAAATACGTGCGTCGGGCTGAATGAGTTAAACATTGTGTTCATTCCTATGCCATACGACCAATCTCTTTAGCGAAAACCGTACCATGTGACTCGTTATTTTTTAAAGAAAACCCAAAAAACAACTTTGTAACGACTAATGGCGGATTTCTGCAGTACTGTAGTACTGTAGCACACATTTGCAACAATATTGTCATTGTAACAGATCACTAAAGAAAGAATCTTCGTAATCGGAAGCATATCGGCGTCTACGACTATTTTATTGAAGATTTTTAAATCTTTTGAGGCAGTCACTCACCTCTTCCATTGCATTACTCTGACAATTTGTAGACAATGCTGCTGGTCATGCAGACGGCAAGGTAATAAAAGATCCTATGTTGCGTCATCAGTCTGTTATACGTGGCATGTATTATAAGTTATTGGTAGCAGGGGTTTGTGCATCAAGCCCCTGCTACCAATAACGTATTTGTTTTCATTCCTCCACTATTTTCGTAAAGAAATCAAAAAGAAATCTTCCGATCTGGATCGCACCAGACATGACAGACGTAAAAGGAATATCATAGTATATTTATACATAACAGACTTATGACGTAATTTAAAATATTTTATTACTTTGCCGTCTCCCGTAGTGCGCCTGTTGTTTCGAACAACACTAAGTAACTTTGTACTGTAGAACGTTTGGTGATCTTTTATAGAACAAAATTTGCATCCAAGATGCGTCTGAAAGAGGGCTACAAAAAGTCCGCCATTTGTCGCTACAAGGGTTTTTGTATCTCGGTCACATGGTACGGTTTGCGCTAAAGGGACTGGTCGTGTGACGTAGGGATGAAAACAAATTATTTTGTCGTCGTTCATGTTTGGCGTGATCCAGGTCAGATGATTTCAGCTTGATTTTCTTTTACGAAACTAGTGGAGGAATGAAAAGAAATACGTTATTGGTAGCAGGGGTTTGCTCCATGGACCCTTGTAGGCCTTCGGGAGGTCAAATTAACCATTGTAGCACTCGGGCCTTTGGTTACTTTGACCTCCCTCAAGCCGACAAGGGTCTGTGTAGCGAACTCCTGCTACTAATAACTTATAATATACTGCACCTCGAAAAAGTTGGAACAGGCGAAAAGTATAGGGATTCGCTCATCATTCACGAATTAACCCATTTAGCTTCGGCGCACTACAGCAGGAGCTGGATCGACCATGATAATTCAAGGGTAGTGTCAGATTAGCTTGGCACCGTGAGACGCCAAGCTAATCCGCAATACCCTTGAATTATCAAGGTCGATCCCTCACATGCAACTGGTACAATAGTCCTTAGGTGACACATCTGATGTAAAGCCAGAGCAGCCTTTCTCCAGTTGAAAAAAGTGTGGAGTTCCAGAGAGCTGTCACAAAACACCAAAGTCCGGATTTTCACCTCCAACGTAAAAGCAGTTCTCCTATATGGAGCAGAGACTTGGAGATTGACAAAAACCACTGTCAACAGAGTACAGATCTTCATAAACAGTTGCCTTAGAAGAATTTTGAAAATCCACTGGCCAGAGAAGATCAGCAACATCAGACTCTGGGAGAGAACAGAGCAGATAACAGCAGAGAATGAAATTGGGCGAAGAAGATGGGGATGGATTGGTCACAGTCTGAGAAAGCCAGCTTCCAGTATCACTAGGCAAGCATTGTCATGGAATCCCCAGGGAAAGAGAAAAAGAGGTAGGCCGCCCGAGAAACTCCTAGCGTCGAGACCTCCAAGCAGACATCAAGAGAATGGGAACCACCTGGAGTAAAATCGAAGGAGAAGCACAGGACAGGAGTCGCTGGAGGTCTCTCGTCGACGGCCTATACCCGGGTAGGGGTGACAGGCGTAAGTAAGTAAGTAAGTAAGACACATCTGATCCAAAATTGGGGAAATTTAGCCTTTGAGTTAAATGGGTTAAACTAACTTCATCATCGAGAGTGTATTTATTTATTTATTTATTTATTTATTGGTTTATTTGTTTGTCTATAAATAATATTATCTGTTTATTTAATTATTTATTGATGCCACTTAGCGCCTGATGTCAGAACTGCCCCCTGCCCCCCGCCCCCTCCCTCCCCCCTCTTCCATGCCCCGCCTCCCGCCCCCGTCTCCACCTCCACCCCCCCCCCCCCGCCCCCCCCCCCTCCCGTAAGCCCTTCACTGCTGAGAAGTTTGAATACAACCCATCTGCAATAGACATAGATGCGGTGGCCCATGAGGATCTACGCCTCTTGCTGAAACCGCCTTGTGCCCGTATTCACTGGCCGCCGTGAGATGACCTTAGTCGCCTGCTCGGCGTTAAACCCCAATAACTAACTAACGTATTCATTGGACGGCATGACTTCTTTGACGCTGAATGTTACAAGGAGTAAAAAAAAAAAAAAAAAAAAACAACGCAGTCTTGATCCACTGGTAGTCAAAGGGTCAGACCCTTCTCTGCCACGAGAAACATATTTCGTTTCTGAAATCTGTGTTCATTCAATAGAGCAAAAGCCACAGCTGTCGAAGACACATGGATACAAACTGGTCTCAGCAAGAGGCATAGATCCTCATGAGCCCCCGCGACAGCGGGGGCTCATGAGGATCTATGCCTCTTGCAGTGGGATGTCTATGCCTCTTGCAGTGGGATGTCCGCGTTCACATTTTTTGCTCTGCAGAGATAGGGTTAAGCCCTCGACTAAAAACCGCCCGAAGTAAGCCCCTTGACTAAAAACCGCCCGAAGTAAGCCCCTTGACTAAAAACCGCCCGAAGTAAGCCCCTTGACTAAAAACCGCCCAAAGTAAGCCCCTTGACTAAAAACTGATTAAATGTGATGCGGAGCGTGGGGAATCATGGGCGGGTAATTGATAGGCTGGCAGACGACCGCGTCAGGCGGCTCGCAAATTAATACACTTTCGGCAAACATCATAAATCGGCCCTCCCGCCCGTAATCACCGTTATCTTAACCAGGCGCCAGATAAACAAATTAGCGACAACACTTCCCCACTGTTCCCCGGGATAGCCAGGGTTAAAGGGCAGTGAGCAACGAGTCGCGCGATTATCTGCACAGTTGTGTATACTGACGAGCAAAAGAAATGCGACATTTGTGGAATGTCAGATGTCAAAAATGTCGCATTTCTTTTGCTCGTCAGTATATTGATAGAATGACAAAGATGTGCTGCAAATCTAGAAATATATAGTGCATATTAAACAATGTAGTAGGAAACTAGGGAGGGAGGTGAGGAAAAAAAATCTTTTGAGGAATAATATTTTCAGATGAAAAAAAATATTAAGTTTATCTTTTATGTATGTTTTTAGAAGAAGAAAAAAAAACATAAGATTACAATTTAGATTTTTATGTTTGAAATTTTATCGGGTTGGATTCTCGCTTGCCTTAGCCCTCCGCCCTCCACCCCAATCCTTGTTTGATTATTCTTTGTTTTGGCTTCGCCCCCCCCCCCCCCCGCTTCCCCCCTCTCCCCTGCCCCACCCTCAAACCTCCACTACGCCCCCGAAGCACCACCACCCCAACCAACCCCCACCCCTTCCACACACCCCTTGTTTGATTTTTTATTATTATTATCTCTTGGCTTGACTTCGCGAACGAAGATTTTATAGGAGTTGCCCACGACGTCTGCAGGCTTGTTCGTGGCTGAGGAGGCCAATCCGAGACAGGCAGGTTCGACCGCAGTGGCTGCAGGGGAAGGTATGGCCGGGGTTCTGAGCTGCGGCATCTCTGTTTTTTCTCCTGAGCCGCTTGTCCTTAAGGCTAGCTCTGTGAGAGTCCTCAAAGGAGACAGCTGCCTTGTAAATGGTGGAGCGCCAGGTGTCACGGTCCGCAGCAAGCGAAGACCACTGGTGGTGGTCGATTTGGCAGGCACTAAGTGACTTCTTGAGACAGTCTTTGTATCTCTTCTTTGGTGCCCCTCTGTCACGGTGTCCAGTAGCAAGCTCGCCGAACAGGGTGATCTTTGGTAGGCGATGATCCTCCATCCTGGAGACATGCCCCGCCCAGCGGAGATGTGTCCGCAGCAACAAAGCCTCGATGCTCACAAAGCAATCCAGACCAAAAAGGTGTTCCCAGGGTCACCTTGGTCAGCCCCACAGGGTGGGTTTTTCTCTCTATTCTGGGGCATGTGTTTCTGTCTACCCTTTGTCCATTCACCTGTATTTGCCTTTTTAAAACTCTCCCTACTGTCTGCACTGCCTGTAGCTCTTGATATTGGATGTGTGTTGCTAAATGGTCTTAGCTTTATTTAGGCCCCATGTGTTAGGTTTATTTAATGTATCTGACCGGCTGGCGACATACATTCAATGTTCTGTTTCTTTTTTTTTTTCACATGCAGTGCAGGCACGTCCTGAGAAAGCCTTGTTGCTGTCGGGACGTTAAGCAATGTACAATCAATCAATCAGACCAAAAAGGTGACTGCCAAGCGTGTGAAATGCTCCGTTGGGTACTTCTCGATGCTCACAGTTTCAGCCTGTTCAAGGACCTCGACGTTGGTGACATAGTCACTCCAGTGAATGCCCAGGATGGTACGCAGGCAGCGCTGGTGGAAGCGTTCGAGGAGTCGTAGTTGGCTGCGGTAGAGGGCCCAGGACTCGGAACCATACAGCAGGGTGGTGAGGACCACAGCTCTGTACACGCTGATCTTGGTGCCTGTTTTCAGCTGTTGATTGTGCCACACCCGCTTGAAAAGTCGCCCGAAAGCGCTGTTCGCTTTTGCCAGCCTGCTGTAAAGCTCCTTGTCCAGCTTGGCGTCCGGCGTGATAATGCAGCCAAGGTAAGTAAACTGGTGCACTGACTTTAGATCAGACTCGCCAATGGTGATGTGAGGAGGGCGATACACTGTCTTGGGTGCCGGCTGATGGAGGACCTCTGTCTTTTTCAGACTGACCTCGAGTCCAAAGAGCTGGGCAGCATCTGCGAAGCAAGACGTGATGCGCTGCAGGGCTCTCTCTGTGTGTGCAACGAGGGCAGCATCATCAGCAAAAAGCAGCTCACGAATCAGTTGGTCTAGGGCTCAGGAGTGGCAAAGCAGCAGGCATTGATGGAATACCGCCAGAGATCTGGAAACATGGAGGCACAGCACTGCACAACAAGCTCCATGACCTCTTTCTCTGCTGCTGGGAGGAAGGAACACTACCAAAAGATCTCCGTGATGCAGTCGTTATCACCCTGTACAAGAACAAAGGCGAGAAGTCTGACTGTTCCAACTATCGGGGAATTACCCTGCTGTCCATTGCTGGGAATATCCTTGCAAGGCTGCTCCTGAATCGGCTGGTACCTGCCATCGCTGAAGACCAACTCCCAGAGGGCCAGTGTGGCTTCAGAGCAAACAGGAGCACCACCGATATGGTCTTTGTGCTGAGACAGCTACAGGAGAAGTGCCGCTAGCAGAACAAAGGGCTGTACGTAACATTTGTCGACCTAACAAAAGCGTTCGACACTGTGAGCAGGCAAGGCATGTGGCAGATCCTGGAGCGACTTGGCTGTCCCCCAAAGTTCCTCAACATGATTGTCCAGCTACACGAGGACCAGCAAGGCCAGGTCAGACTCAACAATGACCTCTCAGAACCATTCCCTATTCTCAACGGCGTAAAGCAGGGCTGCGTGCTGGCACCGACCCTCTTCACCATCTTTTTTAGCATGATGTTGAAGCAGGCCACAGTGGACCTTGATGATGACGATGCAGTGTACATCAGGTATCGTCTCGATGGCAGCCTGTTCAACCTCAGACGACTGCAGGCCCACATTATTATAATATATATATATATATATATATATATATATATATATATATATATATATATATATATATATATATATATATATATATATATATATATATATATATATATATATATATATATATATATATAATTTATTATTATTATTATTATTATTTATTTATTTTTATTTATTTATTTATTTATTTTTTTTTTTTTTTTTTGGGGGGGGGGGGTGTTGGGTTGAAAAGTAGCATTAATCACGCATATAATAGCAAATGTCTTCATACAGAGCCGTTAAACATGCGAATAAAAACAACTGTACATCGACGCCTAACTACGCAGCTAAGCGCACAACAAAGACTTCGAGACAACTAGCGCGTGCGCATGCAGAGCCTCGCCCTGGTGACGTCGTAGCGCGTGCTGCACGTGCAACTTAACTCGATCAGTGCGCGCGCAATCTGCAAGCTTCGCCGGTCACAACCGTAGCGACAGAATAATATCTGGCGGTCTGTAGAATGCCACAACCCATAATAGTCAATCAACCAGAACGATCCAAGCGATGACAAGAGGCACAGATTCTCATGAGCCCCTGCAGTTGCAGGGGCTCATGAGAATCTATGCCTCTTGCCAGCCGAGACCCTTCTGTTCACCAAGATCATCAAAGCTGATCCTAAAAACCAGGGTGCTTGATGCTATTTCTGTCTCAGCTTATGACAGTACATAAAAATTGTAACTTTTCCTCCTTAGTGACTTTTTACGACTGAAAACCAGAGATGAGTCAATAGGACATAATATGTCTCAGTCAAAAGGCACAGATTCTCATGAGCCCCTGCCGAAGGCAGGGGCTCATGAGAATCTATGCCTTTTGCAGAGGCAAGGGTTTGGATAACGTGGACTGTTAAGCCCCCGAAATAAACTGATATTGGGGGAAGGCTGGTCGAAGCTAAAATAATATTTCAAACATCCTTGCTCTCAGGCGATGTGATTATGGTGAACGATTATTGTGTTGTTCGAAGCTAAACTAATAATGACCAACAGGCCCTTACCCTGGTTTGAATTTGTGCTCCCTTGCCTCTACACTGATTAGCCATATTTTCCGTCTACCTAGAGGGTATGACCAACAGTCTCATCGAGCAACGGTTTGTATGTCTGTGCGCAGGAAAGGTAGGTGTGTGGCGGCGGGTGGGAATGAAAGGGGGGGGGGGAAGGGGTGTGGGGGTGGGAGGGGGTGGGGGGTGGGGAGGAGGTGTGTGTGTTTGTGTGTAAGGGGGGGGGGGGGAGGGGTTGGCAATTGAGAAATATAAGATATAGTCAGAGTATTTTTTAGATCCGTGGAGAAAATCGGTTTGCCTGTTTGTTTGTATTTGGGTGAGGCGATCGAGCTATCCTGAACCGCTGATCAAATCCAGAATACTAAAAATATCTGTAACCCGCTTCCATAATAAATAAATCCTCCTCCACCCCCCCCCCCTCCCAAACCTTTACTGATTTTGACATTATAAGCTATAAGCATGCCGTCATGAGGTCCGAAACCACAGACCATCACACTAATCGTAAATCCTAATATTGTTATAATGAAAACTAAAACACAATAACACTCCCTAGTTCGTATTATTTTCCGTGTACCTAGGCCATCTAGATTTATCTATAATGCACAGTTCTCTCCCTTGCCAGTTTGTTTTGCAACTGCTTTTTACCCCACCCTATCCTAAGAAGTTTTTTTTTTCAAATGAACTGAGTACAGTCCCTCTGAAGACACGACCAAAAACATATTACATGTATGCATAAATTAAGAAGATCTAGACCTTTGATTGTCTGTGGCGATTTTTGTACAGGTGATTCCTCCAATAATTCCCTCAACAAAAAGCACTACCGACAGCCAAATGGCCGGCTAACCATTTGACACTGGCAGTTGACGCAGATAGTGTGTCCGAAAGAGGGTCCCAGCCGTCCAAAAAACATGGATACAAAATGGTGTCAGCAAGAGGCCTAGATCCTCATGAGCAACTGCGGGGGCTCATGAGCATCTATGTCTCTTGCATTTGGATAGCATTCAGTTTTTCTCGGCAGCGAAGGGGTTAATTGTAAGACTATCGACTGCTGATTTGGCTATCTTCCGGACCGCAATACTCCTTCGTCCGGTCTCTACAGCGCTAAATTTATCTCTGCGCGGATCGACCACACGCGGGTGTACATTAATCGGGGAGACAAATTGTTTTTGAACTTGATTAGCTCGCGTAGTCGGCGCTCGAGCGGCGGCGGTGATGAAGCCAGATGACGGATGCCCCGCGCAAGGAGACAAAATCAGACTGCGAGAACTGTGCTTAAGGAGCTCCAGCAACGTTCCGTATAACTCACTCTACCCCAACACCGAAATCCCCAAATTTTGCCGTTGTTCTCTGAAGACTGCATTGCAATGCAGGACACAGATCGACCATGATAGTTCAAGGGTGATGCCAGAATAGCTTGGCGCCCATAGGCGCCAAGCTATTCTGGCATCACCCTTGAACTATCATGGTCGATCCGTATCTTGCTTTGGTGTGTCTGGGGTAGAATGAGATAAAGCAAATGTGAGTGGAGTAAAGTAAACGTGAATTTCGTTGTATTGGTGTATGCATAAAAATGTAAGCTACATGATGATGATGATGATATAAGTTATTGGTCGGCCCTTGCTACCAATAACGTATTTGTTTTCATCCTCCAATATTTTCGTAAAAAAAATCAAGAAGAAATCTTCCGACATGGATCACGCCAGACATGACTGACGTAAAAGGAAATATACATTTATACATAACAGACACGACGTAATTTAAAATCTTTCATGGCGTTGCCGTCTCCAGTAGCGTGCCTGTTGTTTCGAACAACACTAAGTAACTTCGTACTGTAGAACTTTCTGGTAATCTTTTCTAGAACAAAACTGGCACCCGAGACGCGTCAGAAAGAGAGCTACAAAAAGTCCGCCATTAGTCGTTACAGTTTGCTCTAAATAAATTGGTCGTGTGACGTAGGGATGAAAACCATGTACATTTATATAGCGCTTAACCTCCAAATGAATGATGCTCTAAGCGCTTTACAAGATCCCAGAACAAAAGTACAAGAAAGTAAAAGCTACAATAAATGTTACAAAAACTAAAGTGGCACATATCAAACGCTCACACACACACACACACACACACACACACACACACACACACACACACACACACACACACACACACACACACACCTTTACAAGAACAGTTACTGCAAGAGATTGCTAACGCACTGAAAATGCATCTAACTATATGCATAAGAAAAAAAGACGGACAGGTCTTGAGCAATGATTTGAAAGCCGCAGACAGAGTTGGAGCATGTCTGACATGGGCTGAAAGGTCGTTCCAGGTGACTGGACCGAAATAAGAAAAAGCACGCTGGTCCTGGCTAGACTTTTTGGTTAAATCTTGTTTTGATGCGGATGCCTTCTTTGAACTAAATCTGGAACCTGTTGCTCTGCGCCTCAACAAGAAACGCTCGTAAGTCGTAACTGCCTTTAGGGAAAAGCCTAGTTCGGATCACACATTCTGCTTCCAGGCAAAACGACGGGCTTGTTCATATAGCATGTCTGTGAAACGCTCTGTTAAATCAAGTGGCTCAGTTGCATTACGGCCGAATTGATCTGTGTTTAGGTCGTACTCCATAGGCAATAGCTGTCCCTGTCCCCCTCAACCCGCCGTTAGGTCCGTTCAGTGTCACTCCGGTGCCGCGGACTTTAACCCATTATATCCTGAGGCTGATTTTGTACAATTTGCTTCTTGTCCTATGAAGGCTACATTACAGATTAGTACATAGATCAACTATTTTAGTTTATGGGTGGTGCCAGAATAGCTTGGCGCCTGAGGCGCCAAGCTATTCTGGCACCACTCATGAACTATAATAGTCAAGTTAATTTCAAGCGTGAGTGTATCAGGATGAAAAGGGTTAAACTCCGAACTAACACATACTGAGCAAAACGCAAAACCCAAACAACAACAGAAGAACAAGCAATGACTATACACAATCTGTTTTATCACGCAGGAAAATGTAATCTGTGTGAACTGCTATATATTCATATCCAACCTTTTCCTCCGATTGAGATGAGAGTGCAGCAGTACAGCTGTCCCCATCACCTACGTGGCAAAGTTTAATTCAATATTTGCATTGTTTGTTTTGGAGAAACAAAAACCTAATGCAAAATAGAAAGACACAGAAAACTAATCATGAGTATGCATCAAAGATTCCCAAACCTGACATGCACATTTCGCTTCCAGAACCAACTCTTCAGAAACAAGTCGACAGTGATAGGTCAAGGGAAGTTCCGGAATAGCTTGGCGCCGAAGGCCTATCTACCTACCATTGACCTATCACCGACGGCCGTTTTGTTCGCCGTTTTTCTTGAGAATGCAAATGACTCTATGACAAAAGGTGGGACTCTGATTTAGGACAAGGGGTTGAAAAATAAACCCTGCATGAAAGAGTTCTCTGTGGTACTGTCTGAAACCTCTCAATACCAAGCATGAGTGTGTGGAAGAAAAAGATAATCAAAAGCTTGGTTTTTGAAATATCTTAGTTTATATGTTGGAATGTCTGAAGTGTCGCGTGTCAAACATTACAACATAAATGCACATACAATATTTGTGTGGTAAAATGCTGCAGACCCAAGATACTGTTTTTATATACCTTATAGCATGCCGAAATGTAATGCTATCATCTCCGTCTGATGTCCACACCCTGAACATAATTTATGGACATGTAATGTTGTAATGTTTGACATACGACACCAGTCAGATTTTTAACAATTTGCCACCAGGCCCAATCATACGTTTTATTTTAATAGAACTAATCTGCACATTCAACACACACAAAACAAGACAAGCTATATGTAAGTATTCCAAAAAGAAGACATATATTTCAGGAAAAAGATGATTTTCAAAAAAAGTGTCGCGCGTCATTATTACAACAAATCACAACATGGGTCTTGTTTTCAACATCACCAGACTGACACAAACAGAAAATGACGCAAACATTAACTTATGGACCAATCGGAACAAAACATTATCCAACTAAGTCCACCGAGTCACTGTAACCTGTGCTAACGGCATGGGCTGGAGGTGGCACTTCATCGTGGACCAATCTGAACTAAACATTCACGCACAAAGGCCACCGAGTCAATGTAACCTGCGGTAACATCTTTCAGGTCTGAAGTCAACAGTGCTAACAAACTTTGAACAGCTTGCGCCTTTGTGTGGACACCTTGTTCATTAACCTAAGGGTGACTTCCCTCACAAGAGAACTGTGCGGCTCCCAAGAGTAGTCTGCTACACTCCAGCACCACAGGCCATTTCTGGCTTTTGACATGAAGTGCACACAGACTACTCCTAGGAGTTTATCCGTCTCCAACACCTGACAGGGATATTCAACACCTGACCACCTGATCATGGAGGTGTTTCCTATAACAGGACACTGACATGGCTTCCTAAGGATGGCCATGGGAACGAAATGGTTGGAGGTCCAGTGTTCCGCAACCATGTCGTCCCTGGACGAAGACCACATCACTGTCAGCGTCGTGTTGTTTGTGCAGCCAGGCGCACGGATGATCCTGTTGCAGTGCTTTTTATATACTGGCCATCCAAGTGGTGGAAATACTGATTGCACAGCCCTGTTCAGGGCAACGAGGTAGCAAAGAACTGCCCCAAACCTGTGTAGACAGCATTCCCAACCACTGCCATGCATTCATTCCTGAAAGCATCCTCTGGTGTAGCCGTGGATGCAGAAGGTGTCAGCACTGCAACACGAATCACATGCCCTGCCGCGAGGTTGTCTGATGGTGCGCACCAGTTCTGGCCATCAAGGAATAATCTTTCCTGTAGGCACATGGTGACAACCACACGGACACGGAGTTCAGTGTGGTGGTCCTCACCGCCAAACAGTAAAAGACTCTACGCCCTTTAAAAAAAAAAATCCATCACCTTCCACAGCAAGTGGTCGACACCTGCCCCTCATATCTGGCTGCAGCAACTGGACAGATCGGAAATCGTCTGCCTTGTCCTGAAATTGGTCGTGGCCTTCAGGCAACATAAATTGCGCCATGTCCTCTTTCAGCCCAGCCGATCTCGTCTGCAGGTCATCATATGAGGAGCATGAGGCCAGAGACAATCTTGTCGCATGAAAAAACTATAAACGCTCAAAGTCAAACAGAACGTCAGTATATATTGACTGACGGGGATTCTCGCTGTCACCAACAATGGTGCTCGAGTCAGCCAATAAAGCCTCGTTCAGTTCAGCGCAGGAGTTACCAGGGTTGATCGACTCGATGTCGGATTCACTGCTGTTCTCTGCATCGGCGTCGACATCCATGGTATTGTCAAAGTCTGCCTCACTGTCAGAGTCAAGGCCTGAAGAGCGTAAGGAGACATCAAGCTCCCCATCCTCCTCAGACTGTGAATCTGACACAGGCTACATCTCCTTCCTGTCAAACCTCATCTGGATAATCCTCCATGGAGGGACATCAGGTGACCTGCACAATTCGTATTGTGCTGCCTTGCACGGAGTGGAAAAACAGGACAGCTCCCTGGTCGCCAAGAGACCTGGGCCAAGTGACCGTATGTGGTGAATCTTTCTGCAGCCAACAACTGTTGCGACACTGCTCGACGTCACAGTGCGGACAACATCCGACTCCCCCAGGTACACAAACTTCCTTGTCTTATGTTGACAGGAACCTTGTGTACCAGAGACAGACAGTGTTTCCACGCAGTGCTGATACATGTCAGCTGCAGATCTCACACAAACAGCCCCTTTGGCCAGGTCTCTTGTGACTGCCCTCTTAATTGCACCGCCTGACCAGTCACTGTCATTCTTGCCGTGCCTGGAGCCAAAGAATACCTTTTCAATGGACACCCCAGGTACAGACATCCTTGAAAACAAGAGGAATGGCAGCTTCGATTTGAATTGTGCTGCACATCCATCACTGGCCAAGATCACCTTCTTCAGAACCGGCCCCAAGTCTGCAGATAGCATCTCTACCACTCTGTCAATGCAGACCTGGGATATGTGTGCATCTTTTACAAGATCATCACTGAAGAAGGCGATCTCGTCCCTCTTCAGCTCTGGACAGTGCGGGCATCTGTAATAAATCACAGCAGGAAAAAGAGTTACCTGTTTGTATGCCCAATTCATCTTGGAATTTGCAGAGGAAATTCTCTGCAAAATCACAAGTGACCAGTGCCCAGCCTGGTGGCAGAACTTCTTTCAGGTCATGCACCTGTTTTCGCTGCCACTCGGCAACAAAAACATGTGCATACAGTGGCCCAAGCTCTTCACACAACTCATCAACACACTCCCTTACACTGCCCTTTTTCGTCACCTTATCCATCCTGTTGGACTTGCCCTCTTTTACATGCTGCCACTTTGACCAGCCCACTTGCTCTTCCAATCTCACGTCAAGCTCACCCAACAATCGCCTCTTCACTCGCTCAATTCCACACACTCTACACTTTCTTTCCACACACTCACGGTTTGGCTCTGCATCAAACTTGCACACACTTTCCACTAACAGATCTCTGACACACGCACACTTTCTCACAAGATGACGATTTATCGTCTGAAGCTTAAGTTTTGGGTTCAGGCAAATTTCACACAGGCACTGACGAAATTTTGCCCGCCCCACATATGCAACATTCTTAGGCTTCAGACGATAAAACGTCCGCAGAGACACTTTCGCAGAGGGGTGACTCTTCTTAAAGTCCCTGTAGACTTCTTTGACTGGCTTCAGAAGCTGCCTCTTCTTGTGCGACTGGCAAGGATCTGCAGATGACTGGTCCACGTAGAAATTCTGCACCAGTTGCTGCAAGCCATTCTTTTTTCGCCGGTACAGCTTACCAGTCTTGGACGCCCGAATAAGCTTGCGTGAGAGGCCAATTTCCTTGTAGGATGAGCTGTCAGCATTCTGAAAGGCTTGGGCAAGGCATCTCTTGTGACTCAGAGTCGACACATCCCGCTTTGCATTGATATTGCTGACATGTTCTGCCAGCGTCTTCCTCGGGGACTTCTTTTCTGGAGTGTTGAAGGAAACATTTAGTTCCCGAAGTGTCTGCTGGGCTACCTTATCTGCGCTCTTCAGCACTCCTTTACAAAGGTAAGCCAGCCTGACACCCCTGGCCCTCAACTGTTCCTTCACACGCCTAACAGCTCTTTTAAAGCTCTCAGTGGTGGGGTAGGGGCACCCTGACACTCTCTGAGTGGCTTTGCTGTTGTTGCGCTGCTGCTCCATAGGACCAGCCTCTCTCACAACCTTCTTCTGATAGTAATATGCCATGCGCTTGTCCCGAACTCTGCGCTGTTTTTGGGCGGATTGTTGGGAGCGATGTTTCTGGACTGCCAGTCGATTGGCCTCTTTCTTTTTGACTTCCTTATCAACATCTAGCCTCGTTCTTCGTGCTGCCTCTTCTGCTGCCTTCTTTGCCCTAAACACACATACACACCCACCTATAGTCTACCGGACGTAATCAGGTCCTCTAAGCAAACAGTACCTACCGCTCAGTTTTCACAAAAGGGCAAGACAGAAGGGATCATTTTTGGCGTCGGTTTTGCGGTCACTGACGCATACAAATCTGAAATGACGCATCGTTTTTGCAACCACCTGGCCAATTGACTTACTGACTTTTTGTTCGCGCGATCAGCTGGTGAGAATCTAGACCGAGTATTTTCCAAAATTTCCTATTACGATTTTTGTGACCTGGTCAAAAGACCTATAGTATGATATGCTCCGCCATGAATGATACCTGAACAGATTATCACTAGAAAATATTACAAACAAGATGGACACTCCCTTCATTCGGTCTTTGAACTTATATGAATGACGTCACACACACACACACACACACACACACACACACACACACACACACACACACACACACACACACACACACACACACACACACACACAAATGTCAAAGTATAATCAAACGTTACTTACAGATATCGTTTCTGGCGCTCCAATGCCTTTTCACGATGTCGTTGAAGTTGCTCTGGTGTTTTCGCTTTCTGTCGATTCTTTCGGGCCCTTTCTTTATTTTCGTCTTTCTCTTGTTGAAAGCGCTCAGGATTCGTTTCTGCCAGCTTCAATCTCCGCCTCCGACACCTTTCAGCATTAGTCAAAGGTGGTTGTTTGGGCTTCGTCATAGTGGACCTATTTTCAAAAATCAAGGAAACACGTCATTCAGTATGCCCTTATTCGATTTCAACAGGTTGACTATTTCAGGACTAGACTGTATAAACACAAGCAGATACTACTTACATATCACTGTTGACGCATCTAATGATAAATGATACAATGTAGCACTGCTATGTTTATATCTCTATCAAATACAACCATGAGTATCAAAGTTTAACCCTATAAACCTCATATAGCACCGCTGAACTGAGATGCAAGTGGTTTTAGGGTTAAAGAGGTTAATGCTGGTTTCCTTTGTATTCAGTTAAAATTAATTGTTTTTCCCCGTCACCACGTGTTGTCATATTGACGTGCGACACCATTTCGGCACAAACAAAAGAATAATTCACCCCATAGTCAACAAAATCCTACATCATTAGTTCAAATGTACGGCATACATACCGAAAGTTTTACTCAACCATCTCGCGGGTAGACATTTTATAAAACAAAGCGCCAACCTAACGCACAATAATACCTTGGTGTCGAGCGTCAAAATGACAACAAAAATGTGTCAAATGTCAAAATTACCACAAACGCCTTTGTTGTAAGAAAGGAAGGAAACCATTTCTCTATTCATTGTTTTGTCGTCAGAATCAGACTTTCCTGGGCTTACTGTATGAAGCTGACCAAAATCAAATGAACGACAAAACCCGCTTTGAAGATATTTGTACAATATACTGCACGTTTTGGTGTCGGTCGTCAAATATGTCACACGTCAAAACAAGGAATTTATATTATGACATACCTTCAGGTGCTGACAGTTCTTCATCAACAGCAAAACTCGTGCGAAATGCATGCGACCACAAGCCAACGTATAACGGCCGTGGGTACCGAAAGTGAATACCATCGATATTGCGATATCTTCGCAATGCGAAGGAATATTTTGGAGTGGGTTTCGAATGTCAAATATTAAAACACATCTTCTGGACGGCAATAATCGCGATTAAATAAACAGATAAGGATACGCTCAATACTTTTAACTTAATAATGACTCACAATCGTAGTCGAGAGTACACAATGACGCCTTCTTGGAATCTCTAACCCACACCGTTTATAAAAAAAAGCGCACTCGCAGTTGCGACGGCGGTCTTACAACGAGGTTTGACGTGTGACACGGAAAATTTCAACGGCCAGAAAAAACGCATCAAGCAATTTCGATCCATTCGGCAAGTTTGTTTAAGTTAATCGATGTATCTTTTGATCACATGCTTCATTTCCAGCGCTTTAATCAAACCTAGGCTGAGCACGACATCTTCGTTGAGGGCCACCTACGCAATGTCCGTTTTCGACGCCTTGATTTTTACGACAATTTTGTACAATATTTCACGTGTAGAACAAAATACTAAACATTGCGGCTTGCAGTGATCCCCACTATCAGTACATTCATTTTGCCACACAAACCACAGGAAAACACGGGTTTCAGATGTTAACATACTGTTTTTATTACAACTTTCATGAACACCCTCCCAGCACCCCACCTTTTGTCATTTAGTCAAATGTAATTTTAGTTAGGAGATTACATGTGAACGTAGTTGATCTGTATTTCAAGTTGAATGTGATTTATATCTACGTCCCGTAGGAAGGCGACAACATTAACAGCAAGAAGAAAACCGCATTAGTAAAGTGTGAACGGAGCAAAATAATTTGTTTTTATAGTAGAATTTGGATTTTTTTTTTTTTTTTAAACATTGTAGTAGCATGGTCGGCATCTTCGACTAAGCGATGTTTGGTCCCATTTGTGTTATTACAAATTTCACCTTCCAAAATATAGATATTGTTTAACCCTTTCAGCGCCAACTCCCTACAGCAGGAGATTGATTGACCATGATAATTCAAGGGTAGTGCCAGATGAGTTTGGCGCCTGAAGGCGCCAATCTAATCTGGCACTACCCTTGAATTATCAAGGTCAATCCACCTCCTGCAAGTGGTACATAGTCGTTAAGTAACACTTCCAAAATTCGGAAAATGCGCCCATGGCGCTAAAAGGGTAAACGGCAACGTGGGCAATTTCACAATCTGGATTTCCGTACACATGGGTCACACTTGTGGGTTAACGTTTTAACCCTATAACTGCTGCTGACGATACCGTTTTGCCTATAAGACGCGGGACTGCGAGTCTTTCTCGCTAACGGAATCGTGGGTAGCAGAAATTGGGTTAATAAAGAGATCGACTGAGTTTAAGAAAAGGTTGATTGTTCTTTGGTGAGCGTTTTTTTGTTTTTTGTTTTGTTTTGTTTGTGTTTTTTAGTTTATTTTCAAATTTTATGAAGTCTGTTATCTGCATGTGTATCGCCAAGACCTTTTTTTTTTTAACCTTAACTAGGTCGATCTGATTTGAGTATCGTGATATGCGGCCGAAGCGTGTGAGACCTCTTTCAACTCATAATCAGTTTTTATTTCCCGACACGTCACAGCAAGACGTGGATCGAGCATGATAGTTTAAGTGTGGTGCCCATAGGCGCCAACCTATTCTGGCACCACACTTGAACTATCATGCGCGATCTGTCTGTACAATTGTAATACAGTCCTTCTGAGGGCAACTTCAAAATCTGGGGATTCCTGTCCTGGGGCACAATGCGTTAAAGCTGGACATTGCCGAAATTTTCTCCCCACCCACCCACCCCCACCCCCCTCGCCCCCCATCCCTCTCCCACCAAACCTTGGTTCTCTCTGGCGATGGGGTCGCGGATGCTGGAATCTGGACAGTGTTAGCTTGTCAGTTCTGTCCCAGTCACCCTCCACTTTTCCCCCTCAGTAGGAGGGGCAGCGGGAGGCGAAAACAAATTGTTTGGTCACCCAGTCTTTAGGTTGCTGTAGCAGCAGCGAAATCGTTATCCTCTCCAAGTCGCATAGCTTCTTGTTGTCTTGTAAACTGGGAAAGACCGCTCCTTTGGCAATGGCTATGGATATTGTCTCCCGTGGGATTTCCAGAGTCGCCAAGCTATTCTGGCACCACCCTTGAACTGTCATGGTCGATCCATATCTTGTCGGTGGAACTGGGTAGCTCTGGTACTGAGTAGAACGTTTGACTCTCTTCCGAAAGGTCACGGGTTCGAATCCGTCCAGCTGTTTTGATTCCTTGTCTTTGAAATCACCTTCGTCGTGGGGGAAAAAAACCGCGTTAATCTCTAAATGTTTTGTTTTCATATCTTGCCGTTCTATGTCAGGGATAACATTTTTTTTTTTTTTTTTTTTTTTTTTTTTTTTGAAGCCGCGTACCGTCGATAGCAGTTAAGGATTGAATTATATATCTATACCATAATAATAATAATAATAATAATAATAATAATAATAATAATAATAATAATAATAATAATCATAATAATAATCATAATAAAATAAATAAATAAGAAAGCCTTACAAAATGTAAAGAGCGAGAGGTCCTTTCATTTCACCTTTGTATCATTCTTTCTCACAAGGACGAGATTTAAGGCGTTTCACTCTACAAGTATTTGCTCACCAGATGCGAGGTTTGGACACGCCCACGCCACTAAGTGACAGGTGGAGAAATGGGGGGACAGCCAGCCCAAGGAGCTGCTTCACATCTCTGCATTTTTATCGGCCAAAATGAAGATGCTGCTCCAGGAAATCAGAATAGCGTTTTTGTTTTGTTGTTTTCTCAAGGAGATGGAAGCCGCTAAGCAAATCAGCCTTCCAATTTAACCCGCTCAGTGCCAACTGACGCAGAAGGCGTTTCTGCAGTATTTGTTAACCCTTATCATACTGAGGCTAAAATCTTCAAATTTGTACACTGCGGCCATATGCAAGCTACATTATAGTACTTACAGATAAGATATAGATCAATGGCTTTAGTTCAAGGGTGGTGCCAGAATAGCTTGGCGCCTTGAGGCGCCAAGCTATTCTGGCACTACCCTTGAACTATTTTAGTCAGACTTATTATACACACTCGTGTATTCCGAGTGATAAGGGTTAATTCAGCACCAAAAAAAAAATCCCAAGACTGAAACACCCTAACTGTCACAGGGACATGGATTCAAAGTGGTGTCAGCAAGAGGCATAGACCTTCATGAGCCCCCGCAGCTGCGGGGAATCATGGGGATCTATACCTCTTGCCAGAGTTCAGATTTTCTCGGCACTCAACGGGTTACGCTATCAAGACCATTCGATCACATGGATTTGATATTGAGGCCAACGCTTGCAGTTTATTCTGGTCTGTGAATTTTGAGCGAGACTTTAACAAGCATTGCGTCCTAGTTTGAGAAGTCGTTTTTCTGTACATACCACGCCTGCTGCTTAACCACTTCACCGAGAGTGGACGCAGATTGTGTTTTTGAAATCTTTATTAACTCACCGCCCAAGAGCCCCAGCCGTCCGAGGAACGTGGGTATTGAGTGGTCCCAGCAAGAGGCATAGATCCTCATGAGCCCCCGCATTTGCAGAGATCATGATGATCTATGCCTCTTGCAGTTAGGTGATTTTCACTTTTTTCTCGGCAGTGAAGGCTTGAATGGTCAACCGCGGCTCACGAGTATCTATGTCTCTTGCAAAATGGATGGTGTTCGCTATTTCTGTGCTGTTAAGAGGGGTAAGGCTCTTTCACAATTTCCGCTCCGACTGCGTGCAGCTTTAGTGACAATTCGGAATCTCAGACAAGTAATGCATGCTAGGGCAGGTGTTGTACCAAACAGTCTCAGAAACCTCGTGTTTTCAAAACACTTTCGGAAAACTCGGGGCATTCAGCTTCTCTACCTCCTGTATCATTCACCAGTGCTGGTGACATGGCTGATTTCATCACCTTTTTAAAGTTGCGTTTACTGCTAATCCCGTGGCAATGAACAGATCGAAAATGATATTTAGTCCGTTTTGTCTCATTAGAACAAGTAAGAAACAAACACTCCTGGGGACCCAAAAATTACTGATGGGCCCAAAAGTCGGATTTGCCCATTTTAGTCCCCGTAACAAGAGAATGAAACACGACGTTGGTTTTGTCTAGCTTTTATTTGTTTAAATTAAAGACATGCCGCACGCACATTTATCCCAGAATGTTCGTTTGGTACAATGATAGCGCAACCGCAGTCGTAACTCCCGCGAAAGGGTGTATTACCCACTGGGTGATTAAGGATGAAGAAAACCCAGGGTGATGAATGGTCTTTTTTTCATCAAAGAATGCCGCAAAACAGTTGGGTCATTACCACCAACTGTTATCGTTGCGTGCGTGTAGTTGTCAAAACAGATTCCAACCGCAATGACCCAAATCACAGATGAACGCCTGTTTGAGACAATCTGTGATTTATAACTTTTCTCATTGGTTATTAACCCATTCAGCTCTGACGCACCTCAGCAGGAGATGGGTCGACCATGATAATTCAAGGGTAGTGCCATATTAGCTTGGCGCCTGTCGGCGCCAAGCTAATCTGGCACTGCCCTTGGATTATCATGATCGATCCATCTCCTGCAACTGGTGCATAGTCATTAGATGACACCTCCACCTGGTGCATAGTCATTAGATGACACTTTGGGAAACACCCCCGTCGGACTGAATGAGTGAACAACAGTAGCGTGTGTGTGTGTGTGGTAAAGCGCTTAGTAACGTTTCTGCACATCTGTTACTAGTGTTGGACAAAGTATGATTTATAACTGTTTTCCTGGACATCTTGATCTTCAAAGTCAAACCGCTAGACCGCTAGACAACTGATCAAACAGACTCAGGGGCGAATCGGGTGAGAAACACACACTTTGTTCAAGGCGGCCAGATGTCTCCACAATGCTACTGGAAGTCTGACAACCTATTGCGCTACTGCTGTATCACCCACAAAGCGACGGTGCATCACGTAATGCCGGCTGTAACACCATCACCCCTACGTCAGATCGAACCCGGGGTCCCAATGGCGTGGAAACGCGTTACAGGCCAGCCTCGGTCTAACGCGCTCCTGTACACACCGCGGTATTTGATAGATATACAACGCTCACAACAGTCCTCAATGGCGTCCACCGGGATGACCGATGAGCAAAGGGTCCTCGGCCGACGTCAGCCTTAGCTGACCCGCGCACGGCCGTGCGCGGGCCAGCTAAGTCTGATGTCGGCCCAAGAACTCTTTGCTTACCATGTAGTTTGTCTGTGTATGAATTCAGCACTACAAAATGACACGTTCGTTGAATGGGCGATTTCCTATGATGTTCCATAATTATTCCATCTGACGATCGCAGATAATGCGGTCTGACTTTGTGGCTCTGGGTACCGCGATATACTGAGGTTGACCTGTGTATGCCAGGTCTACCCCGGGTTCAATTTGACATTGCGAACCTTGCACGTTCGTCAAGTGAAAATGACCCAGGATCTATTTGGCGTGGAGGGGCGATTTTGTCTTGTTACATCCAGAGACATTAGAACACTGTATCTTGCGAAACCCTTACCTCGGATCGCCCCGCTTGCTTCCCCTTTTAGAAGCATCTATGCATGCGCCGCGCACCTGCGCACCGATCGTCTTGCAAGCCTCCACGATGACCGGACAGGAAACAAATTAGTGACACAGTCAAGCATTGTCGCCCTTGTCAGCAGAACACTCGGCCAGTAGGCGGTGCTGTGACGTGCCGCAACAAGGATTGTGTCCCGAGGACAAGAGGTTGTCTCCCTTTCTACAAGCGGTTGTCCCCCCTTGCTACAAGAGTTTTCTCCTGCCCGTGGCTCGCGACTTGCGGTAGCCGTATCAACAGACTGGGGTGGACTGAGATGCAGGATATCACGTGACAATCACGTGACGGGACGAGCCAGACCGGACAGATTCGGACAGAAGAGTTTACATGGGATTGACTGTGCGACCTTTTGCAATGTCCAAATATGGGAATAGAGAGTCGGATGGAACAACGCTTTTTATAAGTTCAGGACCTCAGGTGTTCTTTGTAAACCACCCCGCATATAAGAAACTTAACTCCTTCTCTGTCAGTTGACGCAGATTTGTTTTGAGTGGAGAGGGGATCTTTAACCATTCTGATTTCAACGTCAGAGATCTCCAACTGTCAAAAGAACGTGGATCCACAGTGATCTCAACAAGAGGTTAAGATCCTCGTGAGCCCCCGCAACTGAACTATCATGGTCGAGCCATATCTTGCTGTGGTGTGTCGCGGGCGGAATGAGTTAACCGAGCGGCAAAAGCTCTCCTTCCCTGTGCATTGTGTAGCGTTAGGGATGAGAATGACAAGCGCTGTTAGACTTCCTTGTGGAATGTGGACAATACCGCACGTGCAACGTAACGCGACACGGCACAAGCTGTCAGGCAACAGGAATGTTGCCTCTGACTCAAATAGTTTACAGTTGAAAGCCTGATCACCTCCTCGCGTAGTGAAGACACAGATCTTCATAAAGTGGATTTTTTTAAGGGTTGACCCCTTTGCTGTCGAAATCTTTGTTCTTTCAATGATCGTTCAACGACCAAAAGCCAGAACCGTCCAAGAATCATGGGTACAAATTGGTCTCAGCAAGAGGCATATATCCTCGTCAGCCCCCCGCAGATCTATGTCTTTTGCAGTCGGATTGTATTCACTTTTTCTCCGGCAGTGAAGGGGTTAACGCTTTAAGGACATCTAGCGGAGATCTCAGCAGAGGTCCTGTGCGGAAACACAGATACATGCTGTTTGCTGGTCTGATGGTTTGGGCCTTACGGTTTAGTGCCGTAAGGTGCAAAAACACACACAACACACGCATAAGGATTAGAC
Organism: Semisulcospira habei; assembly: GCA_036245525.1. NCBI lineage: Eukaryota > Metazoa > Mollusca > Gastropoda > Semisulcospiridae > Semisulcospira > Semisulcospira habei. The sequence goes on along the minus strand of BTPG01000001.1, from coordinate 72,369,734 downwards.
ACATGGCTGAAACCGGTCTGGCTTCCCAGAACACAGATCCACAGTATGGATCTGGGTTTTAGTCATAGCTCTCATATACTCGTATTATCACTGACTGGTCGGCCTCAGCTTGTCGCGGTACCCAGGGAACAAAAATTCAGATCGCGTTATTTGCGATCGCGTAATTGTATGTAGTGCTGAATTCGGTTACAGAGAAAAAAGACCAATTGTAAGCAAAAGATGTTCGGGCCGACGTCAGCCTTAGCTAGCCCGCCTTGTTGTAGAGCTGAATTAACAGACTTGACATTTGGAGAAAAAAAAAATGTAAGCAAAACTTCCTCGGCGTGACGTCAGCCTTAGCTGTCTCGCGCACATGTGTGCGCGGGCCAGCTATGGCTAACGTCACGCCGAGGAATTTTGCACATCCAGTATCGTCGTGGGAGCCAAAGATTTGTTCACGTTACATCAGATATCTTGTTATACAGTAGCGAGTAACGGCAACATAAAACATAGTGAAATTACTATTATTATTATTATTATTATTATTATTATTATTATTATTATTATTATTATTATTATTATTATTATTATTATTATTATTATATGCTGGCATGTGATTTTGGGCAGTATGGCTATTCAAAGTGGTGGTCTGTTATTTTGGACTTTACTGCTTCTTGCTATAAGGCGCAAAATGCACATATCGCACCTGCAAATGCAAATGGGTTTGTGAAGAGACCTCCACATCCTTATACAGAATTAAAAAAATAGAGAAAAAGAGTATTAGAATATGCCACAGGTGTGTGGATGTTTTTTTTTAGTAACGAATACATAAATGCAGGGCTGTTTCGTTTTCATGGGTTTTACGGAAATTGCCACAATCATTAAACGTCTATTACACCAAGCTGCATTTTACTTTTTAAACCATTGCATCCTGAGGCTGATTTTTTTTTTTTTAATTTGCGTATTGTCCAATGAAGGCTACATTACAAACAGGAAGATAGATGACCCCTTTTTTTTTTAGTTCTAGGACGGTGCCAGAATAGCTTGGCGCCTGAGGCGCCAAGCTATTCTGGCACCACCCTTGAACTATCATAGTCAAATTAATTTCAAGCAGTGGTGTATCAGGATGAATAGGGTTAAACCAGATCAGATGAATGTTCTCAAGACTAATCTTGTGTTTACACGTGTTTAATTTTTACGTTTTTGATTAAATAATTTAATTAAATTTTTGAAAATTGGTTATCACTTTTTTTTAAGTGTGTAAGTTTGAAAACAGTCCATGAGTTTGTGTTGTTTTGTTTTGTTGTACCTTGTCGTGATTTGTGTTTGTTTGATTTTTTATTGATTTTTTATAGTGTTAACGAATGCACGTTCTTGTTTTGTTTGTTTGTTTGTTGTTGTTGCTGTTGTTTTGTTTTGTTATTTTTTCCTTTTGTAATATTTGTTTTAAACTGTTTAACACATATTCTTTTCCAATGTAAATTACTCAGTATATTTTGAACCTGTCAATGTGAAAACATGGATTCAGTAGTGTTCTTCAACAATCACTTTGATCTGTGAAAAGTTATTGCTTCCGTAATTTTCATCTGCGCCAAATTTCCGTTTCCTGATCCCAGCCGACTGTTAAGCAACCAAGCGTTTGAAAATGAAAAAGTACCACTTTCCGTTGGCTTCAAGCTTGACTCGCCCTAAAAAGCTGCCCACGACAAAATGCCCGCAGAAGGCGCATCGAGCCAGTCGGATTTACGATTCTCGGGGACACAGTCTGTCGACCTGACCCCGTCGTCTACATGAGGCATAGAGTTTGATGAATTTATATTGTCAAGAGGAATATATTCTCCTCTTGTTAATGATCTCATTGACTCATCATTATTATTATTTTCTTTACATCTGCAAGAGGCATAGATTCTCATGAGTCCCTATAATTGCAGGGGCTCGTGATTATCTATGCCAGTTGCTGCTTAGCGACGGCGTCAATGACAAATTCAGTCTCGGCACATCGAACGAAGCAAGTTTCAGGTTTAATTCTGTTCCTTGCGAGCCGCTAGAAATAATGTCAGCAATAAAGTCAGCGCACGGAAGTGGCGTGGATCCTCATGAGCCACCACATTTTCCTGGACCAATGAAGATCTATGCCTCTTTCAGCTGGTGGGATTTCATTTTTTTCTAGGCTTGTGACATGATTTGACAGAGAAAGAACTCAGTCCCCGCCGCGTTAACCACGCCTGTCTGAGGCACACGAATTCAAATGCAGCCATCAAGAGACATAGATTTTCATGAGCCCCCGCTCATGAGGATCTATGTCTCTTGCATTTTCTTTTTTCAACGAGTTGACGGCTCTTCTTTAGCGAGCGCTTTTTGTCGAGTGAACGGTAACTCTAGCCGTTATGGTGTCCGGTCTTAGAGTTATGGCGCTGGGAAGCGGGTCCGCGCGCTTTCTAAAGAGGGGCCCAGCTTGTAGTTTCTGTTGGTTTATTACAGGGGCAAATGCGAGACAGTGTCCACTTAAAGCAGCCGTTAGTCCGTTTGATTATTGTTTTTTCTGTTGGGGGATCATTTTTATACTGTGGACACATTTCAGTTGTACTAGGGTGTCTTTTGTGGAGCCTGGCGGTCAGATGGCGCTGGAGACTATTAGGGATTTGTTTTTGTTACCTAGCAGCTGTTGTTTTTTCTCTCTCCCCCTCATCCTTTTTCCTCCCATGCCCCCTGCCACTATCCTGTTTTTGTTTTGTTTTTTGTTTGTTTTTCACGATTCTCTGAAATCTGACAAGAAGAAACAAAATTTCGGTTGGTTGGTTGGTTGGTTGGTTGCTCTTCGTTGGTTTGTTCGTTGATTGGTTCGTTCGTTGTTGTTGTTGTTTTTTTCTTTCTTTCTCCCGTTGTTTGTTTTGTTTGTTTGTTTGTTTGTTTGCGTTTCGTTGATACATTCTTTGTTTGTTCGTTTGCTTTTTTTTCTTTCTTTCGTTTTTTTTTTTATCGTTCTTTGTTTGTTTGTTTGTTTCTTTCTTTCGTTTTTTCGCTTTTTCGTTTTTTCGTTCTTTGTTTGTTTGTTTGTTTGTTTGTTTGTTTGCAGCATTACAATTTTTTTTTGTTGTCGCTAGCAGCTAAACCCTTTGCCGCGAGTGATATCGAATTTCGCTTCTGCAACGACTGCACACTGAAGAACACGGAAGAAAATACGACCAAACTAGGCATAAAGAACATAGGGCTACCAAGAGACGTAAACCCTCATGAGCCCCCGCGACTGCGGGGGCTCATGAGGGTTTACGTCTCTTACAGCTTAACCCTCTTACAACGGAGGGGGTCGATATGCCCGAGCCGAAATGTAGGCAAGAGAGATATAGAAAATATCAGGCCATGAGAGCCAATTTTAAATTTTCAGGTGCACGAGATAAAAAATAAACACTTGACTTTTTTGCCGTTTCCCTGTGAGGTAAATCGACACACAGGTTTGTTTGCTTACTGTCAAAACTGATTGATTGTTTGTTTTTCGTGCCTCAAAAGTGACAAACACTACCCCACAGCGTTTTGTCAAACATCCAAGAAAAACTAAGCCAACAAACACAGAGCACCGAATATAATAAAGCGTATAGTATTTCTTACCATATAATACCAGTGTTTTCCACATCTCTTTCCGCGTGCAAGAGACATAGATTCTAATGAGCCCCTGCAGCTGCAGGGGCTCATGAGAATCTATGCCTCTTGCAGACAGGGATGGGCCGCATTTATATCCTGTCAACGACAGAATTACACGGGTTTTAAAGCTGCAACTCACATGAGCCGGTAATAGACTTGTGGAAGTATTCTTTATGGTGTGAAAGGATCGTGAAATATTATACCTATTTCATACCCTATCATGTTAAGAAGTGTTCTCTTCATCGACATAGGTAGAAAACACTATTCGTCTATTTACTTTTAGTGAAGCTAGCACCTGCAAAAATTATAGATCCTCATGAGCCCCGCTTGTTTGTGAGGGTTCACTGCCAATGATGTTTGCCTCAATAATTGAAATAGACTGTTGTTGGTTGGTTGGTTGGTTGGCTAGTTGGTTGGTTGGTTGTTTGGTTGGTTGGTTGGCTGGCTGTTTGTGGTCTTGGTCTTTTGGTCGATCGGTGGGTTGCTTAGTTGGTTGGTTGGCTGGCTGGTTGGCTGGTCAGTTGGTTGGTCGGTCGGTTGGTAGGTGGATGCCGGGGTGGATTGGTTAACTGGTGGGTTGTAAAGGGTTGGTGAGCTGACTTCCTGACTGGGTGGCTTGGTTGCATGGTTGGTTTTCACATAATAACGACTACAGTGAAGTTGGTTCCTTACTATAAATGGGCTCAGCCTATTGTATTTGACCTGAGTTAGGAAGAACTCCTGTTTGTGTCGAACTTACAATCTCTATGGCGCAGATGACAAGTTAGATGTTTGCTTTCTTCCGTTTTGTTTTGTAGCAAGAGAAGCATACACGTAGGTTCGAAATCTTTATTTTCTTTCCAAATCACAGTGCCGAAGAGCGTAAAGCAGGAATTAACCCCTGCGTGTTTGAAATCATCATAAATTCAAAGTCAGAGGAACATGAATAGAAAATGGTCTCAGCAAGAGGTATAGATCTTGGTGAGCCTCCGCAAATGCGTGGGCTCATGAGGATCTATACCTCTTGCAGTTAGATCGTGCTCATCTTTTTCTCGGCAGTGAAGGGGTTAACGATAAAGGGCAGAAACGAGCAGCATGGCACATATAGACGAGGTGGCATGGGTTTTCATGAACTCCTAAATTCTGAAAAACAAACAAACGAGCCATACATGGTCCGTTCGCCTTAATAGCATTGTAATTGAAAACAAACCTTTGTCAGCTAAAGTTCATAGATTCACATGAGCTTCTGAATCTATGCTTCTTGCAAGCCTAGGTTCTGTAAATTTACAGCCTTTCTCGCCTTAAGACAAGAGGTTAGTTTGGGGTTTAACGTCCACGGCACCGAAGTGATAATGGTCGGCCCTGACGGGCGGATTAGGAGGAACGGGGAAATCTATTGCCTATGGAGTACGACTTGAACACTGATCAGTTCATGCGCACTGCATTTGTGCCACTTTGATTTACTAACACCTTTCAACGGACATGCTATGGAACAAGCCCGTCTTTTCCCCCTGGATTGCGAGTCCAGCTACCGGGGCTGAGAAGAGGGAGCACAGAGGTCTGTTTTCAATGAAGTGGACATCATTTGGAAAGCAGCAGCATTGTCTGGGAAGACCAGTCGTATTTCGGCAAGAGGCATAGATTCTCATGAGCCCCTGCGACAGCAGGGCCCATGAGAATCTATGCCTCTTGCAGGTATCAGGCGATGATCCAGAGACTTCTCCGTATTCACGTCCTGCTGTGTTCTTCTCGAGTGTACAAGGGAGCCGAACAAAGCTTGAGACAAATCCTATTTCGGTAGAAAACAGCCGTAGGACGTAGAACAAACTCCTTCCAACCTCATGCAAAATGGAAAACACAGATACACATGAGGGGTAACAGCTGACAACAGGCGATGTACTTCATCATTAGCCCCTAGCCATCTAAAAGAAAACATTAATAAAGATACCTCCCTCCTGTGGACGAAATGAGTTCGGTTTTAAGGGGATGGATGGGGTACAAGAACCCGGTAGAGGAGAGGTGTGGGGTGGGCGGGGCTGGTGAGGGGGAGGGTGGGGGTGGTGAGGGTTGGGGGGGGAGGGTGGAGCCCCGCTCCACTAGAGCGCAAGTCAAGTTGATCAATCAATATTCATGAGGGGCTAGAGGAGCGCAACTCAACCGTATCTTCAAACATCAGGAAGGAGAAAGAAGTAATGCCGCTCTCAATGCTGGATACACATTTTTGCATTACCGCTGAGTCCGTATACCTCGCCCTAATCGGGGTGTGATTGTACCAAGGGCAAACAGTGTTTTTGCACCCTATCCATTCGTGACGAAGTGTTTTAATCCATTTAGCCCCAGTGTCCTACAACAGGAGATGTATTGACCATAATAATTCAAGGGTAATGCCAGATTAGCTTGGCGCCTAAATGCGCCAAGCTAATATGGCACTACCCTTGAATTATCATAGTCAATCCGTTTCCTGGAAGTTGTACATAGTCGTTAGGTAACAGCTCCAAAATTTTGAAAATGCGGCCGTGGGGGTTAAATGGGTTAATGTACCCGAGAATACGATCCCGGGAAAATCGTAACGGTGTGCTTTCGGTTGTCGAAAAAATCCACATTTTTTCGTCGAAACACATACATCCTCGCATATTTGTCCGTCTTTTTTTTCTTTTCTTTTTTTTTTTTAATTCTTTACTCACTGTTTTCGGCAAAAACGCATGCAATAGATGTTGTTCGGAAATCAGGAGTTGGTCCTAAAATGCACGTGTTTTGACAAAAATAAGGGATTACAAAATAAAATGTCCGGACAAACATGCGATATTATTCGTGTTTCGAAAACAGTGGATGAAAAATACAACACAATCATTAAATAGGGCCTCAATGGGTTTAACTTTCTCAAATGGAGGGTGTTTGAAGGGATAGACCGCGTGGCCGGATACCCGGTAGGGCTATTTACACTGCCGCTGTGAGATGCGCATCAGGGGTCCCTCGCGCTAAAGACCCGAAATGTCATTAATATCCGCGCGCCCCATAGCGCCAAGGGAGGCAAGTCTGTTGTTGGGACGGAAGATTGTTCTCTTCCTTCTGCAGGTGTGCGCTTCTCAGGTCTATCCTTCAGGACGCCCTTTTGCCAGTCGGGGGACGGGGGAGGGTAGGGCGGGATGGTGCGATTGTTTAGTTTGCCGTTAACGTCTTATTTATTGAAAAATGCGAACTGATGATAATTCAAGGGTAGTGCCCGATTAGCTTGGCGCCTTGAGGCGCTAAGCTAATCTAGCGCTACCCTTGAGTTATCATGGTCGTCTACATCTCCTGCTGGTGTTCGTTGGTCTAATGAGCCTTGGGGCTAACTTATTCATTTTGGGTTAAAGAGCTGAGACATGTGTACCCCGGGCTGGTTACTGGTTGCGGATTAACGTCCACGGCACCGGGGTGATAATGGACGGCCCTGACGGGCGGGTTGCGGGGGGAAAGGGACAGCTATTATCTATGGAGTACGACCTCAGCACTGATCAATTCAACCGCATTGCAACTGTGCCACTTTGATTTATCAGGACTTTCAACGGACATGCTATCTGAACAAGCTCGGACTACGGCCGGTTGATAAAGCGTTGAACTCAAATGGTTGCGAACCCGAACCAGGTGGCGGGAGGGGGGGGGGGAGGTTGGTGTGGGGGGGGGGGGGACGGGAAGGGGGTTTAAGTTTGTTCATACCCTTTTCGGTGCCCCGATTTTACAGTCACATTCTTGGTGCCAAAAGACATAAACCCCTTCACTGCAAGTGGACGCAGACTGTGTTTCTGACATCTTCATGAATTTAAAGCCAAAGAACCCCAGCCGTCCAAGGAACACGGGTACACAGCGGTGTCAGCAAGAGGCATAGATCCTCATGAGCCCCCGCGAATGCGGGGGCTCATGAGGATCTATGTCTCTTGAAATTTGGATAGTGTTCCCTTTTTTCTCGGCAGTGAATGTGTTAAAACACAACATTTTAACGTTTTGTGTTCGAATATAACAAAACTATCGTAGAACCATGATTTCACCAGCACAGCCCAGTTAGCGGCGCACCTTGCTTCGTGGCTGGTGCAGGACTAAGATCGCTCTTGCAACTTGTCCCAGGAGCGGCTTGGTCCTCCCGGCCAACGCTTGCTTGTCCTCTGATCGTGGCTTTACTGACGGCGTTTAGGAAATGCAGATGTTGTCTGATCGCTAGTCCGCCTATTCTGAGGTCTATCCTCACGCAAGTCCTCTCTCGTGCATGGCGCCTTCTTTTCACAGTTTGTCAGCAAGACCCGGACTTCTGTCTGCAAGGGGCATAAGGGGCAGTTGCAGGGGCTCATGAGAATCTGTGCCTCTTGCTGAGAACAATCTTAGATGAGTACTCTGACGATAAGTCTGTGATCTCATTACTGACATCCTCAGATGATGGGCGGTTCATGTGTCAGATGTTTTATCTGCAAGGTGCATAGAACCTCATCATCCCCTGCAGGTGCAGAGGGAGTGACATGAGAATCTATGCCTCTTTGCTTGCAGAGATCAGTCTTATTTACAGATGTATATTCAACCCTCTTACTATCAGTGGAGGCAGACTGTGCTACTTTTTTTTCTTCTAATATTTGTGAATTCAACGTCAAAGTCCCCCAGCTGTCAAACGAATAATGGGTACAAAGGCAGAGATCATGAGCCCAGTAACTGCGGGGGCTCATGAGCATCTATACCTATTGCCTTTGAGTGTTGTTCAATTTCTCTCGGCGGTGTTAAGACTTATTGTGTTCCATTACCTCCTCAAATTGAAGGAGGCATTAGCGGTTAAGTCTGCGCCTGTTCCACAGAAACGTAGATGCAAGTTAAATGGCGTGCCCAACCAGGCGGAAGGATACGATATTTGCCGGGCTGTGATGCGACCAGCAGGGAGCAACGAGGTGCTGGAAAAATACGTCTTAATGTGCCAGTGAAGATCCCTCCATCTGCTAAGCGTGTAGATCACAATAAGCCCTTGGTTTGGTGCATGGGTTCGCGAAGATCTCTGCCGTGGCGCCTCTTTGCTTTCAATGATCAGACCCATATTATGTTTTCATCAGGCAGGGTATGCCATACTGAAGTTTTCTCTTGTTTTCTAGATTACCTAGCAGATTTTCCTTCCTCTGCAAAATGCGTAGATGCTCAGAATCTCTTCCGATTGTATATACATACACAATCTTTAGTGTATTGTTTCCTCAGAACGAGCATGCCATCTTTTGAACACTAACACTTCTACATGATATTTCATGATGCACACAATATGAACGACGCCTTGTGGGCGTCGTTCATATTGTGTGCATCAGGAAATCTAGAAGTGTACGGATCCTCACCAGCCCCAGCGTCTGAAGGGACACATTAAGATCTATGCCTCTTTCAGCTGGGTGTTTATCAATGTGCCGGCTCTTGACATGCGAATGGGCCGAGAATGTTTTTCCTAACGAGGAAAGGCCCAGGTGGAGGTTTAGGCGAACAAATGACTCCCGGGGAAATCTTTTCCCTTCGGACATCAATCTCTGTCGTCGCGCGAGACCCCGCCGCAGTGGATCTGTTTACTGTGTTTACAAACTATAGACTAAGCTCAAAACGGAGGGGCTTTATGTTCCTCGGAGTTGCTCCCGTTCACAGCAGGGGTTCCACACAATATGGGCCTCTGAACTGTGTTTTCGTTTCTCGCCTACGACTTACCCGGTGAGCCAAGGGTCACAGGGCCGACGTAGGCCCGTGAGTCGACTGTACGGCCTAAGTCTTCCCGATGAGCTTTTGCTATACGGCTATCTTCTGGTGTTGACACACCGCTGCACAAATTACCCCGACAGGGCATCAAAACTTCAAATTTGATGTTTGTGTTGGGTACTAATCCTTTTAGAAGAGATTCATCCAGCCGCAAAAAAACATAGATCCTCATGAGCCCCCGCAATTGCGGGGCTCATGAGGATCTATGCTTCTTGTTTGACAAAATGTTATCTGAATTTTTTTAGCGAGATAATGTCGTCACGTTCTGGCGTTTCATTAACTGCGGGTTTTTTTTTTTTTTGGTTTTTTTTTTTTTTGGACGTGGGACTTGATCAGAAAAGCCGTACATATCGTCAAGAAGCATAGATCCTCATCAGCCTCGTACATTGCGAGGCGCATGAGGATCAATCCTTTTGACTGACAAACTGTTATCTGATGTTTTAGCGGGAAAGTGTCGTCTGGCGTTTCAACAACGACTGTATGTTTCTTTTGACCATAAAAGAGGCACTGCTTCTACAGGTATCACTGAACGCTTTGTTTTGGTTAATATCATATACATGTAGTCATTTCAACTATCCTAAAGATGAAAGTGGAGGGAGGGAAGGTGTCTGTTGAGGGTGAGTATTTATTTATTTATTTATTTATTTTATTTTTTATTTTTTATTTTTTATTTTTTGTTGTTGTTGTTGTTGGTGGGTGGGGGGTGGGGGTGGGCGTGGGGGTGCTGCCGATGAGAAAGACGAGGAGACGTCAATGTGTTCTATTGAATGGATGTCCTTTCAACATTAAGAAACTTTCCCAGCTCCCTCCCTCTCTCCACCTTCAACTCGACAGCACCCCCATCTCCCTCTCTGACTCGGTCAAGAACCTTGGCGTTATCCTCGATTCCTCTCTTTCCATGACCAGCTTTGTCTCCGCCACGGCCAAGGCATGTTATTTCCACCTCCGCCGCATGTCAGATCAGAAAATACCTCACTACCGAACCTGCCACCAAACTCGCTGTCTCTCTCATCTTATCTCGCATCGACTACTGCAACTCTCTCCTTCCCGGCCTTCCTCACTCCACCACTCTCACTCTCCAGCGCGTCCAGAACAATGCTGCCCGCCTCGTCCTCAGAAAGAAAAAATCACATCACTCCCCTGCTCAAGCTCCTTCACTGGCTCCCCATCCCCCAACGCATCCAATACAAGATTCTGTCTCTCTGCTACAAATCCCTGAACAACTACGCTCCTACCTATCTCTCCAACTTACTTCACCCCTACACTCCTTCCCGCTCCCTCCGCTCCGCCTCTGACCCTCTCCGCCTCCTCATCCCCCGCACCAAACTCAGCACTTTCGGCCCCCGCTCCTTCTCAGTATACGGTCCAACCATCTGGAACACTCTCCCACTCTCTCTCCGTCAGAAGCACTCTCTCTCTCCTCCTTCCAGTCCGCCCTCAAAACTCACCTCTTTCAACAGTTCTAGCACTACATCACCACACTCCCCACCCCAAGCTGACCGTCGTAATTTATTTTCACTATTTGTGGTACGTGAGTCATTGTCTAAAGCGTGCTCATGCGTGTGCGAGTTGTGAGTGCGCGCTTAGAGTTATAATTATTATAAGATAAGCGCATTATAAATACCGTAATTATTATTATTATTAAGTCTCTTTGGCGCTTCATTAAATATATTGACGAGAACATCAGTTTTTAAGTTGGGGTTTCATGACATTCAGACATGAACCAAATTAGCGATACCTGCTTGTGAAATTGTGTTGAGGGAGAGATGTTGGATGGGGTATTGTAGGCAACTGGATTTTTTTGCGGTAAGAAGGGTTGGGGGGGGGGCCTGGGGGGGGGGGGGGGGCGGGGGGGGGGGGGGGGGCGGGGGGTGCGGGTCATATTACCCCAACACGAAACGGTATAACGCTAAATTTAACCCGTGAAGTGCCAGCTGACGCAGATTGAGTTTCTCCAATCTTCGTTGATTCAATACTAAAAAGTCCTAACTGTTCCAGAAACGTGTATTTAAAGTGGTGTTAGCAAGAGGTATAGATCCTCATGAGCCCCCGCAATTGCGGGGGCTCATGAGGATCTATACCTCTTGTGTTCAACTTTTCTCATCACTGAACGGGTTAACTCATTCTACCCCAACATCAAAATTCTTAAATTTTGCCCCTGTCCTCTCAAGACTGCATTGCAGTGCAGGACAGAGATCGACCATGATAGTTCAAGGGTGATGCCAGAATAGCTTGGCGCCCGTGGATCCTTATCCTGCTGTGGTGTGTCTGGGGTAGAATGAGTTAACACACATTTTTACGTCTCATGACACGGATTGTCCTTCTCTTCGCCGTGTTTTTTTTTCCACTATAAAAAACAAAATGTTAACCCTTTGGCTGTCGGTAGCGGCTTTTGTCGTGATGATTCTGGCAGGAATCATCGAGACCAAAACCGCTGCCGACAGACAAAGGGTTCTTGTTGTCAGAAAAAAAAAGTGTCTTGTTGACCTCCGACCTCTTTTTTGTCGTTCTCCAGATATCCTGTCCATCAAAGTAGTATCTGCCACCTAATGACATCGTTCATCATCTTTCCAGATCTCCTGATAGAGCTTTCAAACGAAACCAAAGAAAACACAATCAGTCTAAAGTACAGCTAAAGTCAAGCTTAGGTCATCAATAGGCATATGTTCTCATGGGCCCCTGCGACTGCACGGAGCTCATGAGAATCTATGCCTCTTGCAGGTGTTAAAATGGCAAGGCTCAGCACCTGTCATAGCAGACAATCATGTTCCGTTTAGTGAAAAGACCGCGGGTGAGGTTCATGTTTTCGAATTCTCTTCAAGCTGAGAAAGAAAACACATCATCAGGTCTTAAACTCAGTGTAATCGTTGACTTCAGCGGAGATTTTTTTTTTAAACCGAAGAAAGTCATTTTTCTATTTTGTGTCTTTTTTTTCCGAAAAGGGGGGTGCGTGGGGGGGGGGGGCGGGGGTGGGGGGGGGGGCGGGGGTGGGGGGGGGGGAGATGGCAGGTGGAAGGCCGGACAAAACATTACCTGAAATGGCTGAAAACATGTGTTTTTTGTTTTTGCTTGTTTGTTTGTTTTGTTTGGGTATTTTTGAGCGATTAGCATTCTCGGGTATTATCAGGTTCTCGTCACAACGGGTACGGTTTCAAATCCTGTCTGTGTCCAAATTTGTACCAGACCTTTTCTTTTAACGCCGTTTTATCTCATTCGAGATGAATGACGCGGCTTTAGCCGCGTATCCGGATGTCGTTCGTTTCGAATCTGTTTTAAAAAGTCATTTTAAAAGGTGACAAACTCCAAAAATCGATTAAAAACGCATTTAGCAAATACGAGGGCTGACTGAGATCGATGCCTCTTGCTAAAACGAATTTGTATCTGTGTTACTTTCACGGTAAGGGTCTTTGACTTTTATTTCGCAAAGATTTGAAGGGGAAAAAAACAATCTCCGTCCTGTAGCAATGAAAGGGTCAAATTGACAAATCTAAAACAGTGTGGCGAGGTTGTGCTGTTGTTTGCGGACGATAAATAGCTTATGTCAACGCTCCCAGAAAATCACCAATCCGCGAAACTAGCAAAGACCTCAAGGTCCTGACTCGCTTGCAGAACCAATCTGGGACTGAAAATCTCAACACCGTGCATCTTCAGGAGGCGTAGATCCTCACGGGTCCCTGTATCCTGCCGGGACTCATGAGGATCTATGCCTCTTGCCATCGATAATATACCGCATTTCATTCGCTTTTCGCAGTCTTAGAAGGCGATGTGGGTTTTTGTGTTTGACTTTACAGAGCTGAGCTGTCTGAACACCTTCTGCAAGAGGCATAGATCTTCGTGAGCCCGTGCAGCCGGCGGACTGCACGGGCTGATGAGGATCTATGCCCTCTTGCCAGCAATAATTAACCACATTTACTTTCGTGCTCCTCCGTATCAGCAGGCGATGCCGTGTTCAGTGTTTGACTTTTCGGAGCAAATCTGAGCTCAGAACGCGTGACAGCTTCATCAAGAGCCCAGACGGTCGCTTTGAGCCACCAGGGACACAAATGTCCTCAGGGCGCCGTCTGGCGGGAAAGACAGAAATGACAGGAGCGAAGGGCAGACAAATCTTGACTTGTTCTGAAAGTAATGTAGTGTTTTGCTGCTATGGTAAGATGCGTATGTTCAGTTCATCTATTTATATTTTTTCTTCTGAACAGAACGATCCCTTTTTCTGACAAATTGAAGGACGTCGTTCTGTCTTGGGAGTAGTTCCTGCTGGATTTGTTCAGGGTTGGTACCAGGAGACGTTAAAATCTAATAGTCGACCAACCTTTTACAGCCAGTGTGTCTCATACGGTAACATAGTCCTTAAAGTTTTGGCAACGGGCAAATTGTGTACTTGAAAATGTTTTCTTTATTCACTACATTTTGTAAAACGCAACGTCAAGGATACTTAAAACTAAGACTAAACTTGATAGGGTTTATTAGTCATAAAAACCCGCACTGTAAAATACATTCAAACAAAACTGAGCTAAACGTTTTGACGCTATCACAGGAGTAAGTGAATAATACAGCGCGATAATATCCAGTCTTCTTAACTCCTTTAGTGCCATTGGACGCTACATTATGTGTTTGAAAGGAGAGCAAACTCAACAAATAATCCCATCATCAATCCAAGGAACACAGATGTGACTATGGTCAGCATTAGGCAAAGAACCTCATGAGCCCCCGCATCTGCGGGGGCTCATGAGGTTCTTTGCCTCTTGCAGTTGTGTCTGGTAGTAAAGGGGTTAACTTTGCTTCCTGAATGAGTCAAAATCTGAACTTCTTCTGTTTGTTGCCATTATTTGCTTTCTCCCCTGTCAGGCGATTTTGTGACGTTACTACATTATGTCATCACGCTTTATAGGCTAAATTCGCAGTTCTCTCTCTCTCTCTCTCTCTCTCTCTCTCTCTCTCTCTCTCTCTCTCTCTCTCTCTCTCTCTCTCTCTCTCTCTCTCTCTCTCTCTCTCTCTCTCTCTCTCTCACACACACACACACACACAGACACACACAAACGCGCGCACGCACGCACGCACATACACACACACACATACACACACACACACACACACACACACACACACACACACACACACACACACACACACACACACACTAAAGGAATTGACATAAAAGCGATCTATGATCAATCTGGTTACTTCAGATGCCGCGCACTTAAAAAGTTGAATCTGACTAATCCAACTGAATTGATCGGAGCTCGTAAAAAAAAAACCGTGCTGATCTGTAATTTTGGACCTTACGGCTTCCAGCCGCAAGGTCCAAAAATCACAGACCAGCACACGACCAGAGGCCGTAGAGTCCAGAGTCAAAGACCGGCCCACCAGTGTTTATTTTGTAACGACTTCTTCCCGTGATGTTAAGTGGCGCCATTGTCACCCGATTAAATGGATGTTGGGGTCTGAATTTCTCTCCAATCGCCTCTACACATTAGAGAATATTTGTATAAGCTTTCATGAAAAGAGGAGTGCGGTGCAGCCAGAAAAGCGCACGATTTGTAAAAGAATAGCGTCTAACCGCGCTGTACAAAAACGTTCCTTCGGGCTGTGTGAAGAATCGATTTTTTTAGATCTGGAATAGCACCAGATGCATAAAAAATAAACGTCCACTCACGCTTTATTCAAATGAATCTCTAGTGTTGTGAGCAAAGAACGCAACATTTAAAGAGGAATAGCGCCAGAGACATATAAAATGTGTGGCCTGCTCGCTTTATTCCAGTAATCCCTTAAAATTGTGTGCGAAGAAGCCAAGCATGATGGCAGAATATCGCGACGTGTGTTGAAGGACATAGTTCAGCCGCGCTTTCCTGAAACCGTTCCTTCAGGCTGTGTGGAGAACCTTGACGCCTCTTCGACCTTCATTTCCGGCGGCGCACGCACCATGCGCGCACGGGCCAAAAGGACCAATCGAAAAGCGGAAGTGTATCGGAGCATGTGGAAATCAGGATAATTTCAGGGATAGCGATATTCCATTAAAGGTCGCCACTTTGTAGGGACTTTTCTGTCCGGCAGTTGACATTTGGAAACCCAGCTTGGGCCCTGGACAAAAAGCCACTCATTTACTTTCCGAGACGGGTCAGGCTATCGACGTAAACTTGGTGAGTGTCCTCTGCTGGAGGACGTTAACAATGCAGGCTTCTCTCCCGGCGAAAGGTTTATATTCTGTTACGCTGTTGCGACTAGGTTCTGAAGAGGCGTAGATTATGATGACCCCCTGCTGTCGCAGGGGTCATGAGAATCTACGACTCTTGTGACTGACTAGCACAAGTATAAATTCTCACAATGATATGCCAGTAATAAGCTGCAGGTGCTCGTGGGAATCTATGCCGCTTTCAGATGGAATGAGGTTGTCTCACGCACTGGGTCGCTGTCACACCATCTTCGCAATGTTGACTTTTGCCTGGCGCAGGTCCGGAGTTTCAGACCTCAGTTGGCAGCAGAAATGCGGATGACACACGTCTTTTAAGGAAACAGATGTAAACGCTCCTGTTCGCAGGAGGCGTAGGTATCTCCACCATTGTTCCTTCCTGGACATAAAAATGTATGCTTTTTGCAGGTAGAATGAGATTGTCTAGGTGGCTGAAACGAGAACTGCAGGTTTTATGCTGTAAATTTATGCTGTTTTTGTCTTCAGTAGTCTTGGACGCACAGGCACTGCAATTCCAAGATGACTTGATGAATCTAAACAGGAACTTCTGACGGTTGGCATGGAGCGCAGAGATCCCATCTTTATTAACTCATTCTGCCCGACGGCCGTATTTCCCAAATTTTGGAGGCGTCATCTAACGACTATGCACCTGTTGCAGGAGATGGATCGACCACGATAATTCAAGGGTAGTGGCAGATTAGCTTGGCGCCGACAGGCGCCAAGCTAATCTGGCACTACCCTTGAATTATCATGGTCGACCCATCTCCGGCTGTAGTGTGTCAGGGCTAAATGGGTTAAACTGAACTGAACTGAATTAAATTGTCAGTATAACGTCGTTTCACTCATCTTTGAGGCCTTGTTGACCATACTCATCTTGTTTGTAATCGTTCTTTTGGCGCCTAGGGGTCCTGTTGGACGCAACGGTTCCAGGAAGATCAGGTTTGGTACCGTTATATGGCTGTACAAAAAAAAGAAGTCCTCGTTCCGACGTTGACCTGCGGATCTTACACTTACTGATAGAAATGGCATTTCTGGCCCGGAATCAAGGATCTACTTACCGAGACAGCCGAAATATCCGGTAAGTAAATCCTGAATAAATTTCTCTCAGGTCTCATCCAGAAGCGATAAGTCTGTATTCTTATATTTCGCTTTATGGGTGATTAACCCCTTCACTGGTTGAGGTTAGCGTCTGTTTGTCTTACGTGATTTTCTTTTATGTAATCAGGCAAAGATGCTTCTTTGCATCACGAATTCACATTTCTCTCTGCATTAGTGTTGTGATCTCCTTGCGTAAAAAATATTTTAAAAAAAAATAAAATAGCCAGGAAAAACTGCTGACAGCCAAGCGAGTAACATGCAAATAAATTCCAAAGACAGAAAGAAAGGAACACGCTTAGAAAAGACAAGTATGTCTTTGATGCTCTATGTGAACAACCAACCAGCCAACCACGACTCATCTTTTCCAGGAGACAAATCTCTTTCAGTTGCTTGTGTGCCAGGTCTGGAACCGACTGAATCAAACACTGTGCACGGAGGCTCTAGCTCGGCCTCCGCTGTGCACAAACAGTTTGTTGATTCGCCACTTGATACTTTGTTGTCGCAGAAAACGTCTTTTAAGCTCTGGCCGCGCGGCATAGTGTGGCGACATAATGCGTGCTGTCATAGGTCGACAGATCGACGCTTTTAACCATCGATCTTCTCCAGGAAGGAAGTTCCACCCATCTGCACGAGGCATAGATCCTCATGAGCCCCCGCGAATGCGGGGGCTCACGAGGATCTATATTTCTTGCTGAAACTACTCTGTATTCATGTTTCAAGTTGAAAGGCTGGCGCTCCCCTACACGCCCATTGCTGGTGTGCTGTAAAACTGTATTTGCGTCCTTCTGATGAGACGCGTGTGTGAGAGTGTGTGCGTGTGGGTGTGTGTGTGTGTGTCGGAGCGTGAAGTGGGGATGGGGGAGGGAGAAATTTATGGTCATCGGTCTTTTTTTTTTTATTTTTTTTTTTTACGAGTGAACTTTGGCGGCCAGTCACAGCGGAGTCTCTTTTGCCGACGTGATAATTATATCAACAGCAAGTTTGACGAGTCCAGTATCACTAGGCAGGCATTGTCATGGAACCCCCAGGGAAAGAGGAAAAGAGGTAGGCCGAGAAACTCCTGGCGTCGAGACCTCCAAGCAGACATCAAGAGACTGGGAACCACCTGGAGTAGAATCGAAGGAGAAGCACAGGACAGGAGTTGCTGGAGGTCTCTCGTCGACGGCCTATACCCGGGTAGGGGTGAAAGGCGTAAGTAAGTAAGTAAGTAAGTAAGTTTGACGAGAAATAATTTGACAGTCACAAAAGCCGACGCTAGTCATCCCTTTTGTGGAACACAAATGTTAATGGGAAGCAATGATATAAAGTGAGGGTCTGTGGTTCAGGGCATTATGCTCTACGCCGTGAGTTTCACAATCACACATCAGCACACATTTTAAAATCCCCTGTAATCTTAACTCATTCTACCCCAACACCGAAATCCTTAAATTTTACCGTTGTCCTCTGAAGACTGCATTGCAGTGCAAGACACAGATCGACCATGATAGTTCAAGGGTGATGCCAGAATAGCTTGGCGCCCATAGGCGCCAAGCTATTCTGGCATCACCCTTGCACTATCATGGTCGAACCTTATCTTCCTCTGGTGTGTCTGGGGTAGAATGCGTTAAGGTTACTCATGGTGATTTATGTACATTGTAGGTAGATTGTGTTCCCTGGTAGATTCAAGCTCAAGTTGTGATACGTCTGAGGACACCTTTTTAGACTACAAGTCAACCTTCCTAGCAGTCTGAACGAAAATCAATCACTTATATGGTGATAAGGGGTTAATCCCTTCACTGCCGAGAGAAATTAAAAGCTGACTACTATCCAACCGCAAGGGGTATAGATCCTCATGAGCCCGCGCATCACAATCTGCGCCTACTGGCAGCGAATGGGTTAAGATTTGTCACGCCTATGATACAAAGATCTGTATTTATAGCCTGAAAAAACTACAAACACCATTCTATACCTGCGTTCAATAACTAACCCTTTGGCTGTCAGTAGCGGTTTTTGTCGCGATGATTCCTTGCAGGAATCATCGCGACAAAAACCGCAACCGACACCCAAAGGGTTAGGATATCGTGCGGAATCACAGTTATCGGCATAATCCCTGCGAATGTTTGTGATATGGTTGAAAACGAAATATGTGAATCTATGATCAGTTATAGGGATGGAGGAAGTGCCTTGGTTCGTCAAACACTCGAGGTGGCCTAATGGACTCTGGACCTCGCAAAGTATCTTTTTTGTGCTGTTGTTAGGATGGGTTAGAGTTGAAAGCTGCTGTACTGCCGTTATGTGGCAAAAGTTCTTATGTCCGTTTTTGAGAAAAGCGAGATTTTCACTTTATAACAATAAAAATTCCGCTTTTCTAAAAAAAAAACGGACTTGCTGGCTTTTGCTGTATGACGCCAGAGATAGTTTGCCCACATGACAGGCCCGCGCCACTTGTGACGGGTGACGAAACTCGAAACTCTCACGTGTGCGCCGGTCGGCGAGAGCCGTAAAGTTCGAATTCACAATTCAGCACACATCGATTCGCAAAAGGCCATCGGGCCGACGTCGGCCGCCGTCGTTCCGCGTTGGGCCGTGTGCTGGCCAACGGCGGCCGACGTCGGCCTGATGGCCTTTTGCGCTCTGGAACATGGCTTTCATTTTCGTCTTCTTCCTTTTTCTTGTTGAGACTGGAGGTTGAAAGCGAGAGACATTGTGCGTTAGTGACATGCATGTCAGACACTTGTTGGAGACGAAGTTTACACTGGGTGAAATGTGACATTAGAGCTAATGCGTTTCGAGATGCAGTCCGTCTTTTACAAATAACTCGGCGCCGACCTCGCTTCTTGATAAAGAAAAAAGCTAAAGCTGTGCGTATGTGTTTTTGTGCGCGTGTGTGTGTGTTTGTGTGTGCGAAGAAAGGAGTGGGGGGATGCGAGGGGAGGGGGGGGGGGGACGGAGAAGAGCAGATAGGGTGACAAAATCTGGCGTTAGGGGGGGGGGGGGTAGAGGGGAAAACGGGGGGGGGGGGGGGGGGGGGGATGGGGAAAATGGAAAGACATCTAGAGTTGAAGAGTTAATTGATCTGGTTTAACGCCAGACGTGCGGCAATGACTTAACCAAACCATTTAAATGGGTGTCGGTATTGGTTTTAGTCGCGATGATTCCAGCAGGAATAACAACACTCTGACATCCTGCAGGAATCATCGCGAAAAGAACCGATACCGACACCCAAAGGTTTCAGATATGTCTAACGTCGAACAGAGCCCAGTCAAAAATGAATTAATAATCATCTGTTTAACCTCTTCGCTGTCAGTGATCACGAATTGCGCATATGAAACAAATACACACTGACGTGTGAAGAACACATATGTAAACGTGACCAACATAAGCATACCGAAAACAGAACATAGGACTAACAAGAAATAGTAATCCTTATGAGCCCCCGCGACTGAGCGGGCTGAAGGTTTATGCCTCGTGCAATTGGGAGCGTTCGCCTTGCACCAACAGTCACAGGGTTAATAAATATACGTCACGCCGTAAATGTCTCTCTTCTTGTTATCATAGTAAAGTTCTCATCCTTTTGGTACTATGCATAATTATGACAACAACATTTTAGGCCGTAAATTTTAAATAGGGCCGGGAGGAATTATAATCTCACGCCCCAAAACTTAAAATGTTTAGAAATAGACCTAATTTAGTTAAATGGCTTCGCAGACCTATAAAGATAAAGAAATTTCGATGCGCAACTAAAATGAGTTTGATTTGATTATGCACGTCTGAAATTAACCGCTTGGCTGTCGCCGGTAGCGGTTTTCGATACAGAAACCGCAACAATCAAGGCTGTTAGCTTGTGGTAATGAAACTAACTTATGTAGCCTACGCTCCACGGTAGACTGACTCCCAGAACATGTCTGACACAAATAGCGGCGTTATGCTCTCGCCGAAATCTCGTGAGAACTTTTCTTTTCACGCCTCCAGCGCTGTATAGATTTTTATGATCTTCAGTTTGTACGTGAACAAACAATACACATGAGTTTTATGATCTCGGCAATGTTCGTGAACAAACAATGCGCAGCCCAGCTCAACAGCTAGGAGTGTATGTTAAGCTGGGAAGTCTCTTTGTTGGGGACAAAATATTTCCTCGGCCCCTCCAAACCTTACACGTTGCAAGAGGCATAGATTCTCACGAGCCCCTGCATTCGCATGGGCTCATGAGAATCTATGCCTCTTGTTGATATCAAACGGTCTCAGTTATATGAGGACTTAAATATGAGGACTTAAAAGTGTACGATCACTCACGAATTTGGTCAAACAGGCCTGCAAGTCGTAGATATTTATGCACCATTGCATTCGCAGGGGCTCATGAGAATCTACGTCTCATGATGGCATATAAGTACCCGTATTTACATCAGGGCTCGATCAGAGCGAGAGAGGCACCCTTGTTCAATTCTGCGAATAAATACGAAGCTGGTCACACATGACACATTTGGCGCGGCGGAGAACAAATTACCTCTGACTGGTTTTGTTAGAAGAGCGAGACAAAACCGCGGAGATTGCGGTATAATGAACACATAAAACCTATTGAGGTTGTTTGTAAAGTTGGACAAACCACTGAGAAAATGTTCCCCAATACACACCCACAGTAGTTAAAAGACACAGGCATAGCCTGCATTATATCTGTAATGTGATATTAGTAATCAGGTTTAGATTTAATGTATACGAAGGTCGTGTGCTTGATTAAATAAGACAGCGCATGAGCGACCATGGCAAACACCTTTTATATGAGCAGTTTTACAACAACAAAAAAAAGACAATGTTAACTTTCTACGCCTCATTTTGACACATAAATTCATAAAGGCATAAATTCCCAAGCTGTATTTTTGTATGTAGCCAAAGCCTTTGACAAAGTGTGGCATTATGGTCTGCTTAAAAAATTAGATGTAATAGGAATACGTGGGAAGCTTCTACAATGGCTGGCTGATTACCTGCGCAATCGCAAGCAAGCTGTTGTTATCAAAGGATGTATATCTAATTATCTTCCCGTAGAGGCGGGCGTCCCGCAAGGATCAGTGTTGGGCCCTATCCTTTTTCTTATTTATATCAACGACATTGTACTAGACATTGAATCTAAAATGAAACTGTTTGCAGATGATACCAGTATGTATTTGTCCCTGAATAATGATAATATTAGAGCTGACATAATGAACTCGGATCTTGAGAAAATTAGTGTTTGGGCCCATAAGTGGAAAGTAAATTTTAATCACCTAAAGACTGAATTATTGAACATGTCACGTAGCCAGAACTTCCAACCACTTCCCCTACTCTTTGATAACAGTCCACTTCAAAGTACTGCTACACACAAACACCTTGGCATCATCTTGCAAAATAACTGTAAATGGGAAACCCATATTAAATCTGTTATAGCCAGATGTCGATTACTTATAGCTTGTCTAGATTCATATAAATATAGACTATCGAGACGATCTCTGGAGACTATGTTCAAATCTTTTATACTGCCACACTTTGACTATGCTGATGTGATCTGGGATAAATGTACAGGGGCACTTTCAGATGAATTGGAAAGTCTCCAGTTACACGCTTTAAGAACCATTACTGGCGCAGTCCGTGGCACTAGCCACCAATTACTTTATGAAGAAACCGGTTTCATTCCGTTGTGGCAAAGACGTCGTCGTCATAAACTCATCCTCTATTTTAAAATAGTCAATGGTATAACCCCCGCGTACTTAGGCCTAGACCTACCTCAGCTAGTATCCGCATTAAATCCTTATCATAAACAACGTCCACTTGAACGCCAAGTCCCCCAGTGTAAAACTGAATTGTACAAAACTTCATTTTTTCCATCCACCACGGGCCTTTGGAACAGTTTGCCCGATCACATCCAGCGTAGCCAATCCTTAAGCGAATTTAAATCATTCCTGTCGCGAGACGATTGTGTGGTACCCCCATATTACTATTTAGGTTGTAGAATAACACAGATAATCCACTGTAAAATTAGACTCAAAATAAGCGACCTCAATTATGACCTGGTTAGTCGTCACCTCTCTAATTCCCCTGCCTGCTCTTGTGGAGCCAGCTCTGAAACCGCCGACCATTTTTTACTCCAGTGTAGTAATTACGATGCAATAAGACGTTTAACAATACTTACACTTCCACCAGAATACACCAATATACATTTTCTCCTTAATGGAAGTAAAACCCTATCATCCACAGTGAATAACGACATATTTTCAGCTGTGGGCACGAATTTATTACTGTCGCAAAAAGATTTCATTGAGTTATAAAATAGGACTGCAAGAAATAAAGGAAATAAAGGAAATCTAAAGACCAGTTGAGACAATTCTCTCTCTCCCACCCTCTCTCCCACTCTCTCTCTCTCTCTCTCTCTCTCTCTCTCTCTCTCTCTCTCTCTCTCTCTCTCTCTCTCTCTCTCTCTCTCTCTCTCTCTCTCTCTCTCTCTCTCTCTCTCTCTCTCTCTCTCTTCACTATAATGATTGAATGTTTTCCTCTATTTTCATTTCTTTTTATGTATTCATATATGTATTGACATATATTGATTTACTTACCTGTAGTGTATTTAAAATCTGCATAAATATGTGTATATATATATATATATATATTATATATATATATATATATATATATATATATATATATATATATATATATATATATATATATATATATATATATATATATATATATATGTGTGTGTGTGTGTGTGTGTGTGTGTGTGTGTTCACTTACCTGTATTGTATTTAAAATCTGCATACCACCGTCATGCAAATTTTGCAAATAGTATAACTGAGTGTCCAGATCATCATATAAGCCTGTGGCTTGTTTTGATCTGATGACAAGTGATGTATATTCCTTTTATGTATTTTGCAAAAGTAATAAACTATTTAAACCATTTTGACACATACCAACCCCTTTAATGCCGGGACAAGGCCAACGCTACCCATGCTGCAAGAGAAATATACCCTCATGAGCCCCCCGCAGTCGCGGGAGCTCATGAAGGTTTATGTCTCTTGTTAGTCCTTTGTTCTGTACGCCTATTTTTTAAAATATGTATTTGCTTATATATTTTGGTCAAAGTATTTACTTCTGTATTCTTCGCGCAAATGTCCGTCAGTGTTTAGCGTGTCAAAAGCGAAATTCGTGATCACTGTCAGTGAAGGGATTAAGACTTGCCGCGTACGGATACACGCCTGTTTGCCGCGTTTCCATACGCGGCACGTCTCAAGTGAGTTTGGGGTATCTATCCTAGACTCTTATAAATTATTCCAGGCGCCCGCATGAGTAACTGAGACGCTATACGACAATTTATTATTTATTTATTTATTTACTTATTGTGAGTATTTCATTTAATACAAGCACGACAGTGGAAACACTACGGCATACTTTCCCCTGACCGCGTGATGAAGGGGAATACAGTACAGGGCCAATAATGTTCTCCCGTATCTCATTGTTTCTTAGTTTTTCACGCTGAGTCCTGTCGTGTATTTGTGTTCGGAGCAACAGACGTTGTTCGGAAGTCACAAGTAGGTCAAAACTGCACGTGTTGTGACAAAAACGGTGGATTAAAAGCCCGGACACATTATGCGACGTCACATAATTTTCGTCCAAAAAAACTGACGTGCTGTTTTTGTACCTACTTCAGATTTAGGTCTAGATACGTCTCTTATGAACGTGGTCATGTGTAAGACTGGCAGATAAATCAACATTAGATATATGATGCTTTGGGAATAATCAGTTGATAGCTTTTGTTATTCCTTAATCAAATGCACCCCCACCGCCCCCCCCCCACCCCCCCCCCCCACCCAACCAAAGAAAAAATCATGTATAATAAGACATTATAACAAAAATCGATATGAAGAAAATCGTGATTGAATGTCGTCAATCTGTCTCCTGCAAGCTGCGCTACAAGTGAAAGACCGGTGATGTCACAAAGCTTGGTTTCACGGCACTGTGCGTGCAAGTGCGCGCGGCGTCTATTGATAGTTGATTAATAGGCGATTAGCTCCCCTGTTCCTGTCACAACCATATCGACAAAAATAAGGACTAGAAACGTCGCACTGAACGGAGTCTCTCTCTCTCTCTCTCTCTCTCTCTCTCTCTCTCTCTCTCTCTCTCTCTCTCTCTCTCTCTCTCTCTCACTCTCTCTCTCTCTCTCTCTCTCACTCATCCTAAATGACAAATTTTCATCAGACGGTGTAGTGACTTGTGGTATTCCACAGGGATCTATTCTAGGGCCTTTGTTGTTTCTTTTATTTATTAATGATCTGCCGCTATGCATATCTCACCCAGAGGCTAACTGTGATCTGTTCGCTGACGACACAACCGTACACACACCTAACACGGAGCTAGCTAAAATCAACGAGGTACTCCAGCAGAGCCTGGACGAAGTAGCTGAGTGGTGCATTAATAATTACATGATAATGAGCATTCCAAAGACAAAGAGCATGCTAGTTACAACACGCCAGAAACACAAGCGCGACCTACCACATTTAACACTTACCTTGGATGGCCAACCTATAGAAGAAGTAAGTAATCATCGCTTGCTGGGCGTGACAGTAGACAACCCGTTAGACTGGGAACCTCATGTTGCTAATGTATGCAAAACTTTGTCAAAAACTTGTTCCTTTTGTCTAAGTTCAGCCGTATAGTTAGTCCTGACGTTTGCAAGCTTTTCTTCCACGCGCATATCAAAACGCACTGTAATTACAGTTACACTGTCTAGGACGGTTGCAGCGAAGTTCATATGAAAAAAGTAAAATTCTCTGTATCGTCGAGGTGTTAAACTCATACTTCCTGGACCCGCCCTCCCCCCCCCCCCCCCCCCCTTCCCCGACAAAAAATCAAATGTCTTAAATTGCTGGCATTAAACAAATAATTCAAATTTAATCGGTGTCTATTAACGTACACGATTCTACACGAGAGCGTCCCACTCCAGTTGCGAACTATGTTTTAAGATAATCATAAACAGAACACGAGAATCAGGTCGCTCCTCCTACCAAGAACAAGACTAGATATATATAAAGCTAGCCTGGCCTTTTTAGGTGCAAAAGCATGGAATAACTTACTCCAGCATCTTAAGTCTATTTCTAAATTTAGTATTTTTAACGATCGCCTTTATCGACTTTTACTTCTAAAGTAATACCACGATTCAATTCTCCTCTATTGATGCTGTATTCTCAGACTTTACTTACCTACGCCTGTCGCCCCTCCCCGGGTATAGGCCGTCGATGAGAGACCTCCAGCGAGTCTTGTCCTGTGCTTCTCCTTCGATTTTCCTCCAGGTGGTTCCCAGGCTCTTGATGTCTGCTTGGAGGTCTCGACGCCAGGTGTTTCTCGACCTGCCTCTTTTCCTCTTTCCCTGGGGGTTCCATGACAATGCCTGCCTAGTGATACTGGAAGCTCGCTTTCTCATACTGTGACCAATCCATCCCCATCTTCTTCGCCCAATTTCATTCTCTGCTGTTATCTGCTCTGTTCAGTCTCTCCCAGAGTCTGACGTTGCTGATCTTCTCTGGCCAGTGGATTTTCAAAATTCTTCTAAGGCAACTGTTTATGAAGATCTGTACTCTGTTCACTGTGGTTTTTGTCAATCTCCAAGTCACTGCTCCATATAGGAGAACTGCTTTTACGTTGGAGTTGAAAATCCGAACTTTGGTGTGCTGTGACAGCTCTCTGGAAGTCCACACTTTTTTCAAATGGAGAAAGGCTGCTCTGGTTTTACCGATTCGTGCTCTGACATCTGCATCAGTGCCGCCTTTTTTTGTCTATGATTGTTACGTGGTAAAATCGTGGTCGTAGAAATGATAACTACACCAAGCGCACACACGTAGAGTTCTTTTAAATAAAACTCTTTCAGCTGGAATCCGTCAACCGTGGCTTAAGGATGTAGACAATACTGGAGTAACAGTTCCAACAATACTTTATTACAGCGATGCGATCTCCACGAAATGCGTTCACAAATGCACCAACAATAGTACAAAGTCTTCTCAGCTTCGACACAATGCGTCTCTCATACAATGTACATCACCATTCACTGCATAACTCCGTTACTGACAATGAAGCACGATATCTTGCGCACTCTCTCGCAATGTCAATACACTCTTCGATACACTGCAATTCTACAACTGATCACTGTACCGACGCTGTTACATCGCAATTATACAATTGAACAATGTACACCGGTGCTTCCTAGCACGACTCTTTTATAGTGGTATGTTTTCTAGAAAAATCAAGCAAAATCGTACAACCAAACCAATCAAAACACAGTACGTATCTAAAACTCAAAGGTACATTCATACTGGAATATTCTATAAACGTCTGGCTACTATTCAACATCTATTTTAGGAAAATCTCTGGCGCGCCATGTCACACAAAAGTAGGCCAGACAGGTCACGACCTTGCACGCTCTAACTGGTAAACACGCGAACAGTGCATCAGCAGCGAAAGCCAAGCGACACGCGCGCAGTAAACAAATGAATATCCGAGCGGCTTCTAGACCCTTCCTGACTCAACTCCGTGCGGCAACAGATAATCAACACCGCACTATTCGTAAACGAAAGTGAAATTCACTGAAAAGGTACGTGATTCGAAATCATGATAGCTCAAATAAAACATCGGATCGCTTCCTACAATTTATGCATGCACGCTCTAACAGAACAACACAACCACAATCGTAACAATGATGCTCCCGAGATAGGTGAAGGATTCCACCTCATCCAACGGGGTGCCAACAATGCAAGACTGGTTCTTCCCTGGCTGCGTTCAGCCTCATTGTCTTTGTTTTCTGTTTGTGGATGGTGAGGCCCACTTGGAACGAGATGTAATCAAGCCTCGTGGTCTTGTCCTGCATTTGTTGATGAGTGTGGGACAGTAAAGCCAATTCGTCTGCAAAATCGAGGTCGTCAAGCTGTGTCCACAGTGTCCACTGTATTCCACTTCGTCTGTGCTCTGTGGTCCTCTTCATGACCCAGTCTATGGCCAGTAGGAAGAGGAACGGAGACAGCAAACACCCCTGCCTGACACCGGTTCTGACCTGAAGCTCCCTGCTGAACTGCCCTTCGTTTATCACGCAACATGTCATGCCGTCGTAGCTGCTCTTGATCAGGCGGACGAGCTTTTTGGGTACACCGTAGTGTCGTAGGAGTTTCTGTATTCTCAGAACATGTTCTAATTACAAGATGACCTTCAGCTTATGTAGCTGTTATTATGTTTTTTTTTTTTTGGGGGGGGGTTTCCGCCTTTTATGCTTTTCGTACACTTGAATTTTCTTTACACTATGTTTGTTTTGGTTTTTTGGTTTGTAACCAAAATATTTTACTGTGTTGCTCGATGTATATTTATGTGTGTAGTGTAGCCAGGACAGTTTGTAAGAGAGGCATTCGCATGCCTAAAACTTTATCACGAACAAAAACGTTTCATTGTCATCATCATCATCATCATCTCTCTCTCTCTCTCTCTCTCTCTCTCTCTCTCTCTCTCTCTCTCTCTCTCTCTCTCTCTCTCTCTCTTCTCTCTCTCTCTCTCTCTCCTCTCTCTCTCTCTCTCTCTCTCTCTCTCTCTCTCTCTCTCTCTCTCTCTCTCTCTCTTGTTAGTCTGTGCCTAAGTTCATGTATTGAGCGCACGAGTATACCGCAGATAATGTAATACGATATAAAATAAATAAATAAATAAATAAATAATGATGCAAAATTAAATTTGAAACGTTTGCTGAGGTGGGGGGGGGGGGCGGCAAGGGGGGGGGGGGGAGGGGGGGAAGAGGGGGGGGGGGGAAGGTGGGGGGGGGTAGCAAAAGTGTGATAACGCTGTTAGCAACTGAAAATAAAATTGCCGATATTTTTATAAATATTTTCTGCATTAACTCATTCGAAACGTGCCGCCTCCGGATAGGCCTACACGGCTTATGCCGCGTATCCGGAGGCGGCACATCTCGAATGAGTTAATGCACGCAACCAGCCTGCTAATGTATCTGCAATAAGTGTATTGATGTAGCTTTTCTACAGCAACTATATTTGAAGTAAATCTGAAATAAATTTCAGTAGATGTAAATCAGAAGTAGGTAAAAAAAAAACTGCGCGTCCTGTGACGCAAACACTGGATGAAAAGCCCTGTCAAAGATGCGTCATCGCATGTTTGTCAGGGCTTTTAATTCACTGTTTTCGTCAAAAAGCGCGCAGTTTATACCTACTTCTGATTTGCGAACAACTGTGGCATGGTTCATACCGTTACTTCTGGCGAACACTCGAGAGAGATTCAAATATTCAAAAGGCCAAAGCCGGCAGGTTTGTTACATTTCAAATAAAATCCCCGCTTTAGCACCATAATTTGACACATACTTGTCACACAGTGCAAACTGCTTCTCTCACTGGAAAATTCGCCTAACGCTTCTATTCGTAAAGCAACAATCAATTTGACCCTTTCTATTCCTGTGCACAAGATACACTGCAAGAGGCATCCAAGCGGCATCCAACTGCAAGAGGCATAGATTTTCATAAGCCCCCGCAGATGCGGGGGTTTACGAAAATCTATGTCTCTTGCTCGCTCATTTATATCCGTGTTACTCAGGCGGAAGAAGGCTAAAGGGAAAAGAAACCTGCGATGTTTCAGACACATGGTTCACTGTCAGTGGCAGTAAAGGGGTTACAACAGAGCATTTAAAGATTAACTCCTTCACTGCCGAGAAAACGTGACCACAATCCAACTGCAAGACACAAGGATCCTCATGAGCACCCGCGCCTTGGGGGCTCATGAGGATCTATGCCTATTGCTGAGAGCAATTTGTATCCAGGTATCTTGAACAGGTTTGGCCTTTGGTCGTTGAATGATCAGCTGTGCGTACAGTGGTCGTGAAAGGGTTAAAAGTTCTTGGCCACAAAACGTGTCGTTTTACAACCCTTCTGCGTAGCTCTGAAGCTTAAAATAGGTCAGTCCAGCAGTGAACCCTTTGTGACTACGAGAGGCACATAATTATGATCATGAATACTTATAAGGCACTTTATCTAAGAACTGTGTCACCAATATACATATCATCATGTATACATGCATGTATGTCTAATAAGATTTTACGTTATGACGAGAGTCAGTCATATGTATTACTGGATTCCTCAGTTGCAGAAAGTCAGTAGTGCCTAAGTACAGTATTAAACCCCGTCTGTCTACGAGAGAGTCAGATGATCATGAGGATTTATAACATCCCCCCCCCCCTCCCCGCACCTCCCCTTCTCCCTCCCTCTCCCCATCCCCCTCCCCGGTTGTGACTGCCCAGAATGACCACAAAATTTCATTGGCAGTCTGGGATTAAAAGCTGTACGAGTTACGAGAAAATATTAATTTTATTGAATGGTCAAAAGAGGTCTGCCCAAGGTAAGCAAAAATACAGTAAGTTCACTTTGTGAAAATATCGATTTTTATAACAATGGACTTACTGTCTTTTTGCCTTCACATGGTATCGGCCAGGCGCATAGGTGATTATGTGGACACATTTGTCTCCCTGGTTGGAGAAAACAATAAGCAGAACGTTGAATTGTGAAACGATGTGTGGAAAAGTTTGAAACAACAAAATATGGTTCCCTTAACTCATTCGCGGCCAGTCGCATCCGGATGCGCAGTATAAGCCGCGCATCCGGATGCGGCTAGCCGCGAATGAGTTAATCCCGTCGCTGCCACTGGACGCATATTTATTTTTTCCGAAATCTGTGGTTCCTTTGGTCCCCGATCACTTTCGTGCCAGCGGGACCTTAAAATAAAGAAGATAGATAGATAGTGGTTCCTCAACGACCATGCATCAGCTACAACAGTAGGCCTACAAGGAGCATGGATACAGAATGGTCTCAGCAAGAGGCATAGATCCTCATGAGCCCCCGCGACTGCGAGGGCTCATGATGAGCTATGCCTCTTGCATTTGGACTGTGTTCACTTTTTTCTTGGCAATGAAGGGGTTAAACCTCTTTCGTTGATCTTTTAATGCAGTGAGTGACTACAATTACAAAATACTGAATTACAAATAGGCATCTTGTTTTTTGTTGTTGTTGTTGTTGTTTGCTTGTTGTTTGTGTTTGTGTTTGTTGTTGTTGTTGTGTTGTTGTTTTTGTTTGTTCTTTTTTTTTAAAAAAAACAAGGTAGCGGTAAAGCTGTGACTTGATGAATCTTTCGTGTCGTTTGAATAATTCATGTGATGATAGCCACACTGGTTGTCGTCCTCGCAAGAGACTTCAATATGAACAGCGATGGACCCAAACTTGGAACCGGAGGACTGAGAATCAAGCTTATCAGGCGCTACTTTCTCGCTGTGAGATGACCTTTGTCGTTTGCATGGCTTTAACCCCTTCCCTGCTGCAGCTCAAACAACCAACACCCAAAGGCAAGAGGCATGGATCCTCATGAGCCCCCGCAGTTGCGGGGGCTCATGAGGATCCATGCCTCATGCTGAAACCACTTTGTATCCATGTTCAGTTCCTTGCAGAACTTCAGTTAGATAGTTATTTGGGTTTAACGCCGAGCAGGCGACTATGGCCATCTCACGGCGTCAGAACCCCAAACGTGTGAAATGCAACAAACCCAACAAGGAAAGAAACACGTTTAGAAAGGACAGCTACAACACAAATTTATTATATAAAGATTGTTCTAGATGTTCTTTCTAAGCGTGTTAGACTGCTTGGCTCAATCTTGGCGTAGAATTAACAACATTTCAAAAACACATTCTGCTTTTATTGGCAAGGAAGGGCCCGGTAAACTTAGTATAAATAAAAAAAAAAAAGACCTGTCTCCTGTAATTATTTTCTAAGCAGTGCATGTATTTCGCGACTAACAAAGACAATCTCAGAGTGTTTATGTCACTTCTTTCGGTAAGACGTAGGGCCTAATTCATAAAATGCACAGTTCTCTCGCTTGTTTTTTTGTGTTGTTGTTGTTTGTTTGTTTGTTGTTGTTGTTGTTGTTGTTTTTTCCCCCTACCTACAATGTACCTCACCATTTATTTTGTAAATTAATTCCGTGATTATTTGTGAGTTTGAATTTTACGGCCCAGAGTCGCACCGTCCACAGTCACAGAGTATTTCACCCATCTTTTCCCTGGACTCAACAACCATCTCAGTACTAGCACATTATTTAGCATCCGACTATCAGTCCCTTCCTCCCTCGCCAGTCCCCTACTATCAATACCGCACGGCCCTCGGTGCGGCTTTGAGGTCCTAAGGCCGCCTTTATTCCCCCCATGATCCCCTGCTTGACTTGCCGACACAAATACTAGAAACACGAGGAGGCTAATTTCTCAGGTTTCAATCCGACAAGCAGCGAACGCAGCCAATTGGTACTCTTCGCGACGAGCCGCGACACTTCTAGGCTCGACCCGCGACGAAATCCCGCGACCGGATAGTCCTTCCGCAAGTGGCATAGATTCTCATAGACCCCTGCGGATGCAGGGGCTCATGAGAATCTGTGCCACTTGCGAGATGGGTGTCCCATTTTCCCTTCCAGCTAAGGAGGCAGAGTCAGTGTGGTTGGGCAAACGACTGGGTAAGCCGGTAGCGATTGCGCTCAACGGCGAACAAGCTTGAGTAGGCGGGGTCGGGAGATAGACATGTCACTGCCGCTTGGCTGCCCACGACTGGAGCCCCGCCCCCGAAAGAGCTTGACTGACGGGCAGACGACACACACGGAGGGGAGAGAGAGGCAAGGGCAAGTGACAGTAAAGGGATGTCTCATTGTCGTCTCTCTGTTGCCCCCAAGCCTGGAGGCAAATTGTTGTTAGCGGGATTCGCTGTCGTGTTGTGTTGTCATACGGCGTAAAGTCAGGACAAGCGGCTGGAGGACTGACTTTTTCTTCGCACCTGAGGTCTTTGCCAGCTAATTGTTTAATGTTACACCTGGTTACGTTGAAGACTAATCAACGTGAGGTTAAACTCCGACAAGAACTGAGGTACCCTGCTTGCATCATACGGTCTATTGCTGAGGCCTCGGAGAGAAGGGTAAATAAGTTAATTTATGTAACCTGCAGATTAACTAACAACTAGAAAGAAACATTTTTACTAGAGAGTGGAATATATTTTCTGAATACTTTCTCAACAAGCTTTCGTCGGTTTCTGTTGTTATGAAGCACAGGTGTGGCGTGTATTAATGTGCAATCCGTCAATACCCGGCACGGTCAGCTGAAGAGATTACAGGACTTGTTCAATGACTATCGACAGAAATTGTTCCGGTCCCTACCTCGTCTCTCCAGTGGAGCGAAGGAAACTGTGAAGTGAACTGGAATCTATCCATTCGCGTGTAACGTAAACGACTTTACGCTCACGTTCACTTTTACAATGTAAACAACTTAAACCGGGCAAGTCCCTTGAGAATGTGTTTTCTGACCTGACGTGTGATTTTTCACTGGACTGTTGATGCTTCAGCGAAGTTGACTTTTCTCTGCAAATCAATGTTGACAACCAAATCAGCTGGACTGTTCGTAGAAAATGTTCTTGTTGGGTGCATGCAGTGAGGCTGAAATAAATGTTTGATGAGTGTTATTGTAAGCTGTGCGGACTGTGGACATTGGATAAAAAACCGCGGCGAATGTTCCAACACAGACGATGAATAGTCGTCTGTGTTTTACAATTATTGCGTGTGCACTGAGCAGAAACTGCAACCTGCAGTCATTAACAAGACAAAGCTAGAGGAGATAATCAGGTGTCTTCAGCTGAGTGAAAGTCCATCTGTAAATTCATTTCAACTGATGCGCACGTTAAACATTTAATAGGTGAGAACACTCAGTTTCACAACCTTGCAGAATAAACTTACAATGGCGAAGAACATAATTGAATTTATACGGTTGAGAGAGCTCATCAGTTAGTGCTCTCATCTGAGGTGAATAATTTGTGGTTTTTCACTTGAAACGGTGAAAATTGCAAAGATTACAACACAATGTTGAATGACATAATTAAAGTCCATCTGCTAATGTGGTGAGAGTTTAGTTCATTGGTGAATGCGGTCATCGGAGGAAGAAGAGGCTACGACACAGTTTAATCTTGAAAACAGCAGTGACAGTCTTCCATATCCGGACACAGCAATGCCGCGACCAGGAAGAAACAGCTATGAAGAGCAGAAACCTCCCTACTCCTACATAGCTCTTACTGCAATGGCCATACAGAGCTCTCACGAGAAGATGCTGCCTCTGAATGATATTTACAAATTTATCATGGACAATTTCCCTTTCTACCGCAAGAACACGCAGCGCTGGCAGAACTCGTTACGCCACAACCTGTCCTTCAATGACTGTTTCATCAAGATCCCGAGAAGGCCGGACAGGCCAGGAAAAGGCAGCTACTGGGCGCTGCACCCCATGTGTGGAGACATGTTCGAGAACGGGAGCTTCCTCAGGCGGAGGAAGCGCTTCAAGGTGATGAGAAGTCTGGCAGCGGCGGAAGCAGCTTTGGCGGCAAAGCCGGGGTTGGAGCCGGCGTCCCGCTTCTTTCAGGAGCAAACCAGGATCCACCTGCAGCAGTGGGGGGGCGCGCCCGGGGTCAGATTTCAGCCGTACCCCCTGTCCCCCCTCACACCTACATCAGAAACAACACCGACATCATCAGCCAAACACTCCTTCTCTATCGACAGTATCATGGCTCCTGACTTCAAATCTTCTGCAGCTGCTGCCGCTACTTCCAGGCTTCTCCCCCAGCCATCCCTGCTTCGGCCCCCGCTCCCTGATTTCAGTCATCTGGCTGCCGGTATCCACCCCGCAGCGCTCATGGCGTCGTATGGTATGGAGCTTCCAGTCTCTCTCGCTACGTCCCTCTCCACACTCTCCAGGTTCTCTGTTGGCGACCTTCACCTTATGAAACACGATTCCTTACCCCCCGCAGTCCCTGTACCCATTAAACCCTCCCCCATCAATCCCCTTGCTGCTCTTCACGGTGCAGGCCGACCTAACCCAGCTGCTGCTCTGGCGCGGGTTGGGCTGCCCTTCTCTGTAGCGTCTTCGC
This sequence comes from Semisulcospira habei, assembly GCA_036245525.1. Lineage (NCBI taxonomy): Eukaryota > Metazoa > Mollusca > Gastropoda > Semisulcospiridae > Semisulcospira > Semisulcospira habei. The sequence goes on along the minus strand of BTPG01000001.1, from coordinate 72,335,150 downwards.
TGTCCTTGAGCCCCGCCGCAGCTGCTCTCTCCTTAGCGTCCATGTCGAGCTTGTCTGCGGCGGAGTGCTGCGCCCTGGTCTCCAGTCTCAAAGATGGCCGCCCTTCCGCTCTGGCACTCACTTCCGGGCTAGGAAGAGACATGACTTCTGTTCTAAGCAGAGACAACCCAGCGGCTCTGTCCTTGATTACTGTCCTTGACAGGGATGTGGTGGGCAGCGGGAGACAACCACTGGCTCCTCTTCCTCCGGCTTCCTCTTCCCTCCCCTCCCCGTCTTCAGAACCCTCATCTGACAGCTGACGTACTCGATTGGATCGGCGTGAGTTTTGTGAAGTATTGCAGTAGTAAGACATATATTGTGTGAAATGTTTCGGTAATAATACATCTACGTCATTCAGTCACATTAGCATTATGTTTCATAATATATATATATATATATATATATATATATATATATATATATATATATATATATATATATATATATATATATATATATATATAATATATATATATATATTTGAATTGAGACTATTTGGCGAAGTTGTGAGTTTTGGGATATGTTGCAGTAGTAAGACGTTTTCAGAGTCCTGGAAGAGGGCGTGAGAAGTGGTGTAATTAGACATCTACGTCAGTGTCACGCGAGCATTGCATTTTATTTTTCAGAGTGAGATACGGCAGTGCTGCATCGTCTGTGTCGTACATTTCAATCACAGGTTTTGGATGCTCGTTGACAACTGGTCACCTCTTAACCCTTTTCTGCCAATGGACATATATTTTCATTCCGAAATATGTTTTTATTTATCGACCAAAAGCCGCAACAGAACAACAGACATGGATACTAATTGGTCTCAGCAAGAGGCATTAACCCTCATGAGCCCCCGCATTCGCATGGGTGCTCATGAGGATCCATGCCTCTTGAAGTTGGAGCTCGTTCACATTTTCTATACAATGAAGGGGTTAACACCAGCGGTAGCTAGTGGTGCCATTTACTGCTACCCATGTTAAGAAGTGACCAGCAAAGCAAAGATTACCCCATGCCTATGACCTGGATGAATGAAGTACTTTATCATTTAAACACATTCTAGACCTTCCCCATTCGTACACCCCGGCTGTATGCCGCCTGTCCGAGTGCGGCACGTATCGAATTGAGTTATGTTGTGAAATTAGTATTAACCCCTTCACTGCCGGTGGGTGCAAAATTAAATCTTTGAAAGGTGGGCAAACTCAGCGCCGAATAACCCCATCAATCCAAGGAACACGGATGCGACTGTGGTCAGCCAGATGCAAAGAACTTATGAAGACCCCGTAGATGTGACACCTCATGAAGATCTTTACGTGTGGCAGTTGGGTGGTGTGCTCATTTGTTCCGGCAGTGAAGGGGTTGATTAAATGTGTTATTAATAAATCTGTTATTATGGACACAGACCAAAATACTTAACAGTTAACTCATTCGTGGCCAGCCGCATCCGGATGCGCGGCATAAGCCGCGCATCCGGATGCGACTGGCCGCGAATGAGGTAACCATGATTTTCCGCAAGCAACTGCGGCAGGCCCTTTTCATGTGCAAGAAGTATTGATTCTCACGGACTCTCGCTTGTGCAGAAACTCTTGAGAATCCTTATCGCTTTGCTGTTGGGTTCTGCCGTTTTTAGTTGTACACTCAGGCGCTTTGAAAACGCGACAAAAAAAATTAAATCCAAATTATAAGAAAACCAGTCGTGAAGCAAACGTAGATTACAAAATAGGCAAAGCAAGAGGCATAGAACCTCATGAAGCCCAGCGACAGCGGAGGCACATGAGGTTCTATGTCTCTTGCAGCTTGGGTGTTTCTGGCTGCGTCCCGGCAGTCAAGGCGTTATAACTTGGTACAAAGCTATCTTTAATTGACCAAAAGCTGTCGCGACGTTTAAAGTGCGTAACTTGTAAGCACAGACTGGGTTTAAAAAAATGTTTATCGTTGTACAGTAATTATTTTTCGTCTAGTCGCTGAAAAACAGTGAAACAGCGATCATAAAAAAAGAAATACATGTTGTACATTGACGCAAATCGCGAAAACGCATTTCTAAACTCCAGCCTGCATCTTCTCTTCAGAATTGCGAGAGATCCGAGCTGCGAGGAATGTAAATCGAATACTCAGTTCATCATAGCTTTACACGTGTGTGTATGTGCGTGTGGCTTGGAGTTTTTTTTTTTTTCTTTCTTTTCTGTCACTATGTGCAAGAACTACTTGTTTAATGGATGAATCATGAATTGTGTCTGTTATTTTGGACCTTGCGGATTCACCCCTTCACTGCCCGGTGATAACGAATTGCGCGTCTGAAGCCACTGCACACTGACCAACATTCGCGTGAAAACAAAACAAAACAAAACAAAAAAAAAAAAAAAAAAAAACCCCGAAAAACCCGATACAAATGAAATCAAAATAGTTTTGAAAATAGCGTAGAACTAACAAGAGTCATAAATCCTCATGAGCCCCCGCGACTGCGGGGGCTCATGAGGGTTTATGTCTCTTGCAGGTGGGTAAAGTTCGCGTCAAGTTTGCCTTGCCCCCGGCAGTTAAGGTGGTTAACGCCGCAACTGAGGTACAAAGTCACGGACAAGCGTACACATGGAACGAAAACGCAGGCTGATGTATGCGAGCAGTTTACACGTTGTCTCAGACTGCCAATTTAGTTTAGTCTAGTTATCATTGCAGCGTGGTGAAATGCTGCTTGTGCATTTGACGTCATAGACCGAGGTAAAATGGTGAATCCAAACCCAAAAGAGTTGACTGCCAACCGAGTAAAATGTCAAGAAATTGCCGGCACTAAAAAAAAAAAAAAAAAAGAAAAGGAAAGAAACACGCTTAGAAAAGACAAATACAGCACAGTTAATATAACTGTTTTAAGACATATAAAACATAACTGCCAAGCAAGCGAAATGCGAAGTAAATCCAAACGAAGAAAGAAACACGCTTAGAAAGGACAATCGCGACACAGTCTATTAACCCCTTCCCTGCTACTGTGCGTATTTTTGGGGTCTCTAAAATCTTTGTTCGTTCACCCACCAAAAATGAGTCACAACTGCCAAAACAAGGACATGGATGCAAATTCGTCTCAGCAAGAGGCATAGATCCTAATGAGCCCCTGCAACTGCGGAGGCTCATGAGGACCTATCCCTCTTGCTTTTGAGTAATGTTCATTCTTTTCTCTCGGCAGTGAAAGGGTTAATTTGTCTGGTCAAAATAATATTTCTAAATAGACATCAATACAAGTACACAATTTGCTACTTATCTTTTTCCTTTGGTCTTTTTTCGTCACCAAAGAAAACATAAGTGGCACTTTGTGTTCTTATTTGTTCTTGTATTGTTCTTATATATATATATATATATATATATATATATATATATATATATATATATATATATATAATATATATATATATATATATATATATTGGCGCTTTAGTGTGATAAACGAGTCAATATGTTTGTGCTGGACTTTGATTTTAATCCTTATCACTTAGAGCCGTGAGGTTAAAAAAAAAAAGAAGATAAGCACACACAATCATATAACTTGCAAAACTAACATGGCCGCATTATTTTACATTTTATCTGGTGCAACACATTATCTCCACTGTTTTTGACTTAGCGATGTGATGTCCGCTATTTTTTTGCTTATAGAAAAAATGTGCTGGTCTGTGATGTTGGACTTTACGGCCGTGGGCCGTAAAGTCCAAAATCACAGACCAGCACACATTTACTTAAACGACAATTTTTGTTCAACAGTGGCATAGAACGCTAAATAGAAGTCAGTGTTGGAAGAAAACCCAAGAAAGAAAGAAGCACGCTTCAAAATTACAATGACAGCACAGTTTTGCACATTTTAGGGTTAAAACGCTTTTTCAAAATCAAATTACAAAACAATTCGATACGTTGTCTTTTAATTGAGAGAGAAGCGGCAACTCAAAAAGTGTTTGCAGCGTTGGTGACAACTTTTAAAAATATTATGGAGGAAATAGTTGATGTCCTTGTGAACTGGACATCTTGAGAGTTAGACAGAAACGCAAATACACCGCCAACAAAGCATTGCGTGCTAAATTTATGCGTATCGATATTTTCTGTCATGCTTTTCTGACTTTTATTATATTCACTGAGAAAGTAAAACATTCTGACGAGCAAAAGAAATGCGACATTTTTGGAACATCGGAAACACTGAAGTGTTTGCGATGATTCCAAAAATGTCGCATTTCTTTTGCTCTTCAGTATAATTTTAAGACATAAACATCTTTTCACGCTTCTTATTAAAAAACATATATACTGGAAATTATGTTAAAGAAAAAGAAAATCCAAACAAAATTAAGAAGTACTTTTCAATAATTATAAACTCCTCTATAAATGAAATTATTTATGTAAAACCAACATATACTTTATCGATCAAGTTAACTGAAGGAAACACAAATTTAACTGTCTCCATACGAGCATATTTAATCTATCTGCTCTAAAATTGCCATAAAAATAAATACATTATGTATAATGATATATCCATAACCATAAAAAAGAAACATCGAGTTGTCAGTTCTTTAATTCTGTGGTTTGCATAACTCATGGTACCCTAAGGCCGAAATCCCCAAATTTTGCCGTTGTCCTCTGAAGACTGCATTGACCATGATATTTCCATAGGCGCCAAGCTATTCTTGCATCACCCTTGAACTATCATCGTCGCTCCATATCTTGTGTGGTGTGTCTGGGGTAGAATGAGAAAAAAAATTTGTTGTTGCTGTAAATTTAGCCCATTAGTTCTGTCTTGGCTTTTTTTCTTTCCTGGAGGATGCGGGAGATAGTGGGTGCTGGTAATTTTAAAATCACCTGTAATCCGGCATAGCAGTAATATATAACAACAGCAATCGCCTTGTTCAACTTGACACACATATTTCAATGAAAATGTCAGCAACAAAATCTTAAACAAGTTTCACTAATTCTTGGCTGATTTTCCGAGCTTAAATAATACAGTTCCTCACGCTGCTCTTATGTTTGAAAAGACGAAACCCAGTTTGCTTTTCAAACACATCAAATAAAAGCACGGTTCTTTCTTTAGTCAGGTAGTATAAACGTCACGAATTATACACCCTTCATGGCCAGTGGGCGCAGAGTGTGTTTTTGAAATCACTGTAAATTCAACGTCAAACGGATCCCCAACTTTTATAAGTGCAAAAGCGGGGGCTCACGAGGATCTACGCCTCTTGCAGGTGGATGCTGTAGCTCAGTAATTTTTCTTGCGAGTAAAAGGGTTAAACCTTTACATTAAACAGAAGACACCCGACGCGTGAAACCGGCTCTGATAGTCTCTTGAACACGGCCATTTCTAGCCTGCGTCGACAACAAATGACTTTCTGAGGGCCTTTGATTAGGAGAAAATGAGCCCTCCTTCGCTCGAATTCCGCGCTTTTCTCCCCTTTCCAATGGAGCTCTTCTTGGAGGTTTCCTTGAAGTGTGGTAACTCAAGCATGTCGCCGGAGGGTCAAGAATGTCGCGTTTTTTTTTTGTGCGGGCGAGTGCTAGAGGTATTTAATTTAGTTTCTCTCAACCCAACGGCAAGAGGTATAGATCCTCGTGAGCTCCAGCACCTGTAGGGGCTCACGAGGCTCTATGCCGCTTGCTCGTTTCATTGAAAAGCGTGCTTCGTGAACTGAAAGGATGAAGGGTTTGTCTAGTCAACTGAGAGTCTTTGCGTTTAGCCCTACGGTTGATTTTCCACGTAAGGATTACATTTTTACACTTGTATGTTACACCTGATTGCAACCGATAGAAGATTTTAGCGGAATAGAGAAGTCTAAAAAGCGTAGCTAAATTTCACCGTTTCCTTAAAAAGATCTACAAACTACACGTGCCTTTGTTAACTCATTCAACCGGACGGTCGTATTTCCCAAATTTTAGAGGTGACATCCAATACTATGCACCAGTTGCAGGAGATGGATCGACCTTGATAATTCAAGGGCAGTGCCAGATTAGCTTGGCGCCGACAGGCGCCAAGCTAATCTGGCACTACCCTTGAATTATCATGGTCGACCCATCTCCTGCTGTAGTGCGTCAGAGCTGAATGGGTTAAAGAAAGCCACGAATTCAGTTGTGCCGCGTATTCAGTCCGTGATTTTGGACCACTACACGTTAGACTTTAATGTTCCAAACAACAGGCTGGCAAATTATATGAGGCCATTTTTCGTGCATAAGATTTAACAGTGTCATCAAACTATTTAACTTTGTGTATAGTCGCAATGACCTATAGTTTCATCAGGGATTCTATAAAATCCCTGGTTTCATTTAACGCAGTTTGATAATTTTTTTTTGTTTGTTTTGCGGATATTTATGAATTTAGCAAACTTTTAAAACCAGAAACTCGCGTGAAAAAATATATGGTTCTGAACTATTGAAAAAAAGTAGTCTGTTGTTAGGTAGATAATTATGTCAATAAATGTGTAGAATAAATATTTATGAGACTTCATAATACTACAGCGGATTTTTTAAATTTGTATTTTATTTATTTTAATTTTTATTATTATTATTATTATTATTATTATTATTATTATTATTATTATTATTATTATTATTATTATTATTATTATTATTTAAAACAGACTGAATTATCGCTCCACAGCCTGATCAAGAAAATGTGTACGTTGGACTTATTTTTTAACTCCTTCGCGGCCAGCCGCATCCGGATACGCGGCATAAGCCGTGCATCCGGATGCGGCTTCCCGCGAATGAGTTAACCAAAAAGGCATAAGTATCAAATTACACCCTTGATTACTGCTGACGATACGTTCGGAGGAAAAGACGCGTAACTACTCGTTTTTCCCCCGCGGAACGGTGTCGTCAGTATCGGTCAAGGGTTGTTACGCGTCTTCTCCGCCGAGCGGTATCGTCATTACCAGTCAAGGGGTTAAAACTGCTCTGTGCATGCGTGGTTGAAATTTTTAAAGAAAATCAAACACATCTAAAATACGCGTTGACTGACTTAAACTAGTGGTACAGAATGATGTGCCGATTGATATTTTAGTTTTTCCAATATGCAACGTAGGGGTACATTGTACGCGCTTCACTTAATGGACGATTCTACAGTTTTGTGGGCTGACAAGGACCATTTACAGTGTACGAAATGATGACTGTGTGCTAGTCTCTGATATCAGACCTTATGGCTTGGCTCCGTAGTGTTCAAATTCTTGAACCAGAGGTCAGTTGCGTGAGTGAGCATAGTCCTGCGCCAGCCGCTAAGCAAGGTGCTCCGCTGTAGCGGAGCACCTTGCTTAGTGGCTGGCGCAGGGCTAAGCTCACTCATGCAACTATCTCCGGCACACTTTGGTGCTTGGATTGTAATAACAAGTGAACAGACTAGCTATGTTTCGTGTGAAGAAGATGTAATCTAATTTGGACCAGTTTAAGTCAAAGTCCTTTAAAGAGGCAAACACGTTTCTGAAATACCAGGGACATTCATATATTTGGTACATTCAGAGCCAAACATGACTTTCTCGACATCTGGAGCCGAGCGTAAAGACTTACTGTACTCGCTGTGAGAAATGGATCGGCCATGATAGTTGAAGAGTAGTGGCAGATTGGTTTGGCGCCATCCCAGGCGCATAGCCAATCTGGCACTACCCGTGAACCGGCTATCATGGCCGACCCATCTCCCGCTCTGCAGATTGAAGCGAAGTGAATGGTCATTTTTGTGCGTGCGCGTCATAATAAATAATATCGCGTCATATCGACGTGAAATCAAAGTCCTTTAGGAGGCAAACGCGTGAATTGTGTGTGAAACTCTTGATTATTTGCTGTGTCGTATATATACTGTCTCACAAACAGCGACAGTGGACTGACACGAAGGCTGCTTCTGTCCACAAAAAGAGTCCTGCGTTTTCACACATTAGTTAACCTTTGACTGTCGGAAGCGATTCATGTCGAAGTGATTCTTGTAGAAATCAGCTCACCAAAAGTGGCTACCGACATCCAAAGAGTTTAAACGTGTCCAAAGAATTCCTATGCCGAAAGTTTTGGTGTAATTATATAATACTGCCATAAGTAACTCACTTGAGACGGGCAGTATCAGAATACGCGGTAGTATGCCGCGTATCCGAATACGGCCCGTCTCAAGTTAGTTAATGTTACGGACGCGCCGTTCCTCGAATGAGTGTGCGACTCCAGGAAATGTGGTGCTTAGTACTGAATTTCAGTTAAGCCTTTTAGCCCCAACACCCTACAGCAGGTGATTGATAGACCATGATAATTCAAGGGTAGGGCCAGATTAGCTTGGTGCCTTCGGGCGCCAAGCTAATCTGGCACTGCCTTTGAATTATCATAGTCAATCCACCTCCTGCACTGGTACATGGTCGTTAAGAAGCACTTCCAAAATTTGGGAAATGCACCCTTGGGGCTAAAAGGGTTAAGAGTTGCGTTGAATGCTTGCACATGTGTTCCATGAAACGTATGGGTCGTCCAGGGAAATTCGTCCAAAATAGGATTGAGGATAACTTCGTCTATCGTCTTCGTGCAACTCGCAAATCATTTGAAACTGTTCGAGAAAAACATGTAAATGATGCTATGTCGGTGTCACCTGCTGCCCCATTATAATTTTTTAAAATCATGTTAATTAATTGATTAATCAGTTTGTTAATTACTCAAGTCTGTGGTTCTGTACCCTAATGCCATTCGTCATCATGTCCGACATCTCAAACCAAGAGCACAAATTGACGTCATTGTGGAATTTTGACGTAACTCGATGCTTAATAATGAACGAGTTGCGAGAAAATTCCACGACGGCGTCAGTCGCAATGACCATTAGTTTTATGTGTCGCAAATGTGTGCTGGTCTGTGATTTTGGATCTTATGGCTGTCGAAGCGTAAGGTTCAAAATCAGAGACGGGAACAAGTTTATTACCCCTGTTCCACTGAAGAACAAAAATTGTTGCGAATAATGCGCTGTATAGGGACTTTATTGTGTGTGTGTGTGTGTTTTTTTTTTACTTAGTTTATGTGTCTTTTGTGGTGTTCACCTTTTCGGCTATGCTTAATCTATATGTTGACCTAACCCCTTCTTTGCTGATAAAAAAGCGAACGCCATCCAGCTGCAAGAGGCAATAAACTTCATGAGCCCCCGCAGATGCTGGAGCTCATGATGTTGTTTGTCTCTTGCTGGGCCCATTTATATCTGGGTTTCTTGGATGGGTGAAGTTATCTGGCAATGAGTTTGCCATGGTTTCAAAGGCGCGTGTCGTGCCCGCTGTCAGTGAAGGGGAACTCATGGAGATTACAAGCGAACTGTTATTCAATAGACAATAATGTAAAATGTGCATACAAGCATGCTGCAAAATGGAGAGCCGTCGTTCTCATCAAACTGAAGGTGGATATAAAATGTGAAATCAAAACTTGTTTGAATTTGGTGATTTTATTTTGCATTGTTGCTTGGAATCATTTTTGTTACGTGCACTTTGGAAAAATGCAGTGTGTGTGTGTGTGTGTGTGTGTGTGTGTGTGTGTGTGTGTGTGTGTGTGTGTGTGTGTGTGTGTGTGTGTGTGTGTGTGTGTGTGTGTGAGTGTGTGTGTTCTGAGTGTGTATGTGTGTGTGTGTGTGTGTGTGTGTGTGTGTGTGTGTGTGTGTGTGTGTGTGTGTGTGTGTGTGTGTGTGTGTGTGAAGAATCTGAACCACTAACATTTTCTTTTGAAACACGTCTAATGAAATAAAAACATTCGGAAGTAGTTACTTTATATATATATATATATATATATATATATATATATATATATATATATATATATATATATATATATATAATATATATATATATATATATATATAATATATATATATATATATATATATATATATATATATATTATAACAAATAAATAATAATAGATTAGATAATAGATAAATAAATTATATGTGAATGAAAAATAAATGTAAACACGATTAAAAAAAATCAATAGGAAAAATTCGTAAATAAACAAACAAACAAATAAGTAAATAAATAAATAAATATCTTATGTCATTGATGAATACATTAATACAGTGAAGATAATTCCAGCGCTAGCGAATATTTAATTATTTCCGCAGCACCCTTTACAGCGTTTACGAACTATTGAAACTATTTTTTTATATCAATAACAAGAAATATTGTTTTATAATAATAATACTTTAGCTCCAGGAAAAGGTCATACCAGAGTATTGAAAATTTGTCCGTGCGTATTGTTTTCTTCTCGGGACGCGTAGGCCTAATTTCTTTTCCAAACCGAGTTCCGTAACGCAAACTCCACGCTTAGTTTTGCCGACAGACCACACTCTTACATACTGCCGACAGGCCACACTCCGACACACTGCCGACAGGCCACACTCTGACACACTGCCGACAGACCACACTCTTACATACTGCCGACAGGCAACACTCCGACACACTGCCGACAGGCCACACTCTGACACACTGCCGACAGGTCACACCCTGACACACTGCCGACAGGCCACACTCTGACGCACTGCCGATAGGCAGAACTAGGCGTGGAGTTTGCGTTACGGCGGAATTTGGTGGGAAAAGTGTCGGTAGAACTACGCATGGAGCTTTGCGTTATGGAACTCGATTTGGAAAAGCGTCGACAAAAGTACGCGTGGAGCTATGCGTTATGAAACTCGATTGGCCCGGAAGCGTGCCGGCAGAACTACCAGTGGAGCATACATTACGGAACTCGGTTAGGGAAAGGAAATTTCGCTTTGGGAACTTACGATCTCTAGCCATCCGCCACTGCCATACAAGAGAACAAAACAAAATAAAGCCAGAAAAGTGCAATGTGATTGTCCGGTAAAATCAGTGGTACAAAAACTGTCTCACTCTTCAGTGACCAAAACTGATTTTTGGTTTGAATTTGTTGCTGGAACAACTTCTTAATAGTTTTCGCGACACAAAACATTTTGTTTTCATTCCAACCAAAAAAGCAAGAAATTGCAGCACAGAAAGAAACTCGCATAGAAAGGACAAGCACAACATAATTCATTTTGTTGTACGTGTCCTTTTTAACTCATTCAGCCCGATGCACGTATTTCCAAAATTTTGGAGGCGTCATCTAACGAATATGCACCTGTTGCAGGAGATGGATCGACTACGATAATTCAAGGATAGTGCCAGATTAGCTTGGCGCCGAAAGGCGCCAAGCTAATCTGGCACTACCCTTGAATTGTCATGGTCGACCCACTTCTTGCTGTAGTGCTTCAGGGCTAAATGTGTTAAGCGTCTTTCTTTCTTTGTTGGTAATCTCTATTCCATTTTTCATGCCAGGCAGTCACATTTTGGGTCCGGATTTTGCTTGTTTTGTTTGTTTGTTTGTTTTTATTTGAAAAAGAAATAACTCGTAAAATTTTAGCTATCACTATCAACGCACTTTGAAGGCCCACTACCGCCGTAACTGTTCAAAGATAAACGAATTTAACAGATGTTTAAGAAACGCTACATACAGGCTAGTTATGGTTCATTTAGACACAGGATCGGACAATCCAGTTCAGCTCACGTCTTCTTAACATCAAGTAACCGTTGAAAATGACTCCACTCCGTTCCAGAAACAGACGCTTTCAGTACGAGAAATAGCTAAATATAGATTGACACGCTAACGGCAGCGAAGTGCGATTACGTATGTGCTTTTGTTGTGTGTCGGGCTGTCGGCCCAACTGCTGTGAGTTCATTAGGTGTGTCGGCAAGGCATATCAAACACAATTGGTGCTGAAATGTGTCTTTTGAGATTTATGCGTAATCGTACTTTAACTCATGCAGCCGCCCTGACGCACTACAGCAGGAGATGGGTCGACCATGACAATTCAAGGGTAGTGCCAGATTAGCTTGGCTCTACACTACCCTAGAATTATTATGGTCGATCCATCTCCTGCAACAGGTGCATAGTCATTAGATGACGCCTCCAAACTTTGGAAAATACGTGCGTCGGGCTGAATGAGTTAGTAGTTTGTAACTCTAATATAAATGAGTTAAATCACATTTTATATAGGCCTACCATACATGCGGGTATGCTTGCATGTTTGTTTTATGTTCGTTGTTTGCTTGTACGACCGTCTTCTAGTTCAGAAAAATACGCACCACGATACTGAAAATGAGCTCAAAAACGTAACATAAACACAAACAGCAAAACACACGCCTGCACGCATTGTCAGATGCACGCATTTATCACTTTTAGCCGTAAAGTCGATATTCTAAATTTGCGCACTTGTTCTCTGAAGAATACACTTCACTTCATGAGTCAGATCGACCATAATAGTTCAAGGCCGCTGGCGCCAAGCTATTCTGGCACCACCTTTGAACTATTAAGGTTGATCTGTGTCCTGTCGATTTTCATGCCTGAATAAATGGGTTTACGTGCAAGAAAAATGTCCATGGCGTCAAAATGTCAATGGCGTCAAAATAGATTACGTCACTCTTTGTGTACATTGTGATGCAAAAAAAAATTACAACCACACGCGTGACGAACTCTATCGGCAAAAAGATGGCTGAGTTAATTGTACCAGCATGATGGCGCAGGGTGTTTTCTTCATTTTATAAAGTGTCAATGTTGGCGTTTAAGTTCAGATTCCTGTCTGCAACTACGCTAACTGCGTGCGTTGCAACAACACTGAGACATCTGTGACAACACAAACCTATCCTCTCTCCCAATCGTCCTCGCGTCCCTCTCTCTGTTCCTACTCGCTTCAGTTTTATTTTCAGCACCATCCGATAGACTTCGCAGCTTACGGGGCTTAGCGTGCATAGTCCGTTTGAACAAATCTCGCCTCGTGTTGTTTTGGAAAAGACTTTTGAACGCAGATGATTTCAAGACAGATCTAAGAAGATAAACAACATCCTTGGTCCTTATTAATGTAATTCTCTTTTGGTCCTGACAACAATGGTCTAGCCGCTGCCCTTGGGAATTTTTTAACGTGACCTACTTAACCCTTTAAGCCCCAAGGTCCCATTTCTCAAATTTTGGAGGTGTTGCCTAATGACTATGTACCAGTTGCATTCAAGGGTAGTGCCAGATGTGATAATTCAAGGGTAGTGCCAGATTATCTTGGCGCCTGATCTGGCACTACCCTTGAATTATGATGGTTAACCAATATCCTGCTGTAGGGACTCAGGGCTAAAAGGGTTAAACCTGCTAAAACGTACCCTGATCGAACCCCACCCAGCAACACTGACACATATTAATTATTCATGTAAACTTCACGCTCCCCATGTTGAATATTCCATTGCTCGATTGTGTCAGGTGTCTGATCTCTGCATAGCTTGTCACAATTTCAGCGTCAGTGATGCAGGTCAGTGGTCACTGAGGCCTGAACAGAGCATACATTTCAACTTTAAATCAGGTCATCTCCATGATCTCCTGATGGTAGTGGCTGAACCGTTGGGGTTAAAGCTAACTGAATTTAAAAATAAATTCTGAACAACTTTGGTTATCAGTTTTCATTTCTTAGTTTTGTCCTGAAATATGTCTTGTTCAAAAGTTAATTTGAAAAAAGATCACGAGGCAAGATTTGCTCAAACACGCGCTTAGAGCCCACTGCTCCTGGGGATTCAGCTCGATATGAATGCTCTTTATTATTATTATTCAAACAGACTCTACCGGAAGAACGTTTCGAGCCGTATTTTCCGTACTTTATACGATTCTATTGTATTTTTGCTTCATAGCTTGCATACAACTGCTGAAGATACAAATATCTGGTCCCTGTGATCACAAAATGTCGGCATACCTTACATCCCAATCGAAAAATTGTCAAATCAGACCTTAGTTAAGAAGTACCTAACGGAGAAAGACACACGCTTAGAAAAGAAGTACCCAACGGAGAAAGCTAATTTGGCATTACCCCTGAAACCATGGTGTAGTGCATCGGGGCATAATGCGTTAATTCCCTCGTGCACGCAGTCACCGGTACTGTGAACTGTACCAGTGGCTGTCTGCACAAAGGGGTTAACCCTTCCACCGGCAGTTGTCCCAGGTTGAGTTCCTGATATGCAGCCAATGAGACCCAACTGTCCAAGGGACATGGACACCAAGTAGCGTCGACAAGGGGCATAGCTCTCCATGAGCCTCCGCAGGTGCGGAGGCTCATGAGGATCTACGCCTCTTGCGTGGCTGCGGTGTTCAGATTTTCCTCAGCTGTGACGGGGTCACACCGAACACACCCACCCGCGTCACAGACACGGGGAAGCCGAGGCGATCACAAAGGGGGAGAGTGGCGTGGAGGGTGGCATTGTTTTCTCGTGTTTGTTTTCAATTTGATGGGCACCCGCATTCGCTCCTACCAGCACCCCGTGTTGACAAAACACGCAACCCTGCCTCGCTATGACGTTACTTTGCAGGGTAAATTCATTTTGGCCGACGTCGGCCGCCGTTGGCCCGCGCACGGCCGTGCGCGGGCCAACCGCGGCCGGCGTCGGCCCGATTGCTTTTTGCGTATTGGGCTACACCTTTATCGTTTTTCGTCCCTCCTCCCTCAAGAGTCTGTTTGTTGGCGTTCTCTACTAGTTTATCTTCTTTTATTATGAAAGTAAGAGTAGGCCTACAGGATTACGATACGATAATTTCCTATTTATGTCCCCCTTGCACATGTATTGATCGGGGACAAGAGGACAGGATTACGACTGACGTAATGTCTATGTTGTTGTAAGCGTATTTCTTGCATGGATGGGATGTTTCCTATTATAGTAAACTTACTAACCTAAAAATCTGATTAAATAATATGCATATTTTCAGGCGCCTATTCCTTCAATAAGTGCCGCTCTAAGCGCGTACACAATCCTCTACATTTAACTCATTCTACCCCAACACCGAAAACCTCAAATGTTGCCGTTGTTCTCTGAAGAGAGCATTGCAGTGCAGGACACAGATCGACCATGATAGTTCAAGGGTGATGCCAGAATAGCTTGGCGCCTACAGGCGCCAAGCTATTCTGGCATCACCCTTGAACTATCATGGTCGATCCTTATCGTTATCTTACCTTATCGTGTGTCTGGGGTAGAATGGGTTAAATGCACCTTGCATCATACAGCACATAATTATATACTCTATATAAAAAGATCTTTTGTCCCCAACATATACATTGGTTCATATACGTTCATATACATTGTTTAATTCACAATTTCGTATTATTTCTGAATATCCTACATCTTCATTTTTGGAAGAGAAAAAGTCGTGTCATTTACATTAATTTAATTTTAAGTAAATACACGCACGTGTTCATGTATCATCAAACATAATTAATGTAGATGCATTCCTTTGTTATCTGATAGGCGCCGGCGTGCTCGTTGTGTTTGTGTCAATATGTGTATTACACTGCATTTAAGAGATGACGTGAAATATTACAAATTCCTGCTTTTGAGGCCTGAAGGGTCAGGATATCAGCTTTCCACTCTGCATTTGAAACACTGCGTCAAACTTGGGTTTGTTTTCGTTTTATTTGGATCTAGCCAAGCTTTACTAATGTAATCAAAATAGGAAAACAGGCTTTCGCCCCAAAGTCATCGTCTAACAGCTTCCTCCGTATGAGAAACATAGACGTAAATTAGTTCAATCAAGAGTATAGATCCCCATGAGCCTCTGCAATGCAGGGACGAATGAGGATATATACCTCTTGCAGCTCTCAGTCAATAAAAAGGGATCCTCGCGTTACACGCCTTTTGTTAAAGGCCCGGCGGGCCTGAACGCGGAAATAAGGGCAAACAAATAATATGCAAATTAATGTAATTAAAAGCGCGTTTTGCGTGCAGCCTTATGACAAAGAAATTGAGCGTTACAATCCACTGTGACCTTCCACGCCGATTAAGTTCCAGAACAAACGGACAAGAGCTTGCTCAAAATTGAGAGCACCTATAACATACCATGACTGTGTGCCGCGATTTGTAGGTGTGTAATAATATAGCGAGAAAAAAAACACACCTCCTCCTCCCCCAAAAACAACAACAAACACACACACACACACACACACACACACACACACACACACACACACACACACACACACACACAGACACACACACACACACACACACACACACACACACACACAAAACAACAAACAAACAAAATAACATACAAACAACAACAGATGACTGTTGTCAACAATGTGAATGAACAAAACAAACAGTAAAAAAAAAATAATGAAGAAACAAAAAATCAAAGAAAATGAAGAACAAATGTGAAAGTATGTTTTATGAACACATCACAACACAACACAACACAACACAACACAACACAACACAACACAACACAACACAACACAACACAACTCTCTCTCTCTCTCTCTCTCTCTCTCTCTCTCTCTCTCTCTCTCTCTCTCTCTCTCTCTCACACACACACACACACACACACACACACACACACACACACACACACACACACACACACACACACACACACACACACACACACACACACACACACAAACACACACGCACACACATACACACACACACACACAAACACGCGCGCGCACGCATCCTCCCCCCCCCCCCCCCCCGCCCGTCCCACACACACACACATATAAACGCTAAACGTTTAGAGCATAATGTCTTTTGTCCACCACGAAGATGATTTCAAAGACGGGACACCGAAAAGGGGCCTGTATAAATTTTGACTCCAGCTGGGTTTGAATCCGCTACTTTTCGGATGAGAGTCGAAAGCTGTACCACCGAGCCACCCAGCTCCCCCAAAACGCACACAAACACACAAAGGGAACGATCAGAAAACTTCGAGTTTGCTTTAAGTTATGTTTATTCAAAGGCGTAAATTTATTAAAGTCTTCGATTTGTCAACATGTCTTTAACTTTTTTTCTGTCGGAAGCAGTTTTTGACAAAAACCGCTACCGACAGCCAAAGAGTTAACATCGATCATAGGAGCCATTTGAAGAAAGTGATTAACCCTTTCCCTGCTATTGTGAGCACATTTTTGTTTCTGAAATCTGTGTTCATTGAACGACCTGAAGCTGCAACCGTCCAAGAAAAACGGATACAAATTGGTCTCAGGAAGAGGCGTAGATCCTCATGAGCCCCCGCAGTCGCGGGGGCTCATGAGGATCTATGTCTCTTGCAGTTGGATCGTGTTCGCTTTTTTTTTTTTGGTAGCGGAGGGATTAATGTTACTAAGCAGGTCTGAGGGATTTAGGCATGTCGACGTACTTTTTCACACAGGTGAGTCATTCGTTCCTTGGCTTGATTAGGACTTTTCGCTACAAACTCACGGGCACATTTTGTCATGGGGATAGATTAAAGCAAACAGGAACTTTATTTCGTAGTCGATAGAAGGTCTATTTCTTTACCTTGTCATTCAGCAGTTTTGTGTTCTCGCGCATTTAGGTGCTTCTGTTAGTGAATGTTTTATCATGTTAATGTTTTGTTGCTGCTGAAAACCCTTCTGAGAATACAAACCATCTGTCAGAGACACAGACCCTAGCGCGCAACGTCTCTTAGTGTGGTCGTTTGCTACAGCGCGCATCCATTAGAGTCTCCGTCTGTTACACATACCTTCAGTGCGAGACAATTAAGCCATTTAGCCCCAACGCCCTACAGCATGAGATTGAGTAACCACGATAATTCAAGAGTAGTGCCAGATGAGCTTGGCGCCTAAAGGCGCCAAGCTCATCTGACACTACCCTTGAATTATCATGATCGATCCATATCCTGCGACTGGTAAATTATCTGTAGGTGACACCTCAAAATGTGAAAATGCGGCCGTGGTGTTAAATGGGTTAACTGAAATTGTTGTCGCACATTCAAGCGATTTGCACTAGTGATCCAAGTCAACAAGTTTGGCTGATGTCCAATTGTTACATTGTCTAGAAGTTTGGGACAAATATTGACACGCGTGCGCGCGCGTGTGTGTGTGTGTGCGTGTGCATTCGTGTGTGTGCGTGCGTGCATGCGTGCGAGCGTTTGTGTGTGTGTGTTTGTATGTGTGTGTGTGTGTGTGTGTGTGTGTGTGTGTGTGTGTGTGTGTGTGTGTGTGTGTGCGCGCGCGCTCGCGCGCGTGTGCGTCTTAGCGTGTTGGTACAACGCAGTAGCCTCGGCACCTGTCTCTGTTTGCATGTATATGGCTGAGCAGAAACACACGTTTATTTTAATTTCGTTCATCAGAGCCAATTAAGTTGAGGACAACTGCATCATTGAGTGCCGTTTTTGTTGCGCGTTGAACTGTTTAAATAAAACACATAAATTAACTGACGCATGTTCGCTTGCCAAGCAGTCGAACAATTAAAGGGAAAATATATGTTTTCGCTATTTTACATCACAATTAGCCACAGCTGCGGTGTAACAAAAATAGAAAAAAATTCTCTAAAAACTGTCATTAGGAATTTTTTTTTTTTTTTTTTTTTTGGGTGGGGGGGGGGGGGGGGGGATTCAACGATATAATATGATTGTTTTACGCTTTGGCGAACAATGAAACTAAATAAACGAAACGCCCAAAACCATTCCAGCGAGCTAAAGGCACTCAGGCAGATTCGGCTGAAGTTCGTGAGCTGGCCAACTGCGGCTGATATCTGCTCGTTGGCATGAGGCTCTCTGGGATAAAGTCCAGCTGCATGAGTGAGCGTAGTCCTGAGCCAGCCACTAATCAAGGTGCTCCGCTATAGCGGAGCACCTTGCTTAGTGGCTGGCGCAGGACTAAGCTCACTATAGCGGAGCACCTTGCGCAGTGGCTGGCGCAAGACTAAGCTCTCTATAGCGGAGCACCTTGCTTAGTGGATGGCGCAAGACTAAGCTCACTATAGCGGAGCACCTTGCTTAGTGGATGGCGCAAGACTAAGCTAACTATATCGGAGCACCTTGCTTAGTGGATGTCGCAGGACTAAGCTCACTATAGCGGAGCACCTTGCGCAGTGGCTGGCGCAAGACTAAGCTCACTATAGCAGAGCACCTTGCGCAGTGGCTGGCGCAGGACGAAGCTCACTCATGCAGCTGGTTATAGCGGAGCATCTTGCGCAGGGGCTGGCGCGTCTAAGCTCACTCATGCAACTGGATCACCTTGCTTAGTGGATGGAGCCTAAGCTCACTCGTGCAACTGGATCACCTTGCTTAGTGGATGGAGCCTAAGCTCACTCATGCAACTGGATCACCTTGCTTAGTGGATGGAGCCTAAGCTCACTCATGCAACTGGATCCCCTTGCTTAGTGGATGGAGCCTAAGCTCACTCATGCAACTGGATCCCCTTGCTTAGTGGATGGAGCCTAAGCTCACTCATGCAACTGGATCCCCTTGCTTAGTGGATGGAGCCTCTCACTCATGCAACTGGATCACCTTGCTTAGTGGATGGAGCCTAAGCTCACTCATGCAACTGGATCCCCTTGCTTAGTGGATGGAGCCTAAGCTCACTCATGCAACTGGATCCCCTTGCTTAGTGGATGGAGCCTCTCACTCATGCAACTGGATCACCTTGCTTAGTGGATGGAGCCTAAGCTCACTCGTGCAACTGGCCCCTGCATTTGTAGTCTGCCACAATACACCACAGCTTTCAGCCTTTCACGTCCAACACCTTAGGCTCACAGTTTCAACCTTGGGTTACAGTTGTGAGTCATTGGTGCTGGATCAAAAACAGTTAAAGCCTAGAGGGTTAAAATTGTTAGCCATTGGTGTTGGATCTGAACGTGATCAAGCTTAGAGAGCTAAATTATTAGTCATTGGTGCTGGACCCGAATGATTTAAAGCAGCAAAACTAAAGGCATGCATATACGACTCGCTGGGAAAGCTAATGAACGGAAATATTTAGAGCAGTTTTGATGGAAGCCAAGAAGCGATTGAGACTAGCTCAGGGGTTGCAATTAATACATTCTGCTCCAGAACCGAAATCCGCAAATGTTGAAGTTGCCCCCTGAAGACTATATCACGCTCGATCCATGTCTTGCCGTGGCGTGTCGGTGTTGCATGAGTTAATGTGTGTGGCGGCTCTCCATGGGCAAAGCTGATGGTTAGCTAGTTCGGGGATTATTTCTTTCAGTGCCAGTTGACGCAGGTTGTGTTTCTACAACCTTCGTTGATCCAACGCCAAAAAGCTCTAGCTCTCCCAGGAACGTGGATTCAAAGTGGTGTCAACAAGAGGCACATATATCCTCATGAGTCCCCGCAATTGCGGAAACTCATGTGGATCTATACCTTCCTGCAGTTGGCCGGTGGTGTTCAAAATTTCTTGGTACTGAAAGCTAACGTGAGCTGCACGGTTTGTTAACGGACGGCCCTAAACGGTCGGGTTATGGAGTACGATCTGAACAATTATAAATTCAGGCACACTGCCACATGTTGCTTTGTTTACCCTGACCTTTTAACTCATTCAAGGCCAGCCGCATCCGGATACGCGGCTGGCCTTAAATGAGTTAACGGACATGTTATCTAACAAGCCCGTCTCTTTGCCTGGACGCAAAGCTGAGCCGACAAAACATATAATATAAGCAAAAAGATGCACATAGCACATACGGACAAATAACATAATCAGACAAGACACCAACATATCCAGACGAGCAAAAGAATGGGGGAAAAAACCCACCAAAATAACACAAACAATAAAGGCGATAAAATAAAATAGACTAAAATACCTCCAGAAGAAAACAATATAACATTTCGCAACACTAGGATGAAATCATGTCATTCAAACTACGTCATATTATCACACGTCAGAATCAAATCGGATCAGTGTCCTGTGGGCCATGTGAGTGGTGGTCACATCCTGACCTTTGCATTTGACGCTGGAAGCTTAACGGTTAAACTCGAAAACATAAATATTTGGTTTTCATCGAAAATCAAATATCAAAGGCGGCTGCGACATTTCAAACGCCGCGTGGCTTTTTGTCAAGCGACAACGGTCCGCAAACAACCTAACCCTTCCCCAAACACGCCCAAAGGGCCGTAAATGTGATCGCTTCGGCGGGAGATTCTCTCCCGTGTGTTGTTTGAAAAGAGCAGTTAATCATCGCATACATTTATTGCACGAGTTTGCCGCCCCTGGCACAATGCTGATTTTCATTGAAAAGTCATCTGCTCAAGCCGAAAGAGAAACCATACTTCGAGTTCTAAACGAATGGAAGCGATGTCGGCCAAAAAGAGACGTAGATTCTCATGAGCGCTTGCATTTGCAAGGGCTCATGAGAATCTACTCCTTTTGCAGATGGAAATGAATGGATTATGGCCAGAGATAGTTAATTTCAGAATGACGCTCTATTTTGAAGGAGAGAGACCATAGGCGGTCAACCGGCGGCTGATGTGAACAATCAAGATTTGCTAAACAAATGTCGAAAGAAAAAAAAAAACGAAATAAAAAACGAATTTTCTTTGTGGGCACATAGTACACAAAGACAAATAGTATAATCAGCCAGGATACCAACATATACTGACGAGTAAAAGAGAGACATTTTTTACTGAAGTGTTTCTGATGATTCCAAAGATGTCGCATTTCTTTTGCTTTTGAGTATAATAGCATATGCAATAACATGTTTAGAACTTCATTATTATGCATTGCAAATTTACAAAAGTTCACAAAATTACTATCATACAATTGTGTGAAATATAAATGGCAAGCAGACTACAAAACACTGGGCATAATAAATACATCTAGACAATACAGTGAGAGGAAAAAAAAATTTTTTTTACCGTGAATACGCATACAGAACTAAAAAAAAACCAAAACCAAACATTCCAAGCTTTACATTCGGTTCTTGTCTGTTTCTTTGTTTGTTGTTTGTTTGTTTGTTTGTTTGTGTCTTTGTGTCTTTGTTCGTGTCTTTGTGTCTGCTTGTTTGATTGTGTGTTTGTTTGGTTGGTTGGTTGGTTTTACTTGTATGTTTGTTTGAGTTCGTTTGTTTGTTTATTTTTGCGTTCGCTCTTTTGTTCGTTCGTTTGTTCGTTCGTTTGTTCGTTTGATTATTTGCATTTGTTTCTTTGTCGCGCTATTTTTCGTGAAACGCGTAAACTCTGTCAGTCCCTGTCTCTCTCTGTCTCTGTCTCACTCTGTCTCTGTCTCTGTCTGTCTCTGTTGTCTGTCTCTGTCTCTGTCTGTATGTCTCTGTCTCTCTCTGTTTCTATCTGTCTCTCTGTCTCTGTCACTGTCTCTGTTTCTGTCTCTGTCTCTCTCTGTCTCTCTCTGTCTCTCTCTCTCTGTCTCTCTCTCTCTCTCTCTTTAGGCCCACTACTGTTCTGTATCTTCGTTAACGATCTACCGTTACATGTAACGTGTACTGCGGCTGAGTGTGACATGTTTGCCGACGACTCAACATTACATTCCGCTGGTAAAACTGTGCCTGAAATTGCAAATAATCTTCAAGAGAGTCTTCATGAAGTCTCTCGGTGGTGTAATGAAAATCGCATGCTTGTAAATCCCACAAAAACAAAAAGCATGCTTATCACAACCCGCCAGAAACATCAGCTCAAAACTCCATCACTCAACCTTTCTTTGGACTCCATCCCAATTGAGCAGGTCAGTTAACACCGCCTGCTTGGAGTAATAATAGATGATGATCTAAGCTGGCATAACCACCTATACTATATGAAAAAACAGTTGTCCAAAAAGTTGTTTTTACTTTCCAAACTTAAAACGATCATTGACCTTAAGACGCGCAAACTATTTTTTAATGCCTACATTAAACCACACATTGATTATGCCTCAACAATATGGGATGGCTGCAGTGAAAATCACTTTAAGAAGATAAACTCATTATACAAGCGCGCTGCTAAGCTTATCCTCCCTGATCCGTCTTTATCCACTGATGCCAAGCTGCAGGCCATCGGACTTCTCCCTCTGGTTAAGCACCTCGCACTAAACAAATGTGTACTGATGCACAAAATTCTTAACGAGAAAGCTCCACCTTACTTATCTAGGCTCTTTTCGCCAACTGAAAAAAAATACAACACCTCCAGGAACAGTCTCTCTATAAAAAGGCCCCGTATAGACCTGTTCAAATCTAGCCTGTCTGATTCAGGTGCTCTTTTATGGAATTCACTTCCTCCCAATATTCAACAAACCACGTCCCTCTCTCTGTTTAAAAGTAGAGTACATGATTACCTCTCTAAGACAACGTTATGCTGATCCTTTCTTCTTCTTCTTTTTTTTTTCTCCTCGACATAATACGCTTCATGTTTTTTAATTTTTGTTATTTTTTTTCCATCTAGCCTCCACATTGTTTGTTCTGTTTTCTAACTTGTTTCTTATAGTACACAAAATATCATACCTACTTATATGTTAGATAATTATGTGCGTACGTACGTGTGTATGTGGATGTACAAAAGTGCGTATGTGCACGAGTACATGTATATGTATGTATGTGTGCGTGTGTGTATGCGTGTGTGTGTCCTTTATTATTAGTTAGTTTTTGTTGTTTTGGTTGGTGTTCTTTTTTTTTTTTTTTTTTAAAGTAGCTTAGCAAGGACAGATTGTAAGAAAGGCCTGCGCGCCTAATATCTCAATCCTTGGAAAATAAAGTTTCGTTCGTTCGTTCGTTCGTTCGTTCGCTCTCTCTCTCTCTCTCTCTCTCTCTCTCTCTCTCTCTCTCTCTCTCTCTCTCTCTCTCTCTCTCTCTCTCTCTCTCTCTCTCTCTCTCTCTCTCTCTCTCTCTCTCTCTCTCTCTCTCTCTCTCTCTCTCTCTCTCTCTCTCTCTCTCTCTCTCGGGCTTCAGATCAAACACTCATATCACACTGCGCTGAGACGAATGATAGATACCTGGTTATCTTCTATCAACGACTCAAAACTTACAGGAGTCATGTTTCTAGATTTTCTTAAAGCGTTTGATTTGTAAATCACAAAATACTGATGAAGAAAGTATCCATGTATACCAACAACTCGGCGTTGTTTTTTTCATATCCTACCTCGAAGGTAGAAAACAAAAGGTATTACTAAATGGTTCATACTCTAATCAAGGGTTTAGTGAAACATGGCGTACCACAGGGCTCTATTCTTGGTCCCCTTTTATTCTGCTTGTTCATAAATGATCTTCCTCTTGCGATAAAAAATAAAAAGCGTTACAAGTGATATGTTTGCAGATGGTGCCGCTATACACACGCCAGATAAGGATATATCAAACATCAATTCACGACTGCAAAACACACTGCAAGATATTGATAAATGGTGCAGTCATAATATTATGATACTAAACCCGGCAAAAACTGAAAGCATGGTAATTAGCACCCGCCAAAAACACCAGCTCGGCTCTCTCTCACTCAGTCTGTCCCTCCAAGGCAAAACCATCAGCCAAGTTACTAACCATCGCCTGCCAGGAGTCACGGTGGACAACCAGCTTATGTGGCAGCCACACATCAGTAATATCTGTAAAATTGTCTCTAAAAATCGGTACATTTTAGCAAAACTTAAACACATTACTGATATAGAGACACGTCAACTGTTCTTCAATGCCCATATTAAATCACATATAGACTATGCCTCTGCTGTTATGAGAAGGTTCGAGCGATGTCAATTTGAAAAGATTGAACTCTCTACATCGAAGAGCTGCCAAACTAATACTCCCTGATCCCAACTTAACTACTGATCACAAATTTGCAACCTTAAAAATTCTGCCCCTGAAAGATCATTTAACTTACAATAAGAGAATGGTTATGTTCAATGCATTAAACGATAAGCTACCCCCATACATCACAACGCTATTTACCGCCCAGTCATCAACACACTCCAGATCAAGAAAATCCCTTATTGTGCCTGTGATGAAGCTCTATGCCCATGCATAGAGTTCACACAGGGTTTTTGTATGTTACGGTCTTGTCAGTGGTTTATCTTGTGACAAATATTCCGTGTAGGCACGAGGCCACGTGAAATCATAGGGAGAGCGTTTTGCACGGAGTTTTAGGCGAGGGCTCAGTCTATCAGAGGTCTAGATAGTTAGTACGGGGCTATACTGTCAGGGAGGACAGACGTGTGTGAGATACTTACTTACTTACTTACGCCTGTCACCCCTACTCGGGTATAGGCCGTCGACGAGAGACCTCCAGCAACTCCTGTCCTGTGCTTCTCCTTCGATTCTACTCCAGGTGGTTCCCAGTCTCTTGATGTCTGCTTGGAGGTCTCGACGCCAGGAGTTTCTCGGCCTACCTCTTTTCCTCTTTCCCTGGTGGTTCCATGACAATGCCTGCCTAGTGATACTGGAAGCTGGCTTTCTCAGGCTGTGACCGATCCATCCCCATCTTCTTCGCCCAATTTCATTCTCTGCTGTTATCTGCTCTGTTCTGTCCCAGAGTCTGACGTTGCTGATCTTCTCTGGCCAGTGGATTTTCAAAATTCTTCTAAGGCAACTGTTCATGAAGGTCTGTACTCTGTTGACTGTGGTTTTTGTCAATCTCCAAGTCTCTGCTCCATATAGGAGAACTGCTTTTACATTGGAGTTGAAAATCCGGACTTTGGTGTGTTGTGACAGCTCTCTGGAACTCCACACTTTTTTTAACTGGAGAAAGGCTGCTCTGGCTTTACCGATTCGTGCTCTGACATCTGCATCAGTGTCGCCTTTTTTGTCTATGATGCTCCCGAGATAGGTGAAGGACTCCACCTCCTCCAACGGGGTGCCAGCAAGCAAGATTGGTTCTTCCCTGGCTGTGTTCAGCCTCATTGTCTTTGTTTTCTGTTTGTGAATGGCGAGGCCCACTTGGGACGAGATGTCAGCAAGCCTCGTGGTCTTGTCCTGCATTTGTTGACGAGTGTGGGACAGTAATGCCAAGTCGTCTGCAAAATCGAGGTCGTCAAGCTGTGTCCACAGTGTCCACTGTATTCCACTTCGTCTGTGCTCTGTGGTCATCTTCATGACCCAGTCTATGGCCAGTAGGAAGAGGAACGGAGACAGCAGACACCCCTGCCTGACACCAGTTCTGACCTGGAGCTCCCTGGTGAACTGCCCTTCGTGGATCACGCGACATGTCATGCCATCATAGCTGCTCTTGATCAGGCGGACGAGCTTTGTGGGTACACCGTAGTGTCGTAGGAGTTTCCACAGAGTCTCTCGGTCCACGCTGTCAAATGCTTTCTCATAATCCACAAAGTTGACGTACAGCGGGGAGCTCCACTCCAGAGACTGTTCCACGATGATGCGGAGAGTGTCGATCTGGTCTGTACATGCTCGGTTCTTCCTGAATCCTGCTTGCTGGTCTCTCAGCTGGGGGTCAACGGAGCTCTTCATTCTCTCTAGGATGATCCTGTTGAAGACCTTTCCTGGTACTGAAAGCAAGGTGATTCCTCTGTAGTTGGAACACTTGCTGAGGTCGCCTTTCTTGGGAAGCTTGATTAGATCCCCTCCTTCCAGTCAGCTGGCATCACCTCCTCTTCCCAGATCTTCCCAAACAGTGGGTACAGCATCTCCACTGTTGTCTCTAGGTCTGCTTTCAGAGACTCCGCTGGGATGCCATCTGGCCCTGCTGCTTTGCCATTCTTCAAAAATGCCACTGCTCTTCTGATCTCTTCCCGGCTGGGTCTGTCACAGCTGATGGGTAGGTCGGTGTGTGAGATACCCTAGCCCGTATTCCAAGACTCTGAAACCTAGAATTCAGGTATGTTTTTATATGTATTAATGACAGCTGCTTAGTTAAAGCCGGCAGTATGCATTAGGAGTTAATTCGGTTGTGTAGCGTTGACTGGTTTGGTTCAGTTATGTTGGTTTGGAATTCGTTGAGATACCCGGTGGTGTTCCTAGGTAGTTATTTACCGAGATGGATTACTGAGGAATGTGAGGTGTGTATGCCTAAGTCGTTATGAAGATAGTACATAGTTTGTTAAGTATAGTCTTTTCCAATGTATGAAATAATGTATGGCGAGAGTGTCAGATTATAGTCTGTTTCAATGTAGTGACAGAGTTGTGGTATGTTGCGAAGTAGTTCGTGGTTGAAGCACATGTGTTTGAATGAACGTGTGAGTTATTTGTATCAGCCGGGTTACGTAAGGTACCTCATATTATCCAAGTTGTGTGTGTGTGTTTAGCAAGTGTTATGATATTAAGACTTTATTGTACAGAGTTCTTGTGTGGAGCGGAGCGACGGACGCCGAGACGTCAACGGAGGCTACCGCCGAGGGACCTACTGCGAGGTCATTTTATCACTCAGGGAGCGAGTCAGGACGTCCACGGTACGAGAAACGGGACGAATCGGAAGCGTGCGACGCAAGAACTACACGTCTAGACGTGGAAGGACAGAACGTTGCCGAACAATAACGCCAGTGAAACAGGTTGGATTGTGAGATACAATTACCTAGCCTGGCTTTTATGATGTGTATGTGGTGGTGTTAAATTGGAGAAGTGTATTGTGTAAGAGTATTCTTTTGAGTGTTTGTTGTTTATTGTTATAAAAGGCCATAGAAAGAGATAGTGTTTGTGTTTATACCGCGTGAATGCGCCCGACTGAGTCAGTGGCGGTGTATGCGTCTGTTGTGCGAGAGTCTGTACGTGCGACTGGGGCGAGTCTGCGGCGTGCGTTACAGGGCCGCGACCTAGAATTGATCTCTGTAAAACGAGTTTAAAGTTCTCTGGCTCTAGCTTTTGGAATGGCATACCAGAAACGTCACGACATCAGCTACTTTCTCCTCGTTTAAAGTCAGTCTCATCAAGTACTTGTTTTTGTCAGCAGCACCTCGGTGACTGTGCACACATTGAAAAATACTATTCTGATTATATCATTAACTGCATGTATTCCAGTTTTCGACGACTCGGTTTTATTCAGTACAGCTTGTGTGTAGCTACTATTCATGTCTGACTTAACGTCCTAAACCGCGCAAGCGTGTGTGTGTGTGTGTGTGTGTGCGCGCGCGCGCGTGCGCATGCGCGTATGTGTGTGCGTGCGTTCGTGCGTGCGTGCGCGTGCGTGTGCGTACGTGTGTATTAGAGACAGAGTGGCGAGCTGACACGTGCATGCATATGTATGCGTATTAGGCTGCGTGTTTTCTTATAATAGTACCTTAATTAAACCTCACAACATGTGATTATGCCCGACCAGTAAAACTGGTAATTCCTATGTCACTTCCATCTTACATTTTTCTTCTCTATTGGCTTGTGTTTGTCAAGTAATTTGTTTTCCTGTTCAGTAGTAGACAATAATTTATGCGATAGTAATGAATCAGTAGATTAGCAACGGCGGCAAGTTTGAAAAATGGTTATTACCAAAGTTTTTACCGTTGTCAAATAAAGGGTCATTGTCATTGTCATTGTCATTCTCTCTCTCTCTCTCTCTCTCTCTCTCTCTCTCTCTCTCTCTCTCTCTCTCTCTCTCTCTCTCTCTCTCTCTCTCTCTCTCTCTCTCTCTCTCTCTCACTCTAAAGGATCATTTCTCTCTTTCGTAGTGTATAGCAAGGACAAGAATGAAAACAGGTCTGCGCACCTATTCTTTTATCCTTGGAAAATGAAATTTCATTTCATTTCATTTCATTTCTGTCTGTCTGTCTGTGTCTGTCTGTCTGTCTGTCTGTCTCTCTCTCTCTCTCTCTCTCTCTCTCTCTCTCTCTCTCTCTCTCTCCCTCTCTCTCTCTCTCTCTCTCTCTCTCTCTCTCTCTCTCTCTCTCTCTCTCTCTCTCTCTCTCTCTCTCTCTCTCTCTCTCTCTCTCTCTCTCTGCCCCACCCGGGTCTGCCCTGGGGGACTTGGGTGGGGTTAGGTATTTTTTAGTTCCCTGGGTCACCCTGGTCAGCCCCACAGGGTGGGTTTTTCTCTCTATTCTGGGGCATGTGTTTCTGTCTACCCTTTGTCCATTCACCTGTATTTGCCTTTTTAAAACTCTCCCTACTGTCTGCACTGCCTGTAGCTCTTGATATTGGATGTGTGTTGCTAAATGGTCTTAGCTTTATTTAGGCCCCATGTGTTAGGTTTATTTAACGTGTTTGACCGGCTGGCGACTTACATTCAATGTTCTGTTTATTTATTTTTTTTTCACAAGCAGTGCAGGCACGTCCTGAGAAAGCCTTGTTGCTGTCGGGACGTTAAGCAATGTACAATCCAATCTCTCTCTCTCTCTCTCTCTCTCTCTCTCTCCTCTCTCCTCTCTCTCTCCTCTCTCTCTCTCTCTCTCTCTCTCTCTCTCTCTCTCTCTCTCTCTCTCTCTCTCTCTCTCTCTCTCTCTCTCTCTCTACAAAGGATGGTTGATTGTGCCAAACAAAACTGGTCATCAAAGCTTTCTGAGAGTGAACGTTTTACTGTGTATCGTAGTTTTAAACATACACTTGTCCAAGAAAATTATTTTGAACTGGTTAAGCCAACCTATGTCAAACATCTATACATTAAATTTAGACTTGGCATAACCGAATTGCAAAGTAACAAACAAAGATATAGTACTCCCAATGCTGTAACGAAAGTGTGTCCATTGTGTGCCAAGGCTGTGGAAGATGAAGTTCACTTTATGTTTTATTGTCCATTCTATGATGAACTGCGAGCCAAATACCTATGTAAGTTTGACCTTGTGGAACTCAGAAAGAAAGAATTGTGTATCCTAGACACTACCAACCCGCAGTCTATTGCCGATTTAGCAAGATTTGTATGTCATGCTTTTAAACTCCGTAGCAGCATGCTTGTATGATTCCACGTGCAAACTGTGGTTCTTACTCCGACCTGGTCTGTGTAGTACACGGCTGTGGCCTGGATTTAGATACCGCATTTTACATGTAGGTCAAAAGTGGCTATTATGTGCTGGCGTAGATCGAATGGAAATGTGTGTGTGTGTGTGTGTGTGTGTGTGTGTGTGTGTGTGTGTGTGTGTGTGTGTGTGTGTGTGTGTGTGTGTGTGTGTGTGTGTTGATATAAACATCGCCTTATGGCCTTTATATACACCTGAATTATAAATTATGTAATGTCTCACTCCATTGTATGGACAATTTGTCTGAACAATAAACTGTCTGAGTCTGAGTCTGAGTCTCTCTCTCTCCTCTCTCTCTCTCCTCTCTCTCTCTCTCTCTCTCTCTCTCTCTCCTCTCTCATCTCTCTCTCTCCTCTCTCTCTCTCTCTCTCCTCTCTCTCTCTCTCTCTCTCTCTCTCTCCTCTCTCTCTCTCACTCTCTCTCTCTCTCTCTCTCTCTCTCTCTCTCTCTCTCTCTCACTCTCTCTCTCTCTCTCTCTCTCTCTCTCTCTCTCTCTCTCTCTCTCTCTCTCTCTCTCTCTCTCTCTCTCTCTCTCTCTCTCTCTCTCTCTCTCTCTCTCTCTCTCTCTCTCTCTCTCTCTCTCTCTCTCTCTCTCTCTCTCTCTCTCTCTCTCTCTCTCTCTCTCTCTCTCTCTCTCTCTCTCTCTCTCTCTCTCTCTCTCTCTGTGCGTGTGCGCCCACATGAAAGTTGCATGTCTGAGGCCCGTTTAATGTCTGGTGGTCTGACCTCACTTTCGTGTTATGGCTCCAGTAAAAGGAGCCACTGACCGGTCAGCTAGCTTTCCAAATGTACTCTGTCTGTACAGTGACTCTCATCGACCATATCCATGTGTGCTGCGCTGTGATTTTGGACCTTACAGCCTCAGACCGTAAGGTCCAAAATCACAGACCAGTTCAGTACACGCCATTTTCTTTCCATTTTCACCTTACATGGTCTTGAGCAGTAAAGTTCCAAACTCACAAACTAGTACACGCCATTTTCTTTCCTTTTTTGAGAGGATGGGGAGAGTGGAGGTGGATTGTGGGTGGGGTGGGGAGGTTCCTGTGGGGGAGGGGGGGGGGGGGGGTTGGTGGTGGAGGGAGTTGGGGGGTGGATGGTGGAGAGGGGTGGGGGTGGCAGCCGGCAAGATGTCATTGATGAAGCGCAAAGACGTCTGGCCTCAGAATGGTGTCATGAACTCATTGGCTATATATCCTTTTATGCATTTTGCAAAGCAATAAACTATTTAAGCCATTAACTCATCGGAGACGCCCCGTATAACGCGGCTCGTCTCCAATGAATTAGACTAATACACATATTTCATAGGTGAACATATTATTCTGTTATCCGAGCACCGGTCAGTAATTTTGGTCCTTACGCACTAAGGACGCGAGGTCCAAAATCACGGACCATAGAACACAGTTATTTCCGGTAAACTTCGGATGTAAAAAATCACCTGGGACCCAAATGTCTTCGTTGTTAACCCATTCAGCCCTGACGCACTACAGCAGGAGATGGGTCGACCATGATAATTCAAGGTTAGTGCCAGATTAGCTTGGCGCCTGTCGGCGCCAAGCTAATCTGGCACTGCCCTTGAATTATCATGGTCGATCCATCTCCTGCAACAGGTGCATAGTCGTTAGACGACGCCTCCAAAATTTTGGATGTACGGCCGTCGGGCTGAATGAGTTAAATACGAAGTTTGCTATAAGCGAAGGGATTTGTGTAGATCAAGTGTTCTTGGGACCTCTTAAAAAGTGTTGTTATATATCCACTTTTGTTGTATCCGACCTTGTTATTGGCGAAATCCACTGTATGCTGTATGCCGAGGAGCAACAGAAAAAAATGAGACATCATACGAATCATAACGTGTTTTCCTTGGTTCAAATGATGTCGCAATTTTTATTTTAAATTTATTTATTTATTTATTTATTTTTTGTTGTTGTTGTTGTTGTTGCTTTCGTGTGACATTTTGTTGGGGCAAAAGCTGTTCCGTCAATCCACTCGACAAAGAAAATAACCGACTGAACGAGCAGTATGAACACAAAACGCGAACCATCAAAACAAAACAAAAAAGCTCTCAAACAAACAAAGCAAGAAAGCAAGCCAACCAACCAACTAACCAACCATTCAACCAAACAACCAAACAAACAATCAAACAAACAAGAACCGAATGTAGACAAACAAACAGACAAACAAACAACCAACGAAAAAACAACAAACAAACAAACTTGTCTGAAAGTTTGCACATTTCTCTCCCCTGACAGTGCTATAACCTACTTTACTTTGTAACCTTCCTAAAATATTAGCACTGGCAGTCTCCCCTTTTCTTTTCATTTATTGTCTGAAAGTCAAATCAACTCGACACAATTTTATGCTTAAGGCATTAACCCTTTCCTTGCCAGTGCAGGTACATCTTGTTTGTGAAATTTGTGTTCGTTCGGTAGACAAAATCCCACAACTACCCGTCCAAGGAACATGCATAAAACTAGTCTCAGAGAGAGGCATAGATCCTCATGGGCCCCCGCATTTGCGAGGGTTCATGAGGATCTATATTTCGTGCAGTTTGGTGGCATTCGCCTTTTCTCGGCAGTGCTTTCGGCAGTGGAAGGTTTAATTACATCCTGAGGCTGATTTATTTAAATTTGCTCATTGCTTATTGTCCTGTGAAAGCTACATTACAGATTAGGAGATAGATCAACTATTGTAGTTCAAGGGCGGTGCCAGAATAGCTTGACGCCTCAGGCGCCAACTATTCTGGGCACTATCTTTGAACTATGATAGACAAATAAATTTCAAGCAGTAGTGTATGAGATTGAAAAGGGTTAATTCATTCGAGACGTGCCGCCTCCGGATACGCGGCTTTACGCCGCGTATCCTGAGTCGGCGCGTCTCGAATGAGTTAAAAGTCTTGTAGTTGTAGCTGGCCCTGTGTTATGAGTATGGTGTCCGTGTAATCCGCAGTTCAGTAGGCTAGTACTGAGTAGGGGATTGGTCGCTGAGCCCACAAGCGGTCATAACGTCACTGTCAGAGGGCGGATAATGTCCACTTCATCTCCTCCCTCCCTCTATCCCCATCCCCCTCCCCCATCACTCGGCTGTCCCCCGCCACAACCCGCCTACAAGTGACCAATCTACCAATCTCATCTTCAAACCCACAGGCATGGGATGGTCGTTGCGAAATCGACTCTGTTGCGTGGGTATTGTAGGAAGTGTATACTTCCTACGTCCCGTGCTACCCTGAGAGGTGGTATCCGATGCCTGTTTTCAAACTCACACGCACGCACCAACCCCAACCCCGCCCATTCCCTCCCCAACCCAGCTTCCTCCTCCCGCCCCCACCCCCGTCACAGCCCTGTCCAACTCTCCTTCACCACCAACAGATTTGTCACACAACAGCGCCTTTCTAACACGTCAAACACTCTTATGCTGTGTGTGGGCACTTTTATTTCGTTGTGTTAGCCGAGGACTGACCAGAACACAACAGACGATTTCCTGAGATCAAAAGTAGGTCAAAATTGCACGATTTCCGAACATTGTCTGTTCCAGTTTCGTATTTTGCGCAATAGATGGCACGGTTGTCTCCCGTACTGTCGTCGTTTCCTCCAGTACTGAGCTTACTGTTGTCACAGCAACACCCCCTCCATCCTCTCTCTCTTTCCAATGACCAGTCTACCCCCCGCGGTGCAGCTGAACCTTTAAAGTTGACAAATACTTGTGTATCCACAGATTAGTTCCAGCACTAGTAGTCGAGTGAGTCTTGTCCGGTTCTCTTCACTGCCGTAGTGCTTAACCCCTTAAATGCCAGTGCAAAGAGCACGCTACCCATCTGCAAGAGACACGCTTACATGAAATAAACGCTTTCACTCTGAAAGAAATAAAAACAACAACAAAAAAAACAACAAACACAGTACAAGACAGGACACTCACGTGGTGCGAAGGATCAGCTGTAAAGGTTTTGGAAATTTTAATACCTTGCATTAGTAATGTATCAAGTTGCCTCCGATCGGTACTAAATTGGAAGCTGAAGAGGAGACGGAAGAGTCAGAGAAAGCACCCCCGACTGCCGAGATTAAAAAAAAAACAAAAAAAAACCCCGACCTAACAACAAGAGACATAGATTCTCATGAGCCCCCGCCCCAGTTGCGGGGGCTCATGAGGATCTATGCCTCTTGCTGACATCACTTTGAATCCATGTTACTGGGATGGTTTTGGGCATTTGTCCTTGGCCGCCGTGAGATGGCCTTGGTTGCCTGCTCGGCGTTAAAACCAAATAACTAACTAACTAATTTTTGTCCTTGGGTTAATGCGACCTGCGTCAAGTGGCAGTCAAGGGATTAACTCATTCACGACGTGACGCATCCGGATACACGGCGTTAACGCCGCGTATCCGGATGCGTCACGTCGTGAATGTGTTAACGGTGACACTAAAGCGAGGTGAGAAAGTCCAACGCCAGAACCCGGCATCGAACCTGGCACCTGAAGCATTGTTGGCAGTCGCTTTACCGCTGTGCCACGGTGACCAAACATGCTACACGCGTGTTCAAACGATAAACCCAAATGTTTCAGATTGTTCCATCTCACATAAGCAACGTAAATTTATTTTTGATTTGTATCTCGATGTATTTTGATGTATTGATATAATTTTGTAAGAGTAGCAACGCCAATTACGAAAAATGACTCATGCGCTAATTACTTTGTCCGCTGGTAAATACAGTTATTCACTTTATTTCATTTCGTTTCAAGAGTATTTGTACATGAAATGTTAATTTCCGTCATCGCAGTTACGTTAGTAATGGCTTATAAATATTCACGAATTTGCTCGATTTTTCCCGGCTTCTATAATCCCTTGCAGACCAGAAAGATTTAATCTTGATGCTTGCCTCTCTCAAAACAAAAACGCTAAATATGCGGCGCATACTGTCCCATTAGCAAGCTCCTTATGCTCACTAGTAATGAAATACTTCTTAGTGTGTACGTACGCTCGAAATTACTTTCCCACACACGCACACATAAAGGGAGAATAGACAGCAGCAAACACACGAATCGAATCGCCATACTATTGAGATTGCCGACACGGATGTCCACTAGTGATAGTGATAACCTTAGAAAAGGACTAAATGAACAAACCTGCTGCCATTTCCCGTCATTATCCGTGTTCTAATAACAAGTAGACTTTACTCAACAACACGCACGATTATAGAAAGCACTGATGTCTACACAGTCAAACGAAATCTCCGCGCTGAGTCAGTCGAATACGGTGCACACAACAGGTCATCATTTGGACAGAGACAAACACATATCGGAAGTATCACACGCAGGTTCATACATAAAAATAGTTATTAATATCTGTGGTAAGGCAACTTATCCGCCTGTTTTCTCCAACATCGGAGGCGTGCGAGAGAGAATTTGCGCGATGAAACATGTTCAACAGTGTCAGATTTGCTGGGTTCTGTATGTTTGAAGCATACATTTGGACGGTGTTGGACGGTAAAGTTCCATCAGCCTATGTTTATGTAAACTTTACGTCATGTCATCTCCTTTGCAAAATTTCAGAAAAGTCTGACGTGAACTCCAGACTATGCGGGCTCTAGATTGTGACGTTAAAGAGTTTTGTGGTGACGTGATTTTTCTAGCACGTGTAGTACACACAGTGCCACTATCAGAGGCGCTGAGAGAGTAAGGTTCGCTATGTGAAAAATTTCAACGAAAATCTACACAGCTTCAATGCACCTGGGCGTAAATCTACCTAGTGTAAATGCGTGCAGTCGCTATTCCGTTGAGATATCTTTCTTTGAGTAAATTCAAGCCTTTGTCGATTTATGCTGGGTGAAATCATGCTGTAAAGATTCACGCTGAGTTTATTTAGTTCTATTAATAAATGGAAAATCAGAGGAACTAATTTGCACTGGATAGATGTACGCCTGGGTAAATTTGCGCTGAGTACATTTCGGTTAATAGTGTGAAGCTGGGAAGTTTTATGTCCAAATATAGCGAAATTGACCACTTCAGCACCAATGGCGGTAATCATAAGGACTCTGGTAAAGTTTTGTTTTGGACTGGGTACATACATTATATTGAGCAACATTTGCTAGATATACTGCCGATAAACAGACAGATGTGATTACTTGACTCGAATCAAAATTAATATCCTCGTCTTACGACTCGGACATTTTGATTCGGGTCTCCTAATCACATCTGCCTGTTATCGACACTACATCAATCTAATATATCAATCTAATATATCAATATATATATATATATATATATATATATATATATATATATATATATATATATATATATATATATATATATATATATATATATATATATATATATATATATATATATTGATGTAGTGTCGATAACAGGCAGATGTGATTAGGAGACATTAGGATTATATAGCAAATCACGAGGGGACCAGTTGTAGAAGGAGTCCTTACTGGTCCTTAAAAATGAGTTGTTTATCCGACTCATGTACGATCATGTTATAAGCGGAATTGACTGTATAATTATAATTTCTTAACTTCAAAATTCCCTGTGAAAGGCACTTTCCTGCGTTAACTCATTCAAGGCGACCCGCATCAATATCCGAGGTAGTGTCGTATAATGTGGCAGCAGAGCTGTACGACACTTCCACACCTATTGATGCGGGACACTAGAATGAGTTAATCGTCTGGTCTGGCAGTGACTTAAAACGTCATGCAAACTATCGCACCTGATTTTCTTGCGCTTTTCCAGTTGACGACCCAGTAAGCAAATTTCCACCAGGCCGACGTCGGCCGCAGTGGGCTCGCTCACGGCTGTGCGCGGGCCAACTGAGGCTGACGAAAGGCCCGATAGTCTTTTGCTTCCTGGGGAATATCTTTTTAATGTATGTATTTATTATTTTCTTTTGCATTGCATGGCTATGCTAAAGACTTGTGGCGATTATCGACTTGTTCAATTTCAAAATCCTGTTTTACGGCTTTTAAATCCTGTCGTATTTATAGTGATCGAAGCTCCCGTCGGAAGCGACACTCGTATATTTTCGCATTATGAACTCATGGCTCAGCCGTCTCTTATTCTAAAGCCGTGTTCCAATCCATGTTTACAGTTAGACTCCTCGACCGTCTCATAGTCTTAATCCGTTTTCTAATCCACGTTTACGCATCGGCAAACGTAGACAAATAAAACGGTCTTAGCTTTATCATGCACTCGATAGCAAATCGCATGAGAGTGGACAAACCTCGCTCCCTAATATGCCTGTCATCTTGTGCTTGACACAGGGAATGCCACTGGAGGTTTTGAGGGCTCGATGCATGTTATGCGTTTTTCTGTACTAAAAACATTTTTTAGCTTCGTTATTATTGTCAGTTTGAGCAACGCGTGCCTCGATTTTTTGTGTGAAAATAACATTTGAATGCAGATGATTTTAAGACAGCTCTAAACAGAAAAGGTAATCATCAGCCTGTGACTTAATATATTTTTATTTTCCTTTAGTCCTGACAACAATGGTTTACCTGCTGCACTAATACCAAGGGGAATTTTAATGATGTGAGAGAGTGAGGCATGCATGACCGCTCGTTTCCAATTTACCGTGGACCGCCTGTGCCAAGCTTCGTCTGATAAAATCACACGGGAGTGATGTAATCTAGGGATTACTGCGGCATCAGTATGGTGCTTCAAAAAAAGGTAAGTCACGCGCTCATGCAAGGAGGGATGCATAAGGACACGTGCGTATGCGGTCAAACACACAAACACACACACACACACACACACACACACACACACACACACACACACACACACACACACACACACACACACACACACACACTCACACACGCACACACACACAAACACACACACACACACACACACAATTACACACACACACACACACACGGACACAAGCACGCACGTGCACGCACCAACGCAGACTTACATGCACACATGAATCCATAAATCTTTTGAGTTTTAATATCCCTGCAGTGGTTTTCTTGAAGTAGCAAATAAAAAATAAATCACACCTAATTTGTTTATTACCGTGAGCATACTTTAAATTTGTTTTATCGTCAATAATCAACCGAGCCTAACTCTATTGCAATAGTAAATCGCGCAACGTTTGATTCAACAACAACAAAAAAAGCTTTCATTTCACAGCGAAAAAAAATACGCTTTACTTGCTTTTTATTTCATGACTTTATATCTATTTGGTTTGATAACAAGTTGCAGCAATTCTAGTTTTATCGGAGAACATTTAAAACCGACAACAGACGTCGCTACGTTACATATTTCATATATTACATACTTTTAAAATAATGAAATTACTAATGCGGCATGTGACTAAACATTCGAAGAAAATACAAATAGTGGCATCGCACCACTTTGAACAGATTGGAGTCTGTTGAATCTGATGTTAACCCCTTTTAAAAAAAGTCGCTATACAAATAAATTAAATGATGCCTGACCTCTGGTTACGCAAAATAAATCACTTGTGCTCCCTTCGACCGATAAAATGTTTTAGCTCGCATTTTCTCGAACGAACGGAGCACTAGCTCTTTTTTTTATTATTGATTTGTGATGCTGGCATGTACACAACTCGCGCACCTTTTCCCGGTCATGTGTGACCAGGCCGCCTTAGTTCACATGTGATGATACGGGTTGTGCGGTCTCCGCCGTAATTTTGACTCGCATTTTATCGGTCAAACTAAGCATTTGTGCTTGAGGCCAGACATAATTTAATCTCAATTTTCCCAGCGGTGGGCTTGTTAACGTTTAATTCAGAGATGCTAAATAAAGTGCGTACAAGAACAAGCAAATTGCAGTTCTCACAATACACTCGCATACGTAATATCCTCCCTCAGCGCAGTCAGCTGCGTCATCCACCGCAGGAATGATCCGCTACGCTTAGATGATCATCAATTGATTGTCCGCTGGATCTAGCTCTCAGCGATGGCCGGACAACAGGATTAATTTATTAATCGCTCGTTGAGAACAGCGTACTGACCCGGGCGCCGACTCTTTGGTTATACATTGGTTTTGATGGTGCTACAGGGTCAGCCATGTCCAGTCAATGTCAGTACTGCGGCGGTGTTGATAATATAGCAGCTTTGGGTCATCTGCATGAGTGAGCGTAGTCCTGCGCCAGCCACTAAGCAAAGGTGCTCCGCTATAGGGGAGCACCTTGCTTAGTGGCTGGCGCAGGACTAAGCTCACTCATGCAGCTGACCTCATGCTAGTCAACTCTGACCGAATATCTATTCATATTGCCTGACGTTGGGTGCTCGCTGCTGTCTTCAGG
Organism: Semisulcospira habei; assembly: GCA_036245525.1. NCBI lineage: Eukaryota > Metazoa > Mollusca > Gastropoda > Semisulcospiridae > Semisulcospira > Semisulcospira habei. The sequence goes on along the minus strand of BTPG01000001.1, from coordinate 72,296,316 downwards.
ATTAAACGCAATAACCCAGTCAAACAATTTAAGTCTGAATCTCGTATTTATAGCTTCTCGGCTCCTATGTGCCTTACGGCATAGCCATCATTGTGTTTGCTTTGGTAATGTCAGTGGGAATTTGGCTGATATAACATTGGAGGAAAGTTAACAATTAACATGTATATTTGACGAGGCATTTAAGCAATTCGGTTTTGATCGCCTTTGTACTGTAGGGTGTGCTTGACTTTTTGACATCACCTTTAGGGAGAACCCCCCCCCCCCTCCCCCTCCCCCCTCCCCCCTCCTCCCCGTGAGATCCTCGGTCAGGGCAGCACAGTTTTAAATTTGTTTCACGCTATGTACACCAAGATGTGGATCGACAAATGATAGTTCAAGGTAGCATCAAATGTTTTTTAAACTGCCCAGTCATATATTTAACTCCGTCACTGCCGAGAGAAAAAATGACCACGATCCGACCGCGAGAGACATAGATCCTCATGAGCCCGTGCAGTTGCGGGGGCTCATGAGGATCCATGCCTCTTACTCACACCAATTTGTATCCATGTTCCCCTTGGACGGTTGGGTTGGTTGGTTGGTTAGTTCTGGGTTTAACATCCACAGCGCCAGGGTGATAATGGACCGCCCTAACCGACGGGTTATAAGGGGGGGGGGGGGGGGGGGGGCAGAAATAGCTATTGCCTATGGCGCAGGACAAGTACTCTGATCAGTTCAGACCACCACAGCAGAATCACTTTGACTTACCAGCAAATTTCAACAATCTCGTCTCTTTGACTGGACACGGACGGCTGACGTTCATTGGTGTCGGATTGAAAAAGAGATTCAGAAATACAGTCTGCGTCAGCTGACATCGAAGTGGTTAAACGTGTTTAACCCATTCAGCCCCCAACACACTACAAGAATACACGGATCGACCATGATTGTTTTTGGGTAGTGCCAGAGTAGCTTGGCGCCTAAAGGGAGCTGCATCACTATAATAATGTTGATATATTGAATAGTGTGGATATTCCTCCACTATCTCGCACAGTCAACAAAATATTAGCTCATTCAGCCCCGACTCACCACAGCAAGACACGACTCGAGCATGATAGTTTATGGGTGGTGCCGGAATAGCTTGGCACCCACAGGCGCCAAGCTATTCTGGCACCACCCTTGAACTAGTATGCTCGATCTGTTGCTGGAATTGTAATACAGTCCTTCAGAGGGCTACTTCAACATTTTGGGATTTCGGTCCTGGGGCAGAATGTGTTAAGCAGCCCCAATACCAACCATTTGGAATCCTAGGAAACACTACAGCGTGTTTCCGATGATTCCAAAAAATGTGGCATTTCTTTTGCTCATCAGTATATTTCTTGTAGGTAGAAGTAGTCTCCAGTGAAAGGAACACATTGTGGCTGTTTAATATTTTATGTTGACTGTGAGAGATACTGAAGTAAAATCCACACTACTCAACACGCCCACAAATAACACCCGAATCCACACGTGTCAAGCAAGAGACATAGATTCTCATGAGCCCCTACGAATGCAGGGGCTCATGAGAACATATGTCTCTTGTTGCAGACATGATTTCTTTGATTATCTCTTACTCGAGACAAAGCCTTCAGTTTGAAACAAAGCTGGACCCGACCTCGGCAGCCAGAGGCTGGGCCCCTGCGGCTACTACAGGGACAGATGTAACTCTACGCCTCTTGCAGTGGTTGGGGGGGAGGGGGAGTCTGACGACTGTCACCGCTGTTTCCTTGGAAGCTTATGACATATGTATGCGGTTTACTTTTATGACTCGGTCTCAGGCAGTTAAGCAGGGAACTGAATGGCTCACGGTATTGAGTTCGTCAGTATGGAAAGGGTTCTGTAAAAGGGAGGATGGAATGACGAATGTGTATGGAGATGCGACATTCTATATAGGCCTTATTGTGCCTTACTGTTAAAGCGAGCATATATTGGCAGTAAACAGTTAATAGTTCGCAACATTTCCGTTCAACACGATCTTACTATACACACACCAAGGGGAATTACTCAGCGCTGGACAGACAAACAGTTAGATCCCTATCAGGCACCCAATCGCCAGCCCCACAGTGTACAGTTCTACCAGCGCTAACCTCACCTATGTACAGTTCTACCAGCGCAAACCTCACCTATCTGGTTTGTGAGAGACGATCTTCTTATGTTTTACCCTAAGGCTGGGCCACAAGGCTAACTTCATTGTTGAAGTTTAAATGTGGTAAAATGAAAGACCTTTCTGCTCTTATTCCCGTTTGTAATAACAGAGTTCCACAGACTCGTACCCGGAGCAGCAGAAAACCTCTGTTAACCCTTTTGGCCCCAAGGTCCCATACTTTATGAACTTTTGGAGGTGTTGCCTAACGACTATGAACCAGTTGCAGGAGATGGCTTGACCATGATAATTCAAGGGTAGCGCCAGATTAGCTTGGCGCCTGAAGGCGCCAAGCTAATCTGGCACTACCCTTGAATTATCATGGTCAAGCCATCTACTGCTGTAGGGATCCGGGACTAAAGGGGTGAAGTGTGCCTATTAACGTGGATTGTGAAAAGAAGGGCAGGGAAGTCTCAGCTGAGGCAAGACACCATTGTGAATCCGTTGTCTAGGCAAAGTTTAGCGATCAAAGCCTGCCACTGAAGCAGATCCCATGGCCAAACGGACTGGTGATCGTGTTAACCTCTTCACGGTCAGGGCATGATGAGCAGAACACACGTTCAAGTGGCACAGATCCTCATGACGCCCCCGCAGGTCTATACTGACCTCTTGCTTGCCTCAATCACATCCGTGTGGGCGTGTGACTGAATCAGATTGATGTGGTTATCGGCAGCCTGTGTGAGTCTGCACTGGTGCCAGAGACAACAGTTTTAGCCCTTGGCAGTGACGGAATTAACTCATTCAGCCCGAGGCACGTATTTCCCAAATTTTTGAGGCGTCATCTAATGACTATGCACCAGTTGCAGGAGATGGATCGACCATGATAATTCAAGGGCAGTGCCAGATTAGCTTGGCGCCGACAGGCACTACTCTTGAATTATCATCGTCGACCCATCTCCTGCTGTAGTGCGTCAGGGCTGAATGGGTTAAGATTAACTAAAACGATTCGGTCAACACAACAAACAAACAAACAAACAAGTAAACAAACAAACCAACAAACAATAAATGCAAGCAAACAAACAAGCAACCAAACAAGCAAGCAAACACACACACACACACACACACACACACACACACACAAACAAACAAACAAACAAACAAACTCAAACAATCACAAACAAACAAACACACACAAAAAATTAAATATGTAAGCTAACAAAAAAACAAACGCAAGCAAGCAAGCAAAAAAACCCAAACAAACAAGCAAACACAAGCAAACAAACACAAAAACAACCAAACACAAAGACTAAGAAAGAAACAAACAACCAAACACAAATAAACAAACATACAAACAAACATACAAAAAAAAATCAAAGATGCAGGTACCCGTGCGCTTCAGTCTGACAGCTGGCGCAGGGAAAGAAAGGGGAAAAGCGAGAAACAGATGACACAAAGTAAATCGTTGGGGTAAAATAAAAATTAGATATAATCCGTTTTGTCGGTATAGATTCTTCCAAGGCCCTGCTGTTGCTCGGCATCATAGTTGCTAAGGCTGACGAGAATCTATGTCACATGCTAAATAGTACGGGCCACAGCCTAGGAAGTCCCACAATGTTTAACTCATTCTGACCACGGCACACCACAACAAGATATGGCTAGACCATTGATAGTTCAAGGGTGGTGGCAGAATAGCTTGGCGCCTATAGGCGCCAAGCTATTCTGCCACCACCCTTGAACTATCATGGTCTATCTGTTTCCTGAATTGTAATGCAGTCCTCAGAGGACAACTCCAAATGAGGGTATTTCGTACCTCGGGTTCAATGAGTTATCACTTTTTTTAAAAGTATTATTCCATTTTAATTATCGTAGAAATACGTCCATGTTTAATGTATTTATGTCTTCCAAGTATAGAAGAACTGTCTTAAATCTTGCAAAGTTTGTTAAAAATTGTGAAGTCGTATCAGCGACTTCATATTTTAAAGTACATTGTGTTTGCACGCTTCGTCTTATCTGTCTTCTCAAGTTCACTGTTTTTCTGTTACCCGATTCTTTTGTTACTGATTAGTAACGACAAATCGGACAAGGTATCTTTGTGTCATTGTGTATCAGCGAATATGTATAAAACAAGTAATTGCTATCTTTCCTCCAAGCCCCGATAAGGGGTAAAGAAAAGCAAATCCTTGAATCTTTGACTCTTTGAAATACGTTTTCACTCAGTAGGCTTACAGCATTGTGTTTTCTTGTAGTCAGTGTAAAGCTAGGCAATGTATTGTTTTACAGGTATTAGAACTAAAATAAATAAATACTTTACATTGAAATGCACCAATGTAGTAAAACTGTTGCCGCTAGGGTTTCACGTGAAAGAAAAACAGAAGATAGTGGTAGAAAACCCTTTAAAATAGAAACAAATAACAATTTGTTTCTATTTTAAAGGGTTTTCTACCACTATCTTCTGTTTTTCTTTGAAATGCACCAAGATTGAGCAAGTCTCTAACCCAGGCCATGGCACACACCAGTGCCAGTTGCATGAGTAAGCTTAGTCCTGCGCCATCCACTAAACAAGGTGCTCCGCTATCGCGGAGCACCTTGCTTAGTGGCTGGCGCAGGACTAAGCTCACTGGCCCATCGGCTACGAGGTCGTAGAAAATATATGCTTCTGGCAGATGGATGGGGCTGTGTACAGGACTAAAACTAACGCAGCAGAAAATTCAGAAAAAGAAGCTGAGAACACGGACCCGCATTGATTCACAATTACCTGAAATAACGCATGTGAAAATATTTGATCAGCAACTCGGATGCTGAGACGCGGGGCGTATTGGAGGACACGCACCCTGAACCAACATTTGGTTTCATATTAACAAGGCAAGGGAGGATTGATGGAATGTGCTTGGGTCATGTCATGTTGCCACACTGGTTGTGTCCGTTCCATCGATTGGCTACCGCTGTCGAGAATCGAGTGAGACAACCCGTGTGGACATATTTTATGCTTGTGGTATTGTAAAACCCCCTTCATTGCCAATGGACGCAAAACTATATCTCGTCTTTCAGTGAAAGAAGTGCAACTCGAACACACTAAATACATTGTAATCCCATCAATGCAGGGAACACAGATATGAGTAGGGTCAGCAAGAGGCAATGAACCTCATGAGATCTGCGGGGGCTCATGAGGTTCTTTGCCTCTTGCACCTGATGGTGTTCGCATTTTCTGGCAGTGAGAGGGTTAAAAATGAAATAAATGGATAACAGTTAACTCTACCATTCTACAGTTCAACCGTTTCAACCGTTTATCATCCAACATAGAGTTTACTGATGGTCTATTGTTATTTACTGACAAATGAAATAAACGTAGAAAATTGTGCTTGGCCCATTGATCCGTAAGATGAAAATAAGGCATGCGCACCCATGCGTGAAATGTCAAGATAGAAAGCAAACCAATTAAAACTCACTATGATTATTGTCAGCGTTCAGGTATTCGGCCGTATTCTGTTGTTATTGTCATGTGATTCTGTTTTTGTCATTTTAACACATTCAGCCCGACGCACGTATTTCCCAAATTTTGGAGGCGTCATCTAAAGACTATACACCCTTTGCAGGAGATGGATCGACCATGATAATTCAAGGGCAGTGCCAGATCAGCTTGGCGCCAAGCTAATCTGACACTACCCTTGAATTATCATGGTCGACCCATCTCCTGCTTTAGTGCGTCAGGGCTGAATGGATTAATTGTGTTGTTTTTTTTTTTTTGTTTTTTTTGTAGGGCCCTGGAGCATTTTATCATGTATATGCGCCTATTATTCATTATTATTATTTTTAAAATTATTATTATTATTATTATTATTATTATTATCATCATCAGCATCATCTTTATTATTTTTATTATTATTCTTATTATTAATATATTATTATTATTGTAATTATTATTATGATTATTATATCATTATATTGTAATTGTTGTTAAAACAATCACACGATGATGCGAATAATAATAATAATAATAATAATAATAATAATATAGCTCTTCTATAGCGCAATATCCCCACAAAGAAAGGCTCAGAGCGCTTTACATCTAGATAATCTAACTAATTGAAATTAACTAACTAAAGTACAGACAACGTACAAAAACACATTTATTCATAGGTCCAAATGCACACTGACACAATACTAAAATAATAAACATAACATTTCAAGAGCCTGATCAGATATATACATGTTGATGGGAAAACGTAGAGTTTATCAATCCCTTTCAAAGGCCAACTTGAAAAAAAAAAATGAAAATTTAGCCCTGAAAATGGACAAAGATGGTGCATGGCAATCATAGGAATACCATTCCACACTTTGGGAGCTTGGACAGAAAAGGACCGATGTCCAAAGGTTTTTAAGGACACTCTGGGGGTACTCAATATTCTGTCATCAGTGCTGGAGCGCAATACTCTGACAGGTGTATAGACAGGGAGACTGGAAGACAAGTATGCCGGGAGTGTTTTATCAAAGACCTGAAAAACGAGGGAAAAAAACGCATGCATTTCAATTGCTTTTAATAAACTATACTAATTTATAAATTACATTTTGTAAAGGATACAATTTACAAGATTATACAACATTATGCATGTGTTTACACCTTGAAGTAGGCCTATATATGCAAAGAGTACACGTGTAACACGTTACAATTACACAACAGAATTAGGTTACCAACGGTTTTGTTACAGTATATATAACGCTTTTTTCCACAGACGTTTTACATGCACGGTTGGTCTTCTGTCGGCAGCTTAAATTAAACTATATCACCCCTTCAAGAAGGATACAATAAGATTAATTATAAACAAAGCCACAAAGTGCATCTGCTTTCCTCTGCCCCATTTCACCAGAGATTTGGGACAAAAACACAGTCGTCTCCCTTGAGAAATTTGCGGACACGATATCCCCTGCGTTTCCCTAGTACCCAAATGTGCATTAAGGGAAGCGTTTCACAGTGTAATTTGTAGAGATAATGGCATTTTAATGATCTAAGCCGCTAACGCGAAACAAAAACAAGTATTTTCTTTTTTCCAAGTGATGTCTATTAGCGAGATCGGTTTATTAACGGTTGTGTCTCCAGGGTCAACTGTTGCATGAAAATCGTCTTCTACGGGTCTAGGGTAGTCCCTGATAAGCTTGGCGCCAGAGGCGCCGAGCTAATCAGGGACTACCCTAAACCTGTCACGAAACATTTCTCACGATTGGTGTTTTGTGAAATTATCAGACAAAACTTCAAGTGACCCCTTTTAATCTAGATAGTTTGTCCATACGCAGACGATGAGTTTATTCTCTCCATTTGACGTTCTGAATAGGTAAAAGTCTTTTTCAGCCAGAAAGAGAGATTCTCATGAGCCTCGGCAGCCTGCAGTGGCATATGAGAACCTATGCTGGGTTGCAGGAGCTTATGAGAATCTGTGTTTTCTTGCAGATTGATGGGAGTCGAAGTCTGCGACTGCAGGATTATAAAGATCTATAGACAGTCTTTGCTAAAAACCCAGACTCTTTTCCAGTATAGGATGCAAATGGCACCAAACTCTGACAGCAAGAGGCATGGATTCTCATGAGCCCCTGCCTCTGGCAGGGGCTCATGAGAATCTATGCCTCTTGCAAATAGTAAAAATTGCATCTGCGGTTGCAGAAGTTGAAAAGATTACCATCACAACCGTTTTGTCGCGTGGCTGAATGACCTCAACACGCAAACTTGCAGTTATGGCGGTTCGTTTAAAGTAGAAACAGACATTTAGCCGTGATAATTAATTCAGCAAACATATTTTCTGTGAAAACGTTGCATTATCGGTTCAACGAGTTTATTCTCAACGGAGCAGTTTCATAAAGCCCTAAATTATTCCTTTTATGGGTAAACATATGCGGCTTAATATTTCAGCGGCAGTTGCGTTTGTGTTGTGTTATTCTTTTGAGAGCATGATTGTGTGTGTTGATCATAGGAAAGATCCGATATTCATTTGAGTTATTTTGGACAAGAATTACGTACCTTTTTAGTAGGATTAATTTTCTTTTGTCTGGAGAATTGCGATCGATTTCTGTGCAGCTAGAATGTTGCATGTTTTAGCTACTTTGTCCGACTTCGTTTGACCTAGAACGTTCTCCAAACGGCGCGATTATTCTAGTGACCACAAATATGTCGACAAAGTTGTTGGCTACATTTCGTAACATTTTATCTAATGCGCCTAGATGTTAGTCGAAAGCTGTAGTTAGTTCTAGATTGTTCTTTTTAATGAATATTAATAAATTTTGGTTACGTTTTCTTTTCTGATTGTTGTGTTATGTGAATTTGCTGGATTGTTCTGGAAATCTGTAATAGTATAAAAGACAGTGTTAGAAAATATGTGTGTACATTGTACGAGAGTCGCAGTGTGTCAAAAGTGTTGATGTATTGTAGAGGAGACAGTGTATCAGTGTGGGTGCATTTGCGGATGCATTGTGCTGAGATTGCATCGTGAGAATAAAATATTGTTGGAACTGTTACTCCAGTGCGGTCTACAACCATGTGCCACGTGTGACGAGTTGCAGCTGAGTGAAGTTTTTTTTAAAGAACCTTACGTGCGTGCGTCTGGTGTGACTGCATCATAATACGACTACGACTATCACGTAACAGCAGCAGAAAATTGTGTTTATATCTGATGACTTTTTTAATAAATTACGTTACATGTGATGTTGTCATATTATCTCTATTACGAATTTACTTTCAACGGCATTGATTATTGAGTCATTTTGAATGTCATCTGCATGTTTTACTGTCAATTTTTTTTTCTTCTAATATAATTTTATAAACATTACAGAGGACCGAGATATTTCATTTCTTTACTCTCCTTGTTTTACAGTAAATGAATAATTACTGTAAAACAGATATTAGCATGAACCTTAATCTCTTCGGGGCGGTCCGTGGCGTAGTGGTTAAGGCGCCTGCCACCAATGCCAAAGGTTTGTGGTTCGAAAACGGGTTCCGACGTCGGACTTTTCTCCTCTGGTAAGTGTCACCGTTAATTCGGGCAGACCGTTGGTTTTTTGTTATCCGGGTACTCCGGTTCTTCCCCCCCCCCCACGCCCCCCCCCCCCACCCCCACACACACACTTTGGTACCAGTTTTAGGCCACTTTATAAATTTCAAATACAAGCGATCAAAAAATTTCTGTAACTTCAGACCCTTCGTCTGTCTTGTTCTGTGTTTGTCTTCAGAGTAAATCTGTGTCTGTCACGTGAGTGTGCGTGTTGGGTTTCAGTTCGCGGCGCTTTGAGTCGATTGGCAAAGGAAAAAAATTGAGAAAAAGCTCCTTTATAATACCGGTATTATTATTATTTATCTTCGATGCCAATAAATGCAGATGAAATCTTTGTTAGTGGTTTCAGTTCAGGGAGTTAACTTTAAAAAAAAAAATTCCATATATTAAGATGTTTTATGGACATGACACAGCTTATGTATAAAACTTATAATGGTACACTTTGTTCAAGGGCGCGCAGACGGTGTAGGTTGTTTGTTTGTTTGTTTGTTTGTATTTTTTGTTCGTTCATTCGTTCGTTTGTTTGTGTGTTTGTTTGTTTGTTTGTTTGTTGTGTTGTTTTTCTTTTCTTTTCAGCTCACGAACGCAGACCTTTCTGTAAAAATACACAATAAAAATAAAAGCTGTTACAATTAGTGAGTTAGTTAGTTAGTTAGTTAGTTAGTTAGTTAGTTAGTTAGTTAGTTAGTTAGTTAGTTAGTTAGTTAGTTAGTTAGTTAGTTAGTTAGTTAGTTAGTTGGCCATCCCACTGCGGTAAGGATACAAATCTAGCCAGCCAAACTAAAAAAAGGTTTTAAAACAAGATGTAAATATTATATTAAAAATATTTCAGGCTTAAACATCGTACTAGTCTTTAAGGAATATATCTACAGAAAAAAAAAGTTGCTACAAGTGCATCTACATATTATAGGAATGTAAGAATAGAAGCAACAACAACAACAATCATCAACACCACCAACAATCAGCTTCACTGAACATTATCATCACCACTATCAACATCAACATCATCAAGTAACATCAACATGCAACATGATCATAAGAGCAGTCGACAAAATCTGCACACTATTTATTTTTAATCCTATCCTAACCCCACAACAGTGCGCAAAAGGCCATCGGGCCTGTGTCGGCCGCCGTTGGCCCGCGCACGGCCTTGCGCGGGCCAACGGCGGCCGACATAGGCCCGAAGGCCTTTTGCGCATTGGGACTCCGCGCCCTCTTGCCATCTAGACTGACTTTTTGTTTTGGGAGATGCCCTATAACGATTGCGAATCAGTTGTGGAAGACGGACTGACCACGATAGTGCAAGGCTGGTACCTGCAGAATATCTTGGCGCCTAGGCACCACCCTTGAACTGTCTGGTCGGCAGGTGGGCTCTCGGGGCTGAACGGGTGCCGGAAACAAAAGCGGCGAGTTACAAACAACCCACATCATCCCATCCAGACTCCGTCATGCGTAGCCACGAGTGTCTGGCTCCACGACACAGCACGCCTCAGCTCCTTTACTCCCTACCCCACGGGAGCCGCTAATCGCACTCCCGGTGCATAAGGCAAATGTTGGTAATCCAAATATCGCTTCTTCAAGTCTTTCTATCAATCTCTCAGTCACTTCCTCAGCGTGCGGTACACAGGTGTAAATAAGACAGATCAGCAACGTGGAAGGGACTTTAGATCGTAATTTGGATCAGTCAGCAAGAGGCACAGAGCCTCATAAGCCCCAAAAGACTGCAGATGGTTCACACAGATTAATGGGAAATCTGCTGGAGGCAGATGTGATGAGTCTCTCTCGTGAATGACTTTTGACATGAGCACGTTTCTGTCGCAGACCAATCTACCATTGCATTCGCTCCGACAAGAAAACAATCGTAAATGAAGTCTCTCAACACAAGTTCTAGATTTTCACGCCCCCCACCCCCCCACCCCCCCCCCCCCCTCAGCAAATGAAAGGATCATGATAATCTGCGCATCCAGTATTTGCCTGGTTTTAGCTGTAAGAGTGAGTATTGTTAGCGAGAGAGTCGTGTGCTTGCGAGGAACAATAAAAGGAAAGCCAATGAATATTTGATGCTCGAGTCCTCAGCCGAGGTCGGGACTAAGTGTTTTTGCAGGACCAGAAACGTGAGGAGTGTTTTACCTTTACAATCTCCGTCTTTTTGCTGCCCTAAAGGTGTTATCGTAACCCTTTTCATCCTGATACACTAACTACTGCTGGAAATTAATTTGACTATGATAGTTCAAGGGTGGTGTCATAATAGCTTGGCGTCTGAGGCGACAAGCTATTATGGCACTGCACTTGAATTAAAATGGTTGATCTATCTCCTAATTTATAATGTAGCCTTTATAAGGCAATGAGCAAATTTAAAATATCAGCTTCATGATGTGATGTCACTCAGCCCCGACGGCCGTATTTCCCAGATTTTGGAGGCGTCATCTAATGACTATGGCCACCAGTTGCAGGAGATGGATCGACCATGATAATTCAAGGGCAGTCCCAGATTAGTTTGGCGCCGACAGGCGCCAAGCTAATCTGGCACTACCCTTGAATTATCATGGTCGACCCGTCTCCTGCTGTAGTGCGTCAGGTCTGAATGTTTTAAGACGTGACAGAAAGATTGTTAGTTAGTTATTGTTGGGGCGGTCAGTGGCGCAGTGGTATTGGCGCCTGCCACAATGCCTAGAGGTGCGAGGTTCGATACCGGGTTCCGACGTCGGACTGTTCTCCTCTAGTAAGTGTTACCGCTAATTCGGTCCTTCGGGAGTTCTTTCTCCGGGTGCTCTGGCTCTTTCTCTCCCTCCACATTGGTACCCGTTTCAGGACATTTTATAAATTTGAGATACAAGCAATTAAAGTTAAACTTTCCGAAACTTCAGTAGCTGAGCTGACCATTCGCACCACGTGAATGTCCTGTGTTTGTTTTGTATAGTGTTTATCTTCAGAGTGAATGCGTGTGTCACGTGAGCGTGTGTGCTGGGTACAGTTCGCGGAGCTTTGAGCCGATTGGCAGAATTGGGTAAAGCGCCTATATAATAACCGGTATTATAATAATAATTATTATTATTATTATTATTATTATTATTAATTATTATTATTATTATTATTATTACTTGGGCGTAACGCCGAGCAGGTGACTATGGCCATCAAAAGGTGGGAACGATTGTTAGTGCTGCAACATGTTTTCAAATTTATTCTTCACCAATTTCTTAAAAGTTTCAAATGTAAATTTTCTCCAAAAATCAAGCATGCTCAAGACACGTATTCAAGCAGACATGTCTCAGCGTTAGAAAATCTGATGGTAGTTTGAGCTGAAAATGGTGTTATTTTATTGGTTGCATGCTAGCAAAAACTTTACCTTGAAAATAAATTGTAAGAATATAATAATTTTTTTTCTTCTAAGCTCCATGTCCTCTCACGCGTCATTGGTTTCACGTGTTCACTTAACCACTTCACTGCCAGTGGACGCAACATTACGCAGGACAAATTCAACACCAAATATTCCCATCAATCTAAGGCAAACGGATATTAACCCATTCAGCCCTGACCCACTACAGCAGGAGATGGGTCGACTATGATAATTCAAGGGTAGTGCCAGATTAGCTTGGCGCCTGTCGGTGCCGGGGGGCCAAGCTATTCTGGAACTGCCCTTGAATTATCATGGTCGATCCATTTCCTGCAACTGGTGCATAGTCACTAGATGACGCCTCAAAAATTTGGGAAATACGGTCGTCGGGATGATTGAGTTAAGCTGAAAATGGTGATATTTTATTGGTTGCGTGCTAGAAAACTTTGCCTTGAAAATAAATTGTAAGCGTCTAATCATTTTTTAAAGTCCCTTCTATTTATAGAAGGGACTTTATAGGACGGGTCGGGGTGGGGAGAATTTAATAGCATGTCCATGATGTCAAAGGCGGGCAGGCTAAACCTCTCACAATTGAAGTAACAAGATAAAAATACGTCTTGTCTAGTTACGCTAACCTCGCTGCTGAACGTAAATTTGGCGCGAAGCGCCGTATGTGCGTGTGTGTATATGTATGTATGTATGTATGTATGTATGTATGTATGTATGTATGTATGTTTGTTTGTATGTATGTATGTATGTATGCATGCATGCATGTGTGTGCGTGCGTGTATGTAAACAAGAGAATCTCCGATATTTCCGTACACACAAGCTTGAAACTTGGCGGAATTAAATGGGTGGCTAAGAGAGCCTCCGAGCATATTGTAATTTAATGTCTCATTTAAGACATAAACAACCGTTTATTGGAAGTCGGTTGACCCAGATTCACTCACACACACACACACACACACACACACACACACACACACACACACACACACACACACACACACACACACACACACACACACACACACATCGTCGCGCTTTCAGAAATGCATTTAGGTGACCCGATATAGCTAGTTTGGAGAAAGACGTTGGATGAGTTCGTTAGCCAGCTTTGTACAGATTTCAGCTTCTTCGGTAAAAAAATAATTCTTTTCAGAGAAAATTGAAACAGTAAAAATACCTTGACATGACATCTGGAGAAAGTCAGACAGTGGCGGTGACGTAAAAGAAGCAACTCCGTCACAAAGCAGACATATTCTAAATATGACGTAATTCTCTCTCTCTCTCTCTCTCTCTCTCTCCTCTCTCTCTCTCTCTCTCTCTCCTCTCTCTCTCTCTCTCTCTCTCTCTCTCCTCTCTCTCTCTCCTCTCTCTCTCTCTCTCTCTCTCTCTCTCTCTCTCTCTCTCTCTCTCTCTCTCTCTCTCTCACACACACACATATGCTTTCATCTCCAAGAGGCATAGATCCTCGTTTATGCCTCTTGAGGATGTTTGGAGCGCGCGCATGCACGTGCGCACACACACATCGACACGCTTTCAGAAGAGCATGCCGGTGTACTTAGTATAGTATGCAGATAGGTAAGGTCAACCTGATTTCACACAAATTATAGCAAGACTGAAATTAAACCGTGAAATTCTAGTTTTGTCACCATTTTCGCAAGTCTTGAAGCGAAAGCGAAACTCATATCACGTTAAATATTAAATTACGTAAAAACAAAAACTACTTCATGACACATAACGTTTGACAAACCAATGACGCATGTGTACTGCGCGCGCCCCTTATAGAGTTCACTATGACGCCATTGGCACATCTGCGAGGCTTTTTTCAAAAGCAGATATTTCAACATCAGAATCAAGTCAAAGACAAAGGTAGAGACCCTTGACAGCGAAGACAGCTCTCATAATTACAGAAGGGACTTTGTGGGTTATGATTCATCCCATCTTGTTTTTTCTTCAAATTTCAAATGTCCTCTCACGCGTCATAGGTTCCACGTGTTCACTAAACCCCTTCAGACAGAGCTGAATGGGGTAATACAATAAAAGAGTAAGCAAGAGGCAATGAAGGTCATGAGACCCAGCATGAGGTTCTTTGCCTATTGCAGCTTGCTTATGTTTGCATTTTTTACGCAGCATGTCTCGAGTGAGTTAACATTGTCAGCTAAACGCCACCTATGCAAAGCTGCGCGAAAGGGACGCGACGGCGATCGCAGTGGCTTTATCGCCCATAAAATGTTACAATTTAATGATAACTTGACACACGACGAAACATATGCTGCGAAACCTTGACTGCGACCCAAATTGTGAATGACACCCTCCTCGGGAAGAACACACTTGGTCTATTTTCAATGTGCAAGAGGCATAGATTCTCATGCACCCCTGCAAGATGCAGGGTGATCATGAGAATCTATGACTCTTGCCCTGGGACTTGGCTGCATAAACGAATCAGACCTCGTACAAGGGCCACATGAATTGCAAGCAAACGGAAAGGCGTGTTAACATACCAACAAATTAAATCACTTCCGTAATTGTACTAAAAATGACATTAAAAAATGTGAACGGGTGTAATTATTGGACATGGTGAACCCTTTACTGCCGGTGAATTCAAAGACGGAAATCCCCATCCATCCAAGGGACAGTGAAGTCAGCAAGAGGCAAAGAATATTATCAGACCCTGCAACTGGGGGGCCTTATAAAGTTCTTCGCCTCTTGCAGTTGGGTGGTGTTCGCATTTTCCTACCAGAGAAGGGGTTAAAGAAACATATTTTTTTGGCAATAACATATTCAGAGAGCGTTTGCGCTAAAAGGTCGTACGCGTCAGATTGACAAAGAAAATAACGCATTTTTTTCAGGTTTATGTACTAGAGGTGTTGGTTCGGAGTATAGTCATTGTTAATGATACCTTTACTCTTTATAATAGCATAGTCGCGAGAACTCAAAGGAACTGTTTGCGTTAATAACTGACTGGTCTAGAGTTTCAAAAATTAAAAAAATGCTATTATTATTATTTTTAAAATTTATTATCATTTATTATTATTATTATTATTATTATTATTATTATTATTATTATTATTATTATTATTATTATTATTATTATTATTATTATTATTAAAATTCAAGATGCTTTATTGCCCAACAGGACTGTACATTTTATTTGGCTTCACAATATCAAAATAGTCACATGTAAACAAACGAGTGCCATAAAGAAAAAGACTAAATATATCAAAATTATTATTATTACAATACAATAGAATACAGTACAATACAATACAATACCATAATAATACAATACAATACAACAATACAATAGCACGTTATTGTCCCCGAGGGAATGTATTATTATTATGATTATGATTATTATGATTATTCTTATTCTTATTTTTATTTCATTTGAAACCTGTGCCAGAACAAGCGATCAACCTACGTCTCCAATATTTCGGCGCAAAAGACCTCACTTCCGTCTATGTTTAATGAAGCGATGGCACCCAAGCAAAAAGGAAATGCATGTTTATTGTGGAGCTTTTTGTTTCTTGAAGAAACACGAAAAGCTTACAGCATTATAATTGTGCCAGCGTGAAAACTGCCAAATAAGCCAATCAAAGATTTTACCCATTATACCCTACGGCTGAAGTTGTAAAACTCGCTGATTGTCCAATGAAGGCTACGTTACAGATTAGCAGAGATCATATCAACCATTTCATTTCAAGGGTGGTGCCAGAATAGCTTGGCGTCTGAGGCGCCAAGCAATTCTAGCACCACCATTGAACTATCATCGTCAAAATCATTTCAAGCAATAGTGTATCAGGATGAAAAGGGTTAATAGGAAGAGAAAAGCAGAAAGACATCGCGTGTTAACACACACTGATATACCACACCTCCCTGTTTACGCTGACGAGTAACGTACATTCCGATTGGATTAGATTAAATTAGTTTAGTTAGATTAGCCTTCCCAACTGGCCGCGAATTTCTCAGTTTTTGTGTGTGCCTCACTCAGCACCTTCAACTCTGCAATGCGGCGTAGATTCTGATGTGCCATTGCAGTTCTGTCACCTGCCCTTAACGCAAGCAGCGTAGATCATTATGAGCCTACGACACTTTCCCGTCTGCAAGAGGCGAAGATCCTCATCAGGCCCTGCAAGGCAGGGCCTCATGAGGATCTTCGCCTCTTGCGTTTAGCATCCTCTGTGCCACTTTAGCTGGAGTAGTATGGATCACTTCCATTGACTTACATTACAGCTGCACATACGAAGGAAGCTATTGGGATTTAGTGCGTGTGGTTTTATTTTCTGTGTGGAGAGGCACATACGGGGATTGGAATAGTGTACATTAAAGTTTCTGTTTGATTTGCCGCTTATTATTTATTTATCGCATCCCGCACGGAGCCCCAGGGGTCCCCGTTTCATCTCCAAACATCAACCGTGCTGCGATGCTCATAGTTGGACAAGGGCACACAACTGTGTGTAAGGTACTAAGATGGGGTGACCTCCGCTTCAACTTTACTTACTGATGTAGAGTTCCCATCATTAATAATTGACACCTTTGCAGCCTGTTATGGCCGTTGTATGGCGGACTGTGAGAATACTTTTAGCAGTCAAATATTCTTATAATTGCATAAAATGTACACAAATGTAATTGTTAAAAATAAAGATAAGTCTAAATACGAGTGTGTACGAAATCAAAGTATCATAAATAAACCAAAACTAACAAAAACCTAAAGTGATCTACATTAATCAGCGCTAAAATATTCAAGCAGTCGACTTCATGAGGCACATGCTCTGGTGAGTATCCAGTTTTAAATTCAAATTCTCCACTCTAAAGAAAATAAGAATAAAGGCTACAATGACGCACACAATTACATCATTTATTTTAAAACAACATATATTTTGAAAAAAAACCAAACAGAAACAATTTTTGTAACGACGGAAAAAAATAAACATGTAGTTTCGAACTGTGAGCCAAACAAAGATCTGTTGAAGGTACCCAGTAAGCAAAAGACCCTCTGGCCGACGTCGGTCGCAGTGGGCCCGCGCAAAGCCGTGCGAGGGCCTACTGCGACCAACGCCGGCCCCGAAAAACTTTGCTTACTGGGTATTGCAACTTCACACAAAGAAAATAAAATGCTTGCCATTATTTGGAACCTTTGAAAATCCCCAGCTTGACTCAAAGTCAAGTCGATGACTCTAGTCACACAGACCATTGAAAAAATAAACCGGTGTGCCATGACATTTCTCTTCAAGAGGCATAGATCCTCATGAGGCCCTGCATTTTGCAAGGACTGATGATGACCTATGCCTCTTGCTTCTTTCATTGCCCTCGCCTTTGCTTTATCGAGAGAGGGTTTGTTAAGGTGTTAATAAACTGCGTCGAAGAAAAAGGGATTCCAGACTTCAAATCAAGTGTATCCCTTTAACACCACACGATTCAAACTAGCCAATCGGCGCTGGCCATTTGGAAGAGACCGGCTTGCCAATTTCCAGGGCAAGGTTTTGGATGTTTCTTTTCCAATTTGGACTTCATTGCAGGGTCGGAATGGTGTGTGTAATCACTAATTCTACCATGGACGATCGCCTCCCGGGTCGCCAAATGAAAAAGCTCGCAGACAGTACGCTGGGGAGCCATTACCGTTCGCACACGAGCGGTGTTCACATTAGATGGAACAGCCAACATTAGGCGGAACAGCCTCCACACGCCGCCTGCGGGTCACGTGATATGGAAATGGCTCCTCCGTGGGACGGAAAGAACACTTAGCGGTGGAGTTATCGAGTAACTACAGACAGATCTTTAAACAAAATTTGCCAGCTGCAAGAGACATAGATTCTCATCAGCCCCTGCCCAAGCAGGAGCTCATGAGAATCTATGCCTCTTGATAACCAGAGACAGGACTGTTCCTCAAACTAAGGGTTTAAATGTATTTCGAGCTGAAAGCACGACCGCGAAGGCGTTGACTCTGTAATTTGTATTGATACTCATCAAATAATCCTCTTGTTGAGACTGTCAACGAAAGCTTTCATGCTTACGTCATTCTGAAGACAGCTATCGACATGCATGATGTGAACCATCAGTTGTGCTGGGCAGGCGTGTGTGACTATAAGTAAAAAAAGATACAGTTTTAAAATGCCCCCTTGTGCCAATTTCATCATTTTAAAAATATTCACGAGCAGACTAAAAATACATTTTTATTGACACGTTCTGTTTGTTACCGCAGGTTACTTATAATATAATATTATAGATCCAACGAGCGCTGTGTGATGATGCTCTCACTAAACCTAGTAAGCAAAGTCCTCGGGCCCACGACGGCCTTAGTGGGCCCACGCACAGCCGTGCACGGGCCCACTGCGGCCATCGTGGGCCCAAAAACGTTTTGCTAGTGGGGAAGAGATCTCCACAAAAGCAAACAATGAAAACGCTGACACCAATTTGCTAGTTACATTTGAGGACGAAGCCATGTCCCGAATCAAAGAAAAGAGTGTGTGTGAGTGTGTGTGTGTGTGTGTGTGTGTGTGTGTGTGTGTGTGTGTGTGTGTGTGTGTGTGTGTGTGTGTGTATGTGTGTGTGTGTGAGAGAGAGAGAGAGAGAGAGAGAGAGAGAGAGAGAGAGAGAGAGAGAGTGTGTGTGTGTGCGTGTGTTGCTTTTTTTTTTATAGTCCGTCAGTCTGTTTTTGCATCACACCATCTCACCGCACGTTCACCCTTCATTAGTTCGGGTTGAAAGCCCACGTCACCGTAGTGATAATGACCGGCCCTGAAGGGTGGTTTGTGGGGCACACTATCTGTTGCCTATGGAGTACGACCTAAATACTGATCAATTCAGGAGCACTGCCACTGTGCCACTGTGATTTACCAAGACCTTTCAATTGACAAGCTATTGAACAAACCCGTTTTTTTTTCCCCTGGATTACTCATAATTATTTTCATCACTGTCTTTTTAACTCAGCAAGAAAATACGATGACAGAAGATCTGAACCAATTTTATCCCACCCACAACAGGATTTGCAGCGAGGCTCTACCACAAATAACATCGATCAGCTCAAAACTGACAGTGTGTATGTTCCTTTGCTTTGTTTTTGTCTGTTTCTTTCAAAATATGAGAACCAGAAAAGATGCCGTGTGCTGGTCTGTGATTTTGGACATTGCGTTTGAAAGCGGCAATGTCTAAAATCACAGACCAGCACACAGACGGACTTTTGATATGATCAACACCTTCAGCGTGCGCTGGTTTGTGATTTTTAACCTTACTGTCCCAGGCCGTAGGGTTGAAAATCACACCTAGCACACAAGGCGGTGTGTAATGACGTGGGACAGTGATTGCAAAAGCCGTTACGGATGCCAGACAGGAACCGTCAAAGCAAGACATGTCAGCGTTGTGTAGGAGGACACCTGCCCGACGTAAGAAGATCTCACGCCGACTTTTAGTGAAGGAGGCTCAGCCATACCTTATCTGAGTGCGTGTGTGGGTGTGAGAGGAGAGAGAGAGAGAGAGAGAGAGAGAGAGAGAGAGAGAGAGAGAGAGAGAGAGAGAGAGAGAGAGAGAGAGAGAGAGAGAGAGAGAGAGAGAGAGAGAGAGAGAGAGAGAGAGAGAGAGAGAGAGAGAGAGAGAGAGAGAGAGAGAGAGAGAGAGAGAGAGAGAGAGAGAGAGAGAGAGAGAGAGAGAGAGAGAGAGAGAGAGAGAGAGAGAGAGAATGAAAATGACAATGTCAATGATCTTTTATTTGACAACGGTAAAAGTGTTGGTAGTAACAACCATATTTCGAACTTGCCGTTGCTAATCTACTGAGAGAGAGAGAGAGAGAGAGAGAGAGAGAGAGAGAGAGAGAGAGAGAGAGAGAGAGAGAGAGAGAGAGAGAGAGAGAGAATCAATCAATCAATCAATCAATGATGAATGATACTTTATTTCTCAAGGATGGAAACAATAGGCGAACAGGCCTCTTTTCGTGTTTGTCCTTGCTAAACTGCAACATTAAAAACAACATTAAAACAGCATGTTAACAGCACAAACAAGCGGCTACACCCACAGGTGACTTGTGTTACATTCCGATATAAGTTCACAAGTCGCTGAAGGTTACATTCGCGCAAGTACACACGCAAAGATGAGAGCAGAAAGAATCAATGAATCAATGAATCTTTATTTTACAACGGTGATGATGTTAACACAGTTAGTGACTATGTCATTTTTCGTACCTGCCGTTGCTAAAACTACGACAAACTAATTACAAAATATACATAAAACACGGACATCAAAGCACAATGATACAAAATATACAGTCCACTAAAAACAAACACACACATGCACGCACAAACGCACACACACGCGCGCGCGCGTGCACACAAACACACACATGCATACCGGCACACACACATACACACACGCGCACATACACATGATTGTTAGAATATACACGTACATTAGTGTGTCTACGTATAACTAGATATTGTAATTTGAGTGATGTCAGGTATCTATAAAGACTTGTCTTGAAACGAGATAATGACGGAGTGGCTTTAACGTGATGTGGGAGTGATTTCCAGTGTGAAACCCGCAAATGACAAAGTGGATTTAATATATATTTATTCCGGGTTTTGGAACAATATAAAGACCCCTCATATTCCCATAGCATGAATCTGATTTTTTAAACAGATCTATTAGATATCTATCTAGCAGGCTGGCAAAAGCGAACAGCGCTTTCGGGCGACTTTTCAAGCGGGTGTGGCACAATCAACAGCTGAAAACAGGCACCAAGATCAGCGTGTACAGAGCTGTGGTCCTCACCACCCTGCTGTATGGTTCCGAGTCCTGGGCCCTCTACCGCAGCCAACTACGACTCCTCGAACGCTTCCACCAGCGCTGCCTGCGTACCATCCTGGGCATTCACTGGAGTGACTATGTCACCAACGTCGAGGTCCTTGAACAGGCTGAAACTGTGAGCATCGAGGCTTTGCTGCTGCGGACACAGCTCCGCTGGGCGGGGCATGTCTCCAGGATGGAGGATCATCGCCTACCAAAGATCACCCTGTTCGGCGAGTTTGCTACTGGACACCGTGACAGAGGGGCACCAAAGAAGAGATACAAAGACTGTCTCAAGAAGTCACTTAGTGCCTGCCAAATCGACCACCACCAGTGGTCTTCGCTTGCTGCGGACCGTGACACCTGGCGCTCCACCATTTACAAGGCAGCTGTCTCCTTTGAGGACTCTCACAGAGCTAGCCTTAAGGACAAGCGGCTCAGGAGAAAAAACAGAGATGCCGCAGCTCAGAACCCCGGCCATACCTTCCCCTGCAGCCACTGCGGTCGAACCTGCCTGTCTCGGATTGGCCTCCACAGCCACGAACAAGCCTGCAGACGTCGTGGGCAACTCCTATAAAATCTTCGTTCGCGAAGTCAAGCCAAGAGAGAGATTAGATATTCTGAAGCGCTATGGTTCCACACTTTAAACATCAGTACCCCTTTGTTAAATTTAAAGTGATTTTGAAGGGGTAGGAATCTAGCTTTATTAAGCTTTTCCTCGGTTGTCAAGTGCGGGTCGGGAAGAATTATTTTTGCCATTCTCCTATGTAAAGAATTTAGCCTTTTGTCCTTGCTAAACTGCGTCGAACATCACTGCAACAATCCCACATCGTCGATGCGTAGTTTATATGTGACATGATGTGTGCATTACTGAACAATTTTCTGGTTTCACTATCTGTGTAATACTTTAATTTACATAACATAAAGACATTTTTAGAGACCGTTTTACATACATTGTCAATGTACATCTGCCACCTCAGCTGATTATCAATTGTGACCCCAATAGACGATGTTCGACTACTTGTTCTATGATGTCGTCGCTGAGTGATAGATTACGCTTTAATGGTTTCAACTGATGCTTTTAGCGTGTTGCAATAATCAAAGATTTTGTTTTAGTAGGATGCAGAATCTTAGAGTTGACTTTACACCATGCTGCTATATCATCGAGACTTTGTTGAAGGCCGTTTTCAACTACACTTATGTCTTTGTTAGCTGTGTGGATTGAGGTATCATCAGGGAACATATCACACTGTGTCGCTTCGTAGGTTAGACTTAGAGGTAGGTCATTGATGTAAATACAAAATAAAAGAGGACCTAAGATTTACCCCTGCTGAACTCCGAGTTTAACATCTTTAGTAGAAGAGGTGGCTCCATTAGCAATTACTTTCTGTTTCCTGTTTTCGAGGTATGAGGTAAACAACGAAACAGCCATGTCGTTTCGAAGATAATGCTTAAGTTTGGAAATCAATATTGTATGGTTCACTAAGTCGAAAGCCTTTTTAAAGTCAAGATAAATTACACCTGTCAGCTGCGAATTATTCATATTTGAAAGCAATCTGTCTGTTAATCTGTTCAGAGTCGTATGACATGAGTGCCGAGGGCGAAATCCTGACTGAGACGAATGGAGCAACTTTCGTGATTCTAAGAAGTCAGACAGGTGTTTATGTATATGCCTTTTGAATGGCTTAGATAATACTGACAGCAGAGAAATGGGTGTATAGTTTTTAGGCTGTTTTCTCAAAATGGTCACCGGTGCATTTAACAACTTTAAACCCTAATAACTTCTACAATTTTTGCACTACAGCATTCATTCATATATCAAATTAATCAGCAGACTCTGTACATTTCAGAAATGTATATATCTCAAAACACCCAAAATGCAAGTTGAGACTGATTTCGTGAGAGAGGGTCACATTTGTGGGCTGATGTCATCATGGCCGGATGAATTCTTATGAGAGAGAGAAAGAGAAAGAGAGAGAGAGAGAGAGAGAGAGAGAGAGAGAGAGAGAGAGAGAGAGAGAGAGAGAGAGAGAGAGAGAGAGAGAGAGAGAGAGAGAGAGAGAGAGAGAGAACTGAACTGAAACTTTAATATTTTGAAAGGATGGAGACAATAGACACACAGACATTATAAGTTACTGGTAGCAGAAGTTTGCTACACGGACCCTTTTAGGCCTGAGGTAGGTCAAAGGAAACATTGCACCCCAAAGGCCTTCGGCTTACGGGGTACAATGGTTACTTTGACCTCCCTCAGGCCTACAAGGGTCCGTGCAGCAAACCCCAGCTACCAATAACGTATTTGTTTTTATTCCTCCGCTAATTTCGTAAAATTAGACAAGTTGATCAAACTTCGAAGGTCTGTGGCATCTCCTACAGCTGACCTAATTACTTGTTCTGAGCGAGCCCCTATAGTTGCAAAAAGTCACGAGCATGCGCAAACACTGCTCTTGCTGGCAGCTTTTCAATTTCAATTTGACTTTTGGGAAGCTCTCTTCGAGCCGCAGTGGCTGTCTACATATTGTCAGAGTAATGCGATGTAACAGTGAGTTCGTGTTTTTCCATTTGTCGGTCACTAGAAAAGATAGTTCAGAATGTAATATTCAGCATTGAAGCGACGATCTTCTGACAGTGACCTGGGTGCGCCATTTTCGATCCCGGGAAGACTTGTTCTATTTTTAGTCTAGTGCGTTTCAACGGAAAATATTGTTAAAAACTGGATGTTGTCGTTTTTAAAACAACTCTAGAGTGCGTATTGTTACGAACAATACGAAGAGGCTATGTTGTTTGGCGTGCGTTTTGCTCATTTGTCAAACAAAGCTGGTACTCGAGAGTCGAAAACGAGGTCATAACGCGTCATACAGCGGGATGCAAAAAGTCCACCATTAGTCGCTAAAAGACTTTTGTTTTCATCCCTACTTCACTTTAGCGCAAACTGTACCACATGACCAAGCTACAAAAACCTTTGTAGCGACAAATGGCGGACTTCTTGTAGTCCTCTTTGTGACTCATCTTGGATGCGAGTTTTGTTCTATAAAGATCACCAAAACGTTCTAAAGTGAAAAGTTACTTAGTGTTGTTCGAAACAACAAACACTCTCAGTACTGGAGACGGCAACTCCATGAAATATTTTAAATTACGTCATAAGTCTATTATGTATAATTGGATATTCCTTTGACGTCAGTCATGTCTGGAGTGATCGAGGTCGGAAGACGTCTTCTTGATTTCTTTTACGAGAATAGTGGAGAAATGAAAAAAATACGTTATTGGTAGCAGGGGCATGCTGCACGGACTCTTGTAGGCCTTCGGGAGGTCAAAGGAACCATTGTACCCCTCAGGCCTTTGGCCTTCGGTGTACAATGTTTCCTTTCACCTGCCTCAGGCTTACAAGAGTACGTGTAGCAAAACCCTGCTACCAATAACTTATATTGTAGCTCGGTCATGTGGTACAGTTTGCGCTAAAGGGATTGGTCGTGTGACGTAGGGATGAAAACAATTATTCTTATCTGTCCTTAATAACATTTCAAAAAGTGAGCGAAAGAGAGAGAGAGAGAGAGAGAGAGAGAGAGAGAGAGAGAGAGAGAGAGAGAGAGAGAGAGAGAGAGACAGACAGACAGACAGACAGACAGACAGACAGACAGACAGACAGACAGACAGACAGACAGAGATAGAGACAGATAAACAGATAGACAGAGACAGACAGACAGAGACAGAGGCAGACAGACAGACAGACAGACAAACGGAGAGAGAGAGAGAGAGGGATGGAGAGAGAGAGAGAGAGGAGAGAGAGAGAGAGGGAAAGAGAGAAAGAGAGAGAGAGAGAGAGAGAGAGAGAGAGAGAGAGAGAGAGAGAGAGACAGACAGACAGACAGACAGACAGACAGACAGACAGACAGACAGACAGACAGACAGACAGAGAGAGACACAGAAAGACACAGAGAGACACAGAGAGAGAGAGAGACGAGACAGAGAGACAGAGACAGAGAGAGAGCATGCAAGATCCGTTCTAGAAAGTTCGTTTTCAAATAATGCTGTCGAATTTGCCTGCCGATCGGGCCCAAACCATGATCACCACCACCACCACCACCATCAACAACAACAACGACGATAACGACCACTGCAACACTGAGCAGCGCGCGGAGCAACAATAACACCAGCGACCACGACAACAACAACAAGGACAACAATACCCTCAACTCTATCTGTAACGGATGTTCCGAGTGTTCAGAATACATCTTGTGGCAACTCGTACAGATCAGGTTAAATCCACGGCATATAACAAATCTTTCTTTTTTACTGGGACCTTCTCGACTTTTCTCTCTCCAATCTATGTCCCTCCTCCTCAAGCACTACCTACAGATGACGGGAGGTGTCGTGAAGAATAAGACCACGATAGCTGATAGTAGTGCCTGATTAGCTTGGCGCCTACGATCGCCAAGCCAATCAGGCACTGCTCTTCAGATATCATGGTCTATCCATCTCCCAATGTTAGCTCTGAAAACGAAAGAACCAGTTCCACCACCCCTCAATATCTTTTCGGCCCAGCATATGAAGGCATTCGACGTCACGCGATGTTCTCGCGCTAAAAGGCGAGACCGGAAGTGTGGAAGCGGAAATACCGGAGAGTTCCATTAGAGGGCGCCATCAGTTTTGAACGAGTTAAACAGTCGGCGGGTCGCCCCGTGCTACGATCAGTTCACCAGGCGCCAGAAGTTGTTGCAACATGGTTTTTGGATAAAAAGTTTTGTGTGTGGAAATATGTTTACAACAAATTTCAATTGAGATGCTCATTTTATTTTAAAGTCAGTCGTTCAGAAATACCTTTGTTGAACGTAGGCAGATCAATTCGAAATCATGCGTAAGTTGCGCGTGGTATATAAACAATATTATGAACAGTTCCTGAACCTTCAGATAAAACATGTGTAAAGATAGTGGGTGCAAAAATCAATTTATATTGTGATATTTTTTAATGTGGTTGTTTGCTTTTTGTGTTTCCTCTGCTTACAGATTAAGATAAACATGAATCTGAGCCCATGAGCTAATTTAATAGTGTGTGTACTAAAACGAAACGTTTCATAGCTATAAAACCTTGGTAAACGTGTTTGACCCTTTGACTTGCCGAGAGAAAACTCAAACAACCTACCTGCAAGAGGTATAGATCCTCATGAGCCCCCGCAATTGCGGGGGCTCATGAGGATCTATGCCTCTTGCTTAAAACGCAGTGTATCCATGTCACCTTGACGGCTGACGAATTTTGACGTTGAGGTTACAATTTAAAAATCACAGTCTGCGCCCACGAGCGGTGAAGGGGTTACAGACGAACCGAACGCCGGAAACATCACTGACAACCTGCTTGAAACACGCATACAGTTACATCGAAAGATATCTGATGTCTGCTTTTTATTTCTTCAAGCTCAGTTCGAGACTGTTTGGAATCAAAGACTAAACCCGTCATCTTTTTCTTCCACACCAAAAACTGCAAGAGTTATAGATCTTCATGAGCCCCCGCAGCTGCGAGGGCTCATGAAGTACTGTACCTCTTGTTAGCTCTATTTATTTCAGTTCGTTTCCTTATGCCGAGGAAGGCGCATCAGCTGAGCAGGATTGTGTTCCCTACGGTTACTTGGATCTCAAGGGTACATAACAGCAAAGTATACGATGCATTCTTTTACAAGACAGATAGACACATCCCATACGTGGGTTTACTGCCCAGGTAAAACCACTGGAGCTAGTAGAGTACACCACGCGTATTTTTCTATTAAAATGAACAGAGTAATAATAATAATAATAATAATAATAATAATAATAATAATAATAATAATAATATTTATAATAATCACTCTTATAACGTACACATACCAAGGGGATTTTTATAGATATTATTATTATTATTATTATTATTATTATTATTATTATTATTATTATTATTATTATTATTATTATTATTATTATTATTATTATTATTATTATTATTATTATTCTGCTCATTTGAATAGGAGAATACGCGTGGTGTACTCTACGAGCTCCAGTGGTTTACCTGGTCAGTACACCCACGTATGGGATGTGTCTATGTGTCTAATAACGTACTCATGTGTCTTATAACGCACTCTTATAACGTACACATACCAAGCTGGATTCCGAAATAGCTCAGGCGGTTAAGCGTCGGAGCAAAAGAGCGAAGGGAATCGCCGAGTCGTGGGTTCGAGTCCCCGTCCCGGCCCCGGTAGCTGGACTCGCAATCCATGGAAAAAAGACGGGCTTGTTCCATATCATGTCCGTTAAAAGGTCCTGTTAAATCAAAGTGGCACAGTTGCAGTACGCCTGAATTGACCAGTGACAGTGTTCAGGTCGTACTCCATAGGCAACAGATTTCCTTGCCCCCAATAACCCGCCCGTCAGGGCCGTCCATTATCACTTCAGTGCCGTGGACGGTAACCCCGAACTAACCAACCGTACCAAGGTGAATTACTCAGCGCTGGCCATACAAACAATTAAGGTCCGTTTATACAGAGCGAGAACGCGAATGCGAAAGCGAACGCGGTTTTTCGTCCTGGAATATTTTAGTCATTTGTAGAGGAACCGTTCAAATAGAGTGCGAACGCGAACGCGAACATTTTTTGTTACGCGCGAACGACCGCCTTGATTGCCCCCAGAGCGAACTTTCTCAGAAGGTCGCAGGGCTTTTTTGCTATCAACCAATCAGCAGGTACTTCCCTTGCATCATTTCCACAAATAGAAACTTGTACGCCTGACCTGACAATGGACAAGACAGAAGCCACGATTCTTGAAATTGAGAAGAATCATTTACTGTATGACAAAGCAGACAAAGATTACAAAGACATCACGAAAAAAAGAGACATATGGAAAGCAATTGGACGCGGACTGACAGGAATGTGATTGAAATGAATTTTATTTTACCTGTGTCAACAATGTTATGGAACTGTAAAAAAAAAATGTCTGCACGACTTTATTAATTAAACACGTTTTCACTTTCATGTCAGCAGTCTTCATAATGACACCATTTTAGCTCTGACAGAAATCTATATTGGAATTATGATATTATAAAGTCTGCGTCTCACACTGAAAGATCTGATACACAGGAAGTACAATAAACACTGGATTAATGTCTATCTGTTCATGTCAGCAGTCTTCATAATGACACCATTTTAGCTCTGACAGAAATCTATATTGGAATTATGATATTATAAAGTCTGCGTCTCACACTGAAAGATCTGATACACAGGAAGT
The DNA here is from genome assembly GCA_036245525.1 of Semisulcospira habei. Taxonomy (NCBI): domain Eukaryota; kingdom Metazoa; phylum Mollusca; class Gastropoda; family Semisulcospiridae; genus Semisulcospira; species Semisulcospira habei. Next base: position 72,267,830 of record BTPG01000001.1, on the reverse strand, counting down.
ACAATAAACACTGCATTAATGTCTATCTGTTCATGTCAGCAGTCCTCATAATGACACCATTTTAGCTCTGACAGAAATATATATTGGAATTATGATATTATAAAGTCTGCGTCTCACACTGAAAGATCTGATACACAGCATCGTACATAGCATCGTACACAGCATCGTACATAGCATCGTACACAGCATCGTACATAGCATCGTACACAGCATCGTACATAGCATCGTACACAGCATCGTACATAGCATCGTACATGAAGCAAAAATGCAGTGCTGCTTCCCTCCAATGATGACACCATTTGACATGCAGTCTACAAATGGACGTCCGAATTTGACCTCCACCCGTTTGATGACATCTCCCGCACCTGACATGCAACCAATGGGCAGCCAACCCACTGTCAGCAGCAACTTGGAGTCGACCTTTCAGGGCTTCCAGTCGTACACCCAGTTTTTGCACGATCAGTGAACATGATGACCACAAGGACGTCTTTGTTTCTTTGAGTTATTAGAACTTAAATTTTGCAGATGGCAAGTTTTTGATTCAAGAAAATATTGCGAAAAAACAAAACGAGAAACACACAACAGTGTTTATGCTAATTTTGAACATTGGAACTGTTTTCATCAAGATTCGATGGAACAAACTGTAATTATCTTCATTTTGGACATTTGAATAAAAAAATAATCGAAAATACAATGATTATGATTATTTTCAATACTGGATCTTTTTAAATGAAACCTGTATTAAGGATTTACTGCACTGAAGACATGCATACATAATAAATGTTTGAAATGCTATTCAAGTGTTGTTTTCGTTAACGAATGCATTGTATAAATAAAGTCTTTTACTTATAATATTACAAGGATGGATCAATATATTTTGAACATTACCTAGAAGCAAGGAAGAACAGAACGTAAATGGCGAATTCTCATGATGGAGGTGGCCGGCCCAGTTTACAGGTTTCTATCTATATTCCATTTTTAAAAGTCTTAAAAATTATTTTTCCATCCTTGTGCATACGTGTGTGCTGCAGTATTTCCCCCTCAAATATGAACATTCCAGATCCAAAATGAACTTGCTATCTTCACATTACAGGGGAAAATACTACAACTTTACTTACCTCAAGCAAATGGCCAGTCGTTCTCTTGGGGTGATGGCCTTCTTCCAATTAGTATCCTGTTTGCAAATGTCGTCTACAATTAATTGTAAAATGTAGTCAAATTGCTCCTCAGTCATTCGAAAGTATTGATGGAATTTTGCAGGATGAAAATGTAGTTCTTGTACAAGGTGGTGGTACTCTCCAAATTCACTTCTTCTCTGTAAAATTTCGTGCACTTACACACGCCTCTTTCTCTTCCTCCGTTGTTTTGCGTACAAATACAGTACTATGATCTCCTCCGTGTCTGACTCTACCTGCGCCATGATTCCAAATGACCAAATTTTATCTCTCACAGCAAGAAAAAGACGAGCCGCCTCGAAAGCCGTCGACGGTTTTCCGCGTTCGGGTTCGTGCTCTATTTGAATGGCAAAACTGCTCAAAAGTCGCGTTCGCGTTCGTGTTCGCGTTGGACGCGTTCGCGTTCGCGCTCTGTATAAACAGACCTTTAACGGACCTTTAGATGCCCTGCCCCCGCCTATCAGACACCCAATCGCCAGCCCACAGAGAAATACGCAGGTATAGAACAAGACGTTGATATACATACATGAGCACTCTTATAACGTGCAGTAACCCTCACAAAAAGGCCGAATGCGCAACACCGGAAAAACACACACAATAGACACAAAGACAAAACAGACAGGAAACCTTACATGCATACACTGACGCTAAAACAACCTGTGAACACTAACACACAAACGCAATGCTGGTAACACACATACACAATACAGAGTACTGTTAAAAAAAAGAAAAAAAAAGAAAGAAGGAACTGATCCTTCATACAGCTGTGGCAGTTAACCCTCCTGTTCATGCTGGCACCGTCACTGTACAGTATTAACTCATTCAGCCCGACGGCCGTATTTCCCAAATTTTGGAGGCGTCATCTAATGACTATGCACTAGTTGCAGGAGACGGCTCGACCATGATATTCAAAGGTAGTGCCAGATTAGCTTGGCGCCGAAAGGCGCCAAGCTAATCTGGCACTACCCTTAAATTATCATGGTCGACCCATCTCCTGCTGTAGTGCGTCAGGGCTGAATGAGTTAATAGTCACATACACAGGGATTTAAGGTATGTCAGAGTCAGTATTCCGGAAAACAACCCACTGCAAAACAAGTGAGTTTGAGGTTTTGTTTAACCCTTTCAGTGCCGAGAAAATGTGAACGCAGCCCAACTGCAAGAGGTTTTGATCCTCATGAGCCTTCGCAACTACGGAGGCTCCTGAGGATCTATACCTCTTGCTGACAGCATTTTGAATCCGTGTTCCTAGGACATGTAGCTTTTTTGTTTTGAATTATCCCTTATCATTCGGAATACACCAGTGTGTGAAATAAGTTTGACTAAAATAGTTCAAGGGTAGTGCCAGAATAGCTTGGCACCTCTAGGCGCCAAGCTTTTCTTTCACCGCCCTTGAACTAAAGCTATTGGTCTATATCCTTATCTGTAAGTACTATAATGTAGCTTGCATATGGCAGTGTACAAATTTGAAGCTTTTAACCACAGTATGATATGGGTTAAAGAAGATTGCAGAAAAATAGTCTGCACCAGTTGGTACTGAACGTGTTACCCACGTGCTGAAAATGAGGGAGTCTGACGTGTGAAAGCGAGTACACTTGTTATAAATTCACCGAGTGGGTGTATCTAGGTATTGACACCTTCAATGCTACTATAGTGGACATGAAATGACATGTTGTAGCTCGCTGCATCCCCATTAAACAAAGGTCCTCGGGCCCACGATTTTTCGCTACTGCCGTCGTAGGCCCGAAGATGTATTGTTACTGGGGTACGTCTTTTGAAACTTCTCACATGCCTAAAACTAAGCGCAATTTGTAAAACTTTGACTATGTTCTGTTGTTTTTTTGTTTTTTTTCCTGTTGTACATTTGTGGAGAAAGAGACTGTCTCTGCTTTTCTGGCAAACTGGACCCATCAGGCCTGACCTGACTACAAGGTGACGGTCATCTGAGATAGCTCAAGATGCATTTCTGGCACCATTCTTGAACTTCCGTGACCGATCTGCATCTAAAACTGTCGTACGTACAGTCTTCAGAGTGACAGATAACTAGTACCAAATCTGGACATTTTAACCTAAATGCGCCAAGCTATGCGTCAGGTTTCATGTTTGGACCCGTCGCTAAACTAGTCAACTTCTAAATTATGTGGGAATTTCAACTTTCAGTGTATGAAACTAACCACGTGAAAAAAAAAAAAAAATGATAAACGTGATCATGATGAAGATGATGTTCTCGGGCCGATGTCGGCTGCAGTGGGTCCGCGCACTGTCGTGCGCGGGCCCACTGCGGCCGACGTCGGCCCCGAGCGAGTACATAGTTATGTTCAACGCTCTTTCTGATGGCCACTACCAGTATGACTATGTCAGCGCATTTGATACACAAACGACGTACCCTCACCGTCCTTATGCGCAGGTTGCGCCCCCTCCCCTCCCTCAACCCGACCTTTCCTCTTCCCAACCCGCCTCATGCTGGTGTCTTGCTGCTGTTGTCGAGCCGATTTAACCATTTTCCTGTTCTTTGCAGCACTGTCACAATACACGAGACGGCGGCGTTTACTCTGCAATTAACGAGAGTAGACCGATCACAGGGCGACGGAGCCAAATATTTACGGGCGAAACCGAATCAGCGTTCACTGATCGACCCCGGACAGCACCCTTAAAATGAGGGACAGCCACAGTCCAGCGAATCTGCAAGAGACATAGACTCTCATAGGCCCCTGTGAACGCAGGGGCTCATGAGAATCTATGTCTTGCATTTTTTTTTAAATTTTTTTTTTTACGATGGAAACCGAATTAGCGCTACCCAGTCATACGTCGACGCTAAGTACAACACGAAATATAAGGCACAATTGGAAGCGGTCAGTCGGCAAGTGGCATTAATTCTCATGAGCCCCTGCCTTCGTAGGGAGTCATGAGCATCTATGCCACTTGCAGCTGGACGGGTGTATTTTGTGGGAATTGAATCGGGACTGACGTTGGAATGAGACGTCAAGAAATGTATCTCCTGGTTGTGTCCAAATCAGAACATGTGCCCTTGAAGGAGAGGGACAGGGACCTCCTCTGAACGAGTTACAGTTATGTGGATGGGGGCCTCCAGAGGCAATCAGCAGCATCAGCCAAAGGGGGAGAAAACCGAAATTATGGCAGTCACGCGAAGGGTTGTGCCCCTGACTCTGAACGTCTCAGATATAGAATACTAATCTATACCTGTGATGCTGACAGGGGCACAACTTTTCACATAACTGCCGTAACTTCGGGTTTCTCCCCTGTGTTTCAGCCGCATTCGTCTAAAGTAATAAGTTAATAATACATTATCAGGCTATGCATTTATTAATTAGGAGTTACTGATTATTATTTTTTTGCGCACAAGCGGTCATGGGTCTGTTCTTGGAGAAAATAGTTCGAGATCTCTTAATTTTGTCTGTGGAATCGCATGCGTTTCCAAAGTCAGCCAGCAAGTGGCAAAGATCCTCACGAGCCTCTGCAGATGAGACCTGCATAGGACCATTATGATCTGTGCCTCGTGCGGATGCTTTCATTGTGCTGGATTTATATTTTTCAAAAATCTTCAGAAAAATTAGAACACCACCCAACTGCAAGAGGCAAAGAACCAGTTGCGGGGGCTCATGAGGTTATTTGCCTCTTGCTGGCCCCATTTTGTATCCATGTTAAATTATTAAATTTCTTTTTTTATTTTTCACTACGTAAAGGGCTTTAAAAAACAAAACAAAAAACAACAACAACTACGTATTGGGCTGTTTGGCGTAGGATTACCCCCCCCCCCCCCCCCAACAACAACAAATAAATAAATAAAATTAAAAATAATAAATAATGAATTATATAAATTAATAATAATAATAATAATAATAATAATAATAATAATAATAATAATACTAATAATGCTACTACTACTACTACTACTACTACTACTACTAATAATAATAATAATAATAATAATAATAATAAATAAATAAAAATTAAAATCATAATTACCATCTGCGACTGTTGACAGTAAACTAGTAGCTCTTTGCTTACGGGTCATGGCTGTTCGAGATTACTTACCCTAAAAAAACTGTCGGCGGCGAGATCCGCCCAGCCAAGGTTTGCTGGCAGTGCCTGTGCCTGGCTATTTATAGCGCTAAATGTATCGTTACAAGCCGTTACTTGACAAGCGCACCGGATCCAGAAATGAGCTCATAACTCATTGCTCCCGAGGTACGAATTACCCACATTTTGGAGTTATCTTCTGAGGACTGCCTTACAATTCAGGAGACAGATCGACCATGATAGTTCAAGGTGGTGGCGCCTATAGGCACCAAGCTATTCTGCCACTACCCTTGAAATATCATGATCGAGTCATATTTTGCTGTGGTGTGTCGCGGCAGAATGAGTTAACAGAATTAATTAGTGGCAGAGTATACATAATACATAAAAGTTACTTAGCAGGCAAAGAGTTTAAAACATGATTGGACTGGCAGACGACCACGTCAAGAAATAGCTAGGATGTAAATCAACCAGCAGGTAGCATAGTTTTTCATTGACCAAACGACCTGCTGGGGCTCTTGAGAATCAATGCCGATTGCCGATGATTTGACTGATTTTGCTGCGGCTGTATGCGTACTCATATCGATCTCGTACTAATTGTGGGCAATCCAGAACACAAAGATGACTGTCAAGCGTGTGAAATGCAGAGAAGAGATCAACGGAGAAAAAGACTCGCTTTGAAAAGACAGTTACAACACAATTTATTAATAGTTTAGGTAAATACCCTTCTTCGCAAATAGACAAACAAACAAATATAGAATTCAGTCGCTGCTTAGCTTATGAGCGAAGAAGAATTTGAAGAGGGATATTTACCCGAAATATTAATAAATTGTGTTGTAACTGTCTTTTCTAAGCGTGTTTCTTCCTCTGTTGGGTTCTTAATTGTGAACAGACGCTTTTTTTTTTCTCGCTGCGCTTGCCAGTCGTCTCAATAATAATTAACCGCACACTGGTTGCCTGCCTTGCTTAGCTACCGCTGATAAGCAGTAGCTAACCGAGGCAGGCAACCAGTACACATCTGAAGCACTCGAGGGCGCATTGGCTCTATTCCCACTCGCAGATAGGCTGCGTTCGCTGCGGTTGCATGCCTGTCGTCTCAATAGGAAAGCGACAAATTTGAAGCGGCTGATTTTCAGACAAGTTAATTTGCAAGATGAATATCTCTAGAATTCTGCAGACTGCTTGATTCGGAAAACGAGAGAATGTCCGCCAAGTTTATTCACGTCAATCATTATAAAGAAAGAGTTCACTCGTGCACGAAAGCCCAAACACTCCCTCAACGTGAGGAGACGGCTCGAGTCTGCGTCGACAAGAGGCATAGATTCTCATGAGCCCCCGCGGCTGCAGGGGCTCATGATAATTTGTGCCTCTTGTAGATAGAGGTGTTTGGCCTAGAGTCCAGTATCAGTGAGTCCCAAATAAGTTTGTTCTCAGCGGATTCATGTCAGTTAAAAAGAAAGTTGCTTCACTGATTCAAAAGTCATTTTGTCGAAACAATTATTAAAAGAAATAGACAAACAAAACAAAAAACAACTAACCAAATTACCAACCTGTCAATGCACTAACCGACTGACCGACCAACCGACCGACCGACAAACAAACAAACAAACAAACAAACAAACAAACAAACAAAGACATAAGCAAACAAGCAAACAAAAAACAAGGCGTCTATACTTTCAATTAAAAAAAGCTCTAACAAAGAAACAAAAAAAACAAACAAAGAAACAAACAAAGAAACAAAGAAAGAAAGAAACAAGCAAACAAACAAGCAAACAAGCAATCAAGCAAGCAAACAAACAAACAAATAAACAAACAAAAGAAAGTTTTTTAACATGCTATGATTCGCTTTGTTGCTAATCATTTTCGTGCTGGGCAAAAACGTCAGTGTCTTAGAAATTAATTAGCAAATATTTGATTGCCGCCTCACGTTGGGGGTGTATCTGGGATTACTTCACAGCTTTTCTTCTATACCGAGTTGTGTCAGAATCCCCCCTCCCCTCCCGAGCTCCGAACTACCCCATCCCTCTCCCCCCTCATTGATTCTGTCAGACTTCCAAAGCCTGAATCCATTCCCAAGCACGTGTGTTGCTGGCAAAATGCAAATTGGAAGCGTAGACTTGCTTTCATGTTCGTGTGAAATTGAATGGATGTCAATCACTGCGACAAAACAAGGGAACTTGCTGTGTTTTTGTTGTCACTTTCACTCCGAGAATTGCCATCGACAAGTGACGAAGTTGTGTGAGTGCTCTGAATGCTCAAAGGTTGTGCCCGAATCGTCAAGCTAATCAGTCACAACCCGTTTATTGTCATTGCATGAACTGCATTGTCTTTGCTTATGTGCCAGTTTAGTTGATCATTTAATCTATTGACTGCCGAGACACGACAATCACCACCCAAATGCAAGAGACTTCACATAGATCCCCATGAGCCCCGTAGTCGCGGGGGCTCATGAGGATCTATGCCTCTTGCTGACTGCAAATTTTATCCATGTACTTTGGACGAATGAGGTTCTGCGGCTTTCAATTAACAGAAATTTCACAAACACAATCTGCGACCAGAGGCTTGGCAGGGCATGAGGTTGACTCCAAGCAGATGCGTTCGGCTGTGAAGTTGAAAGAGTCAGCCGGACGTTTATTGGCAAAGTTCAAAGACAGTTCTGCCAATTGTTTTGAAATCAGCGCTTTTGGAGGCATGGGGGACTTGTCACCAACAAGGTGGCAGATTATGCGATTTTGAGTGAAAAGGTCAGAGAACACAAACCCACCCCTGGATCCAATTAGCGGTCGATCTATCTGTGCTGTTGAGATTACGGCAGGAACACACGATTAAGATAATCACGCGGTAACCATATGGAGCCATTCCCTCCGCCGTCGGAATTATGACACATAAATAGGTAGTGTTCCTTGACAGAGAGGACGTAGGGTCAGAGACTATATCCAATATGGCGCTTGTCAGCGAGAACGAGCAAGCAGTATTGATTACTCTTAACCCCCTGACTGCCGAGAAGAAAAGTGAACACGAACCAACTGCAAGAGACATAGATCATCATGAGCCCTCGCGACTGCGGGGGCTCTAAGAATCTATGCCTCTTGCTGAGACTAATTTTGTATCCATGTATTTTGGACGTTGTCGGCTTTTGGCCTTTAAAGAAACCAAGATTTCCGAAACAAAAATGCAGGTACAGTGGCAGGAAAGGGGTTAATGCGCTAGCGAATGCGAGGCTTCTTGAGGCCTCCGCCTCATTGTTTGGGTCGCCGCGACTTACAACATTCTTGTCAACGTCACCCGTTGCAATGTCACTCTTTTATTTTTCCAGCATCTCATGTGATGTCTCTCTGGGATTCGTGGCCTGCTGCAGTGACGTGAAACTCCAAATAACGTCACACCACAGAGTGAAAGTCACAAATTGAAAGTGAGGCTTCCTGAGACCTTAACCTAATGAACATTCCAGAGAATCGTGAATACAGGAACGGTTCTGCTCCATCCCCGAGATCACGGTGGTGCAGGTAAATTTAAACCCTTCACTACCCGTGGACGCAGATTGCGTTTTGGAAATCATTGTAAATTCAAAGATCCCCGGAACGTGTTCACTTGCAGCTGCATCGTGTTCACTATTTCTCGGCAGTGAAGGGGGTTAACTCATTCGAAACGTGCCGCATACGGATACGCGGCTGAAAGCGGCACGTCTCGAATGAGTTAAGGGGCACCATGCAAGTCTCAACGAGCCCATACCGATTTGTTAAACTTGTAGATGTTGAGTTAACAGTTAAAAACGTCGTGCAATCTTGCAACAACTACCCCGACAGTTTGAAACGTCGTGCAAGCTTGCAACAACCAATCCAACAATCCAGACCAAAAGTGTGACTGCCAAGCGTTTAGAATGCAGAGCAACATTCCTTCTTCGCTGACAAGATAAGTAGCGACTGAATTTTATACTTGTGTATCTATATCAAAATATTAGTAAATTGTGTTGTAACTGTCTTTTCTAAGCGTGTTTCTTTCTCCGTGGGGTTTTTCTCTAATCAGTCCAACGGTTTGAAACGTCGTGCAAGCTTGCACAACCAGTCCAACAGTTTTAAACTTTCGTGCAAGCTTGCAACAACCAATCCAACAGTTTGAAACGTCGTCCAAACTTTCAACAACCACCCCATCAGTTTGAAACGTCGTGCAAGCTTGCAACATCCACTGCAACCGTTTGAAACGTCGTGTAAGCTTGCAACAACCACCCCAACAGTTTGAAACGTCGTGTAAGCTTCCAACAAATACCCCAACAGTTTGAAACTTTGTACAAGCTTGCATCAACAACTGCAACGGTTTGAAACGTCGAGCAAGCTTTCAGCAACCACTGGGCCTAGATATCTCACGACAAAGAACGATACGCAGTTCCACAGCACAGTAGTTTTACAACAGATTTTGCCACACAATCGTACTTTCACAACGAAACCGTTTCCTCGTGTGATATAGACCCTCATGTCCCTGCTAGCCAGCGGAGGTTGAGTGCGGATCTACACGGTCTCTTGTGGGTCAAGCATGCATGCGTTGCTCTGGTGGAGGAGAGGTGAGGCGGGTTCTCTTACATTCAATCCACGCTGAAGAAAAGACTGTTTGTGCAAGAGGCATAGATCTTCATGAGTCCCAGAAGGATGAGTGAGTTTATGCGGATCTCTGTCTCTTGCTGGCTGTATTTTCATGCTCTGCTCTGGAGATGTATCACTTACTATTGCATTCAATCCATGCTAAAAAGTTGAAAGGTTTGTGCAAGAGACAGAGATCCTCGTAGGACCCTGCATTCGCTGGAACTCATGAGGATCTATGCCTCTTGCTGATAGTATTTTTATGTTTTGCTTTGGAGAAGTAGCATTCAATCCACGCTGAAAAGATGAGAAAAAATATCAAGAGGCATAGATCCTTATGACTCCCCGCATTCGCGGGGACTCATGAGTATCTATGCCTCTTGCTGGCTTCATTTTCATGTTTTGCTCTTGTTCTGCTCTGGCTATGTTTTGCCTCTGTCATTCTCTTGCGTTCAGTCCACGGGGGGGAAAAAAAAGCACATGCTATTCAAAGGCGACTATTTTTTTGCGCACAAACGAGCCAAGCTGCCCGAAACACGTACAGAACGTAGGAAGACGACAAAGTGCTCTTTGTATCACCAGCACTCCATTCCAAAAATCGATTACGTCACACAATAGGATATTGCCAAATACCTGATTAGGTTGACCTGCGGGTCGCCATTTTCTTTCAGCCAAGATGGCCGAGACTGTATGCATGGTCGACCGAAACCTGAAGGATCAGAGCGAGGCTACGTTGGGGGTCGGAACCTTGGAGATTAAAATTTAAATACAATCCGTGTCGAGCTTGAAAACGCAAAGCTATTGATATGAGGGTGAAAATTTTATGTTTTGTTTGGCTATTGTGCAAGGGCGGAGCATTGCATGCATTTGGAACAGGATTTAGGGGTTTGGAAAAATATTTCAGTGAATGAGGAAAGGGACAGACCTGTACCCCGTCAATGCTGCAAGGGAGAGAAATGCATGCGGCTGCAACGCGTCTGCGACTGAAAGTTAATACCATTGTTAAGGACACAAAAAGAGAGACGCAAACGTATTGTAATGTGTACTTTAAAAGTCATGCTTGCGATAATCGGCTTAATCAGCCGTGGCAGGCTGTTCACGGTTCACTGAAATCGATGATGTAAATGAATAATCAGATTAGAGAAGCAGCATGTAAATTTGTCTGTGAGGTCTTTTAACAGTAAAAATTTAAAAAAGAAAAGGAAAACCTGGAGCAGTGACACTTTCTGTGTTTATGTGTTTCAAAACCTTTTCTTCTTTTTATTTTTCTTTTTTTAAAGTCAGATTGTTTTCCCAGAGCGCAAAGGCAAAAAAAAAAAAAAAGTGAAAGCCCGATGGCCTTTTGCGCATTGGGTTTGTTGTTTCCAACGTGATGAATCACTGAATGTCTGTTGCTCTGGTATGTAATTTAACTCTTGTACTACCAGTGGTCTCAGATTGTGGTTAACCCATTTAACTCCACGGCCGAATTTCACAAATTTTGGAGGTATCATCTAACGACTACGTACCAGTTGCAAGAGATGGATCGACCCTGATAATTCAAGAGGCAGTACAAGATTAGCTCGGCGCCATCAGGCGCCAAGCTAGTCTGGCACTGCCCTTGGATTATCACGGTCGATCCATCTCCTGCTCCAGGGCTTCAGGGCCAAATGGGTTGAGACATCTTTTTTTCATTCAGCGTCAAAGAGCACCAGCCGTCTGAGGACCATGGATACAAAGCGGTGTCAGTAAGAGGCATAGATCCTCATGAGTCCCCGGCAACTGCGGGAGCTCATAACCGGAAGATCTATGATTCTTGCAGTTGGATGATGTTCATTGTTTCCAGACAGTGCAGTGGTTAACCCATTCAGTCTTGACGCACTACAGCAGGAGATGGGTTGACCATGATAATTCAAAGGTAGTGCCAGGTTAGCTTGGCGCCTGTCGGCGCCAAGCTAATCTGGCACTGCCCTTGAATTATCATGGTGGATCCATCTCCTGCAACTGGTGCATGGTCGTTAGATGACGCCTGGATCGGGAATTTGGGAAATACGTGCGCCCTGCTGAATGAGTAAAGCCGAAGAACTCAAAACAGTGAAACCTCAAAACACAGCAGATATTCACACAGAAATCTATGCAATGAATAGTTTTAATCCTGTGCACCAATCCTCTGGTCGATTTTTTTTTCTCTCTAAAATTTGTTTGTATGGTTGAATGGTTGGTTGATTGATTGGTTAGTTGGCTGTCTGGCTGGCCAGCTAATTTTCTAATTCACGAGCTAGCCAGCCAATCAACCAACCGACCGACCAACCAACCAACCAGCCAACAAACCAACGAACCTATCCACCCACCGGCCTGCCAGGCCGGTGGGTGGGTGGGTAGGTTGGTTTGTTGGCTGATTGGCTGGTCGGTTGGACGGTTGGTCGATTGGTTGGCTAGTTTGTGAACTGGTTGGTTTGCTTAGATCGTGTTTGTGTGTGTGTGTGTGTGTGTGTGTGTGTGTGTGTGTGTGTGTGTGTGTGTGTGTGTGTGTGTGTGTGTGTGTTTTCTCAATCAAATGATACACTCAAGTGTGCATGATAATGACAAGATCGAATAAAAGTCGCACACACTTGTAGCAGCAATTTTCTGAGGTCCGGAAGACAGTTTTTCTGTATAGAGTTACTTTGTTCATAACAAACTGTTCAATACAAGTATGTATTCAGACGAGCACAAGAAGTCCGACATTTCTTTTTCACTATGAACCGATGATTTAAAAAATGTCGCATTTGTGTGTTTTTCAATAAATCAACAGTAGTTGTCAGGGATGACATTGTCTTACACCTGAAGTCCTACCTTGCTTTATTTATTTATTTATTTATTTATTTATTTATTTATTTATTATTTATTTATTTATTTATTATTTTATTTTTTATTTTGGTATGTGTGTGTTTGCATATCATTTTACCAGTATGAAGTTCCCAAATTACGCCTGAGTACCACAGATCTACTCATAGTCACTTTATTTGGATTGAACTGGGTGGAAGTAGCGTGATTGTCAGCTTTGTGTTTCACCGGTTGTGCCACTAGACTGCTTTCAGTGACTTGACAACATCGTCATCTTTTCCCCGCTGCTTTTTTTTCAAATCCGTCACCCAAATGTCAAAATCCATTGTTAACCCATTCAACCCTGACGCACTACAGCAGGAGATGGGTCGACCATGATAATTCAAGGGTAGTGCCAGATTAGCTTGGCGCCTGTCGGCGCCAAGCTAATCTGGCACTGCCCTTGAATTATCATGGTCGATCCATCTCCTGCAACTGGTGCATAGTCATTAGATGACGCCTCCCAAATTTGTGAAATACGGCCGTCGGGCTGAATGAGTTAAGTTATTGATCGGCCCCATCTGAGCAGACACTACAAGATGCCTGACCAGGCAGATCCGCACTCTACGGTAGAGAAACGTGTTCTGACGTACATTATTTATTTCTTATAGTCTGTAGAAGACTAGTGACCAGAAGAAATATTTACGGTACGGTATTTATCTACTAACCGTTTCACTGCTGAGAAAGTGAACAGAATCCAACTGCAAGAGATGTAGATCATCATGAGCCCCCCGCGACTGCTTGGACCCATGAGGCTCTACGTCTCTTGCTTAAATCAATGTATATCCATGTTTCTTGAATGGTCGTGTCTTTTGGTCGTTGAATGAACAACGACTGATTTCGGAAGAAAAAAAATTATACGTCCAGTGGCAGAGAGAAGGTTAACCTGAGAACTCTTTTAAAAAAACTGTATTGCTCAGCGAGTGGGAATTTGGGCTGCTTCCCCGAGGACGACACGTCACCGTAAAACAGCTTCAACACGATCTACGTAGCTTATTTAGCATTACGCGTAATAATAATGTGTAATAATAATAATAACAATAAGAATAATAATAATAGCATAATAATATACTGACGAGCAAAAGAAATGAGACATCACTCGAATGGTGTCGCATTTATTTTGCTCGTTTCTATACTACTACTACTACTACTACTACTACTAATATATTGACGAGCAAAAGAAATGCAACATCATTCGAGTAATCGGAAACACTGGCGTCTTTCCGATGACTCGAATGGTGTCGAATTTTTTTCGCTTGTCAGTATAATAATAATAATAATAATAATAATAATAATAATAATAATAATAATAATAATAATAATAGCAGTAATGGTATAGTAGTAGTATTTCAACTAATGTTGAAAGGAGGAGTAAATCCGAAGTATCCATTAAAGATAATACCGTTATGCCCCCCCCCCCCCCCACCCACCCACCCACCCGCACCACCCCCCACCCCACTCACCCCCTTCCAACTTATCACTGTCGTTCTGTCTCTCACAGTTGGCACTGGAAGCGAAAGCTGTAATACCAATACACTTTTTTCCTGTTGATGTGGCTAGACCAGGGCTGGCCTAATCTGTTTCCTGCCATTGTTGCTCTGTGTGCCAAATAGCATTAATTTGTAGGATTACTTGCGAACGCGGGCGCCCGATAATTTGAACGCATTGTCTACCACGTCGCACGTACTGGTACGGGTATTATTCACAAACGCGGTCCATACCGGTATCGGTCGTTTTATTGTTCATCTAGCGTGTCAAATACCCGTATTGGATGTTATATCGTTAAACTGCTAGTCCCTATCGGTAATAGTCGTCTGAAGCTGAAATCAAATATTGCAATTTGTAATTATCGTTAGATGACCCGAATCGACACGTACCCGCGTTGGATATTTGTTGCTGGGTGGTTCTTTTGTCGGGTGGAAGTTATTTGCTGGGGTTAGTGACGGGGGCGGGAGGGGGAGGGAATATTGGAGGAGGGGGAGGTTTGAAAGAGGGCAGTCAAAGGTATCGGCGCGTGGGGAGAGAGAGAGAGAGAGAGAGAGAGAGAGAGAGAGAGAGAGAGAGAGAGAGAGAGAGAGAGAGAGAGAGAGAGAGAGAGAGAGAGAGAGAGATATGAAATGAAATGAAATGAAACTTTATTTCTGAACGGAAGAAGCGGTTGGCTCATGTGCCATTTTTCAAACACTTGCCGTTGCTAATCTACAAAGGTAGGCCTACAAGTCTGCTAAAGGTACAAAGCTGCTAACATACAAAGGTACACACCTACTAACATACAAGTGCACATAATATACGCACACACTCTCACATATACAGAGAGAGAGAGAGAGAGAGAGAGAGAGAGAGAGAGAGAGAGAGAGAGAGAGAGAGAGAGAGAGAGAGAGAGAGAGAGAGAGAGAGAGAGAGCGTCTATTATTTCAAAGACTAATACTCCACCGTGCACGCATTAACAAATACAAAAGTCAGTGTTTGAAACAGAAATCAACCAGTTAGCAAAAAGTCCTAAGCGTTACAGGACTTATCGCTTGACTGCAACCGATCGAAAACATTAACTAATCCCTTTTACATAAAAAGCCAAATGCTTTAACTCTTTAGCTGTTGGTAGCGATTTTTGTCGCGATGATTCCTACAGGAATCATCGCGACAAAAAGCGCTACCGACAGCCAAAGGGTTAAAATTTGAAATTGTCTGCAAAGCATCAGGTTCAAGTTGCAAAAGCGAATCGAACTTTTGACCTTCAAGTGTAGTGCTTGATTTCCTTCAAGCCTACCAGACTAATCAGGCACTTCTTTCGAACTGTCAGGATCGAGACATTTCACTACTTTAGCGCTGGAGGTGAAAGTTATTACGCTTGACTGCATCTGAGCACAAATATTAGAAACACTAACAGGATCACCAGAAAATCACAGCTCCGTGTTGACAAGCTGAAATAGGGTGAAAAACTGATAATCTACAAATGCAGTTTTCAGACGAAACGACCCCACTTTAAAGGATACTGTTGTGGTTTTTCTGACAGAAAAATTAATTTAAAAAAAGAATGATTTTTCACATCTTCTTTATCCATCGCGATTGTCGAGTCGGTTTGAGAATGTGTATCCCTTGCAACAATTATAGGCTTATCCACAGTTTCTTACAGTTTTTTTTAATTTTTTTTTTTTAAACATGACAGACAGTATATATTGCAATGACTTTGGCGACGTGAACCCATTTAACCCCACGGCCGCATTTTCCCAAATTCTGTAAATGTTACCTAACGACTACGTGTCAGGTGCAGGAGATGAATCGACCATGATTTAATTCAAGGGTAGTGCCAGATTAGCTTGGCGCCTTCAGGCGCCAAGCTAATCTGGCACTAACCTTGATTTATCATGGTCAGCCTATCTCCTGCAGTAGGGCGATGTGGCTAAATGGGTTAACTAAATGCTACGGATAATATCATTATTTGATTTCATGATAATGATTCGGTAGAAAAGAGACACAATACCGCAAAATATTAGTATAAGTAATATCAGTTGCATGTGGCCCCTTTTCTAAAGCTGAACACTTTCGTACACCCGCACTTTCCTCTGACTAATAACCTGTGAAGAAAAATAAAAAAGCCAATACTAATACTGCTTTTCATTTTCTAAACCTAAACTACCTTCTCCACGGGGCGCTAATCCAAACACAATATTGTCCCTTCCCTGTTTTTTGCTTCCACTCTCACCGGAAGTTATTTCCTCCCCTTGACGGGCGCAATATGCCGGGATCGAGAACGAGGCCGCTTCCGGAAGTAGGGGTTTAAAGACAATAGAGGCTAGTGATTGGCTGGGTGCGGTGACCTTTTTTCCTCTGGTCACGTGACCTGTATCCATTCGGAAGAGGAAATACGCGCGATTATGATTGTACGCTGATGCAGCCTTGCTTAACCCATTAACTTCCGGGGCAAGGCGAAATCTAACCAGCAATAGGAGACACAAATCCTCGGGAGCCTCCGCAAGGGCCAAAGTCACACACCGGTACACATTTATTTTGAATGTAAAAAGCTCAATGCATTATATAGATCTACAATGGGCATACATCTACCCGAACGCCAGCGGATAGAGGGGTCCACGTGAAGCTAGAATAATTGCCACAGGTTAGCTGCGCACTTCATGGAAAATTTAATATACAAGAGAGATGGAGTCATCTCAAGAGTCATATATTCGCATGAACCATAGTTTATCATCAATAGTGTTGTACTAGCAAGATATGTTTATATGTAGACTTCTGCAGGCTCTGCATGGACGAGAGTATATGCATACGAACTACAAGGATTGTGGAGTGTCAATCCCAGTGAGCAAAGGCGATCAAGCCGAAGTCGGCCGCAGTGGGCCCGCGCACGTGTGATGGCCCACTGCGGCCGACTTCGGCCCGATGGTCTATTACGTATTGAGATTATGCCATGTATTCGACGTGGGCTGTCATTTATGTGCCACCCGGTTGGCTAGTTGGGGGTTTAACTCATTGTGCCCGAGGTAAATAATGCCCACATTTTGAAGTTATCCTCCGAGGACTGCATTACAATTCAGGAGACAGCTCCACCATGATAGTTCAAGCGTGGTTGCAGAATAGCTTGGCGCCTATAAGCGTCAAGCTATTCTGCCACCACCCAGGAAATCCCAGCTTGAACTATCATGGTCGAGCAGCTTGTCGCGGGCAGATCGCGTTAACGTCCACAGCACTGGAGTGATAATGAACGTCCCTAATTGGGCTGGTTGTAGGGAACAGGCACAGCTATTGCCTATGAAGTACGACCTGAACACTGATCATATCACTGCAACTGTGCCACTTGGATATACCAAGAGCTTTCAACGGACATGCTGTATTGAGCAAGATAGTGTGTGTGTGTGTGTGTGTGTGTGTGTGTGTGTGTGTGTGTGTGTGTGTGTGTGTGTGTGTGTGTGTGTGTGTGTGTGGTTGTTGTTGTTTTTTCCATTCACACGTGCCCCAGGGAAGGGGTCAAGAAATACAACTAGTTGTTTGCCCAGCGTTGAGTATTTATGTCATCACGAGAATGCACGCCGTATCAATAAAATACCATGTTCCTCTATAAAGGGAGGCTGTCAGTTTTCAATCGACGAAAGAGAGTTACCCAAAGCGCTAAAGGCCATCGGGCCGATATCGGCCGCCGTTGGCCTGCGCACACCCGTGCGCAGGCCAACGACCGCCAACGTCGGCCGGATGGCCTTTGCGCAGTGGGTATACAGCTCGATCTCAGACATTGTTTTTGCTCGCGTCGATGACTCGCAAACACCCACGGGACGTATTTTCACTTGCACGTCTCACGATTCTCGCTACGGTACACTGCACCCGCACATCATGTCTCCCTCCTTGTGAGGAGCAGAGTTTTTAGCTGTTAAGCACATCCTTATCTGTAACACAGGTGATTCTCATGAGCCCTAAATTCATTCTGTCATTGGCAAGTTTAATCCCTGTAACTTCCAACTCCTCGGTGTGTGTTTGTCGAACTTTTCGTTATGTAGATGTCCAAATCACAATCAATAGCTGCATTCCCGAATGCCTACTTCCGTATAAGAACCACGGATGCAGTTAACTGGTCCGATCCCTACTAGCAAAGATTCTCATGAGCCCGAATTTTATGTTTCAGTCACTGGCACGCTTCATCCCAATAGGTGATGTGGTTGAAAGTTTGCCGTTAGATGGCAAAAGGCAGTCTGTCCACTTTTGAAAAAAACTACATTTTCTTGGTTATAGAATGAAAATCTCGCTTTTCTCACAAACGAACTTATTGGATTTTGCAAAAAAACGGCACAAGTAAGTCCGATCCTCCCATCAGACAGATTCTCAAGAGCCCCTGCGACTGCAGCTGAAAAGAGGCTGATCACAGGAATCAAGTGCCACACGGTTGGCTAGTTGGGGGTTTAACACTTTGTGCCCGAGGTACGAAATACCCACATTTTTTAGTTATCCTCTGAAGACTGCATTAAATTCAGGAGACATCTCGACCATGATAGCCTATAGGCGCCAAGCTATTCTGCCACCACCCTTGAAATATCATGGTCGAGCCATATCTTGCTGTGGCGTGTCGCGGGCATCAGACACTCTATGCCTCTTGCAGATGTGGCGGCCCAGCTGACTGATTCTTTAATGCACACTGGGAGACGCAGCCCTCGTGTCATAAACCACCTCTCTTGCTCGGATGGCTGCGCCCGAAAAACATTAGTTGGCGATTAGCGATAAATTATTGAGTATTGCATTGCTTGCTGCGAGACTGACTGATTGTAATGATCCGATGCGCAAAAGGCCATCGGGCCGACGTTGGGCCGCCGATGGGTGTGCGCGGGCCATCGGCGGCCGATGTCGGTCCGAAGACCTTTTGCGCGTTGTGGCGGAACGCCAAGGGGTGAATCGCTGAGGAGTGCGTGCAGCCGCTGATCCGACAGACCGACAGTTACATGTCGTCGGCTGTTAGTGTGCGTAGTGCTGGCCAGTGCCGCGGTGTGTCAAAGTTGACCAAGGTTCACCAGGGAGTTAGCTCATTCTACCCCAGACACACCACAGCAAGATATGGATCGACCATGACAGTTCAAGGGTGATGCCATAATAGCTTGGCGCCTATGGGCGCCAAGCTATTCTGGCATCACCCTTGAACTGTCATGGTCGATCTGTGTCCTGCACTGCAATGCAGTCTTCAGAGGACAACGGCAAAATTTGGGGATTTCGGTCTTAGGGTACAATGAGTTAGGTAGATCAGGTGGTAGAGCAGGTCGTCAGTCCGAAGCCAGGTGGGGTCGAAATTTTTCAGATCCTGTTTTGAAATCACCTTGTGATGGACGAAAGACGTTCATCCCTAAACGTTTTGCTTTTACCTTCCCCCCCCCCCGACCCCCCAACCCCCCAATTGTTCGTGCTGTATTTGATACTAAAGGCATTTTAGTGAAGCCTCCTATGACGCCCTCCCTCTCTCTCCCCCCCCCCCATCCCACCTACAGTAGTCTTATGTTATATACAAGTAATTTTTGTTGGTTTGTATATGAAGCAGCGGTAGATATTTTAAAATAAAACAAAAAAAACGGTGTCGCCTTTTACTTAATTGACCCCTTAACAGCCAGCTGACGTAGACTGTGTTGTGAAATCTTCATTAATTCAGCGCCGAAAAGTCCTAGCCGACTCAAAGTGTTGTCATCAAGAGGCATAGATTCCCATGAGCCCCCGCTTTTGTGGGAGTTTATGAGGACCAGTGTCTCTTGCTGTTGGATTGTGTTCACTTTTTTTTCTCAGTAGTGAACATGAGGATCAATACCTCTTGCAGTGGCACCGTGTTCGCATTTTCCCGGCATTTTACTGCTGTAAAATACAGATTCATTGATTATTTGACTCCATCCAGAAGCGTCATCGGCATTCATGATTGCCAATGAGCTAACGAAGCTACCATCTCAAGAGCAGTCAGATAGATAGGTGTGCTGGCCTGTGATTTTGGACCTTACGGAATATGGCCGTAAGGTTCAAAATCACAGACCATCACGCAAACATGCCACAGACTCTTTTTGTCCCCACCTTGGATAAGCACATCAGTAACCTGTCCAACACGAGCATAACCCCGCGCAGACACGGAAAAGGAAAGGCATGAACAAGGAACCCTTAAGGAAAATGAAGCCATTCTTGCTAAACCAGACACAATCTCACAACAAAGTGGGGGATAACACCGAAAATGAGATGAGGCAGTTCCTATGCAAAGCATGTGCACACATCTTCGCGCCATGTTCGTCAGGTGATCCGCGAAATCGAGGCTTTTGTGCGAAACGGAGGCTTTGATTGAAAGTGAGGCTTTGAACGATGTCCAGGCCTGGGATAAAATCAAGGTATTGAATGGAACTAAGGCTGCAACACGTTGAATATATTGCTGAAAACTTTTGGAGATATACAGTTTTGTCAGTTTTGTCTGCATACTTAACCCTTTCACTGCCAGTGGACGCAGATTGTTTTTTTTTCTGAAATCTTTTTTTTTCAAACAATTTCACCCGAAGGCCGCATTTTCCACATTTTGGAGGGGTGTCAACTAACTACCATGTGCCAGTTGGAGGAAATAGGTCACTCATGTTAATTCAGTGGTAGTGCCAGACTAGCTTGCAAATCTGGCACTACGCTTGAATTATCATGGTCGTGTTCATTCAACGCCAAAGGTTCAGAGTGACGCCAGCATGTGATAGGGATCCTCATGAGCCCCAGCCGTCCAAGGAACATGGCTATATAATGCACAGGAGCATTGATCATCATGAGCTCGGGCTTGGGCGGGGGCTCATGAGGATCAATGTCTATTGCAGTTGGATTGTGTTCTCTTTTTCTCAGTAGTTATGTATTTAAGATAAAACACTGTGATATAAATGTGTTTTGTCATACTCATATTTCTTGCTTAGTTGCAGCGATGGGTGAAATCGACGTGTACAAAAATTATATATGTGTTAGTCTGTAGTTCAAGGGTGCCCAGGATCCTTGCTGTCAAACAAAATTGCATTAGTACAGAAAAGAAAGAAAAAAAAAAAAACAATATAGGAAAGAGGTTGGCGCAGTAGGTGTAGGTTAGAAGGAGAGCGGATATAGGCCTATTAACCCTTTTAGCCCCAAGGTCCCATTCTCAAATTTTAGAGGTGTTGCCTAACGACAATGTACCCGTTGCAGAAGATGGATTGATCATGATAATTCAAGGCTAGTACCAGATTAGCTTGGCGCCTGAAGGCGCCAAGCTAATTTGGCACTACTCTTGAATTATCATGGTCAATCCATCCCCTGCTGTAGGGATCCAGGGCTAAAAGGGTAAAGTAAATGACCAGAAGTCAATACTGAAGAAATTTAAAATGAAACCTTCGTACGATGTCAATATTGAAGGAATTTAAAAGGAAACCTTCTCAATTAAGACCGTATAATATACATGTAGTCAATTAATTACATATCCGTCCACCCATTGCCTGTGCCTGAACTATGAGTTTTTAGGCAGAGACAACTGCCCGACATTTCGACCTTTTTTTCCCGGTGATTTGCAGTAATTGGACGCTGACTCGCGGCTAGCGAGGCTTGGCGTGATAAATGTGCAATTTGTAGAACCACTGATGGATGGATACAAAATTTGTCAAGGAATTCGCGCCGGAACGAAACGGACTAATCCTGGCAATGCTGTGTTAACAGTTGCGACAGTCTCTTCCAAGGCACTACAAGAAAACAAATTGCTTTGGCTGGGAGGGGACGAGAGGCGGAGGGCTCTAAAGGGGTGGGGGAGGCAGGAGAGAGAGAGAGAGAGAGAGAGAGAGAGAGAGAGAGAGAGAGAGAGAGAGAGAGAGAGAGAGAGAGAGAGAGAGAGAGAGAGAGCATGTAGTATTTATATGTACCAAGGACACATAAATAAGTTGTAAAATATTTGATTAGATTGATGGATGGACGGATATATGGACAGACGGATGGATGGATTGATGGATGGATGGATAACTGGCTAAAGAGAGAGATTCAATGATTCAATGATTCAATGAAGCTTTATTTATCAACGGTTGAGGCATTGACATCGTCACAGACATAGCCATTTTTCAAACCTGCCGTTGCTACAAAACTACGAGACAAAATACAAAAAAACTAAGTATATAGTTAAATGTAAATGAAACTGACAAAAACATTGCTAGTTTAGGGAAAGAAAGTCCCATGACAATCTCACACACCTAAACTCACACACACACACACACACACACACACACACACACACACACACACACACACACACACACACCATCACACCATCACACACGCACGCACAGAGTTTGTAATTGGGAGAATACATAATCAGGGTTACAGGGCAGTATATATTTCACAACGTAATGATTACGACTGCTTCGAGAAGTACTTGAAGAGACTGATTTTGAAACGGGCTAGAGAGGAAGCGGATTTTACGTAATCAGGAAGCGTGTTCCAAGTCTGCGTTCCCGCGAATGACAAACTAGATTTGTATATATCAATTCTCGTTTTGGGGACTAAGAAAAGTTGCCTAATGTTACCAAGCCTAGATTCCGACTTAGAGAAAAGAGTTGTGATATATTCTGGTATTTTCTGGTTCCACACTTTGAACATAAAAATAGCCTTATTGTATTTGAAGTGGTCTTGCAGCGGCAGAAATCCTATTTTGGCGAGTTTTTCTTCTGTTGTGAGTCGTGGGTCAGGAAGGATTAACTTAGCTGCCCTTCTGTGTAACGAGTTGAGTCTCTTCAAGTGGACTTCACTGCATCCATCCCACACCGTTGACGCGTAATCAATATGAGAACGTATGTGAGCATTATAGAATAGTTTGCGCGTGTCCGAGTCGGTGTAATATTTCAGTTTGGACAACATGAAAAGATTTTTGGCTACCGTTCTGCATAAAGTGTCCGTATGAGCCTTCCACTTAAGCTGACTGTCAATTGTAATCCCTAGTAGGCGATGTTCATTAACGTGTTCTATTTGCCTGCCCTTTAATAAAAGGTTAAGTAACAGGGGAGCTAACTGGTGTTTTTGACGAGTGGCGATTATCATAGATTTGGTTTTAATTGGATGAACAATCATAGAATTCCTGTGACACCATTCAGACACTTCATCAAGACTATGCTGCAAGTTGGAAGAAATTACTTGTATATCTTTGTTAGTCATATGAATGGACGTGTCATCAGCAAAAAGATCACATTGTACGTTCTTGCAAGTTATATGAAGTGGCAGGTCATTGATGAATAGACAAAATAATAAGGGACCAAGCACAGATCCTTGTGGAACTCCATACTTTATATCTTTTAGAGAAGAGTAAGATCCATTCATTAGAACTTTTTGTTTACGATCAGTTAGGTATGATCTAAAAAATGCAACTACTTCTGTACTATTCAAGTATTTCTGAATCTTTGTCATTAGAGTGGTGTGATCGATTAGGTCAAAGGCCTTTTTAAAGTCTAAGTAAACGACACCTGTTATCTGGGATTTGTTCATACCCTGGAGCCATGCGTCAACGAGGCGCGTGAGTGCAGTGTGGCACGAGTGTTGTGGGCGAAATCCGGATTGAAAGGGGTGCAGGAGGTGGCGGTTTTCTAAGTAGGCAAGCAGGTGTTTGTGGACATGCCTTTCAAGCGGCTTTGATAGAACTGGTAATAATGAAATCGGTCGATAGTTGTTAGGGTCAGAACGATCTTTAGTTTTTGGAAGTGGAATGACTTTAGCGTATTTTAGTTTGTTAGGGAAAGTATGTTGCTTGATACAAAGGTTGTAAATGTACGTAATAGACTCTACTATGTACGGCAGGGATAACTTAAGTATTTGCGGGCTTATGTCATCAGGCCCCGAAGACTTTTTATTTGGTAGTTTACTAATGAGCAAACCCACCTCATGAACTGCTAGCAAGGGAATGCTGAAGGGGTCTGTGTCCTCTGTTCTGTGTTTACAGAATTCAGAAAGCAAATTAGAACATTCATACTTACTGCTATTAATTGAGGCATTTAGAGTTTCAGCGACTGAAAGAAAATGATTATTAAAAGTTTCTGCAGTAAGACTGCTGGGAATGGTTGTTGAAGTGCCAGGGGAGCCTTTAGTTAGAGTGTTTAATAGGCGCCAGATAGTGGAAGTATCCTTGCTGTCTTTCACTGTGTCGCGGATTAATCTTTTCCTTGCCTCTCTGATCATGTACTTAACACGGTTGCGTTGTTGCTTAAATTCAGGAAATAGTTTTTGACTACGCAGATCATCTCTGAGCGCCATCGCTTGCATTATTTCTGGGGTTAACCATGGAGGAAGAGTGTTTGATTTAACCCTTCTCTCACGAAGGGGTGCGTGTTTGTTTAATACAGTTAGAAAAAGAGTGTACCAAATAGAAAGGGCAGTGTCCGGGTCATTGGAGAGAAGTACATCGTTGAACGGAGTATTATTTAAATCAAATAGGAATTTATTATGGTTAAAGTTCTTGAATGATCGATATGTTATGGTTGTATGGCCGTTTTTCTTTGCTTTCGGAATCTTTTTTGACCATGAACAAACAACTGGATAGTGATCACTAACACTTAGATTTGAAACCTCAACATTACAGACGGCTTTGGGTTTATTAGTGTATATGTGGTCTATAAGTGAGGACGTATTCTGAGTAATTCTGGTGGGCGATTTTACTAACTGGACTAGACCAAACAATGAAGATATTGTATCCCACGCAGTGTGATTCTTAAGGAAGTCTATATTAAAATCTCCCATGAGAAGAAGGTCAGCCTTTCTTTTGCACGCTCTATCAAGGATCTGACTAAAATGGTCATACCATTCAAAAGTGGCGGCAGGGTTTCTGTAAAGGAATCCAACTAGTAGCGGTGTCGATTTAGGGCATTTCACTTCCAACCACAAACACTCTACGTCTGCTGTTTCCAAGTCCAAGCGTCTATGGACTAAATGCTGAATGGAGTTGTGAATGTAGACAGCGATGCCTGTTTGACCTGGGGACGAGGGGTCTCTCCTAGTCAAGGAAAAAGTAGGAATACTAATGGCTTCATCGCTCACACACGAGCTCAGGCGCGTCTCACTAAGCCCAAATAAATGAAACGGTGTGGGATTGCTAATGTAGACAGATATATCGGTTAGTTTATTGTACAAATGAAAAACATTGAGATGCCCTATTCGCATAACTTTCAAATTTATGTCTATTACGGAGAAAGGCAAATTTGTACAGAACAAACAACAACAACAACAAAATAGAATGTCAAAAGAAGTAAGTATACGTTGAGATTATTAAATGAAACAGCACAAATGCCTATGTATATATAAAGCTGGTAAATAGATAAGACACAATGAAATGATTTAGCAGACTAGTCGGCAGGGAAATAATCCAACTGCTCGAACATCAAAGTCCCGATAGCAAGTTCAGTTAGGCGTATCAGCCGCACACGAGCACAATACTGCCGGAGTTTGGTAATGCGCTTTCAGCCCGATACTGCTCAGCGAAGTAAAGCGGAGACACAGTTATCACTGGTGAATTGAAGCTTGATTGAATCGTCTTGATTCAATCGAGTTTCCTTCACGCTGATAGTCTGCTGGTATTCGAACAAGCACTGACTGACCTCGTATAAAACACACAGAGTACTCCGATACAGTGAGTAAACTAACGGATCAATGATATTCTAGACTCGGAGAGACTTTATCCACGACGAACGAACAAACGACACAGAAAATGATGATCGTAATTGTTCTTGGTCATCGCAAAATACATGACACTACAGTGGCACATTGATCACCAAAAGTTTTGCTTACTGCGCACTGTCCACAAGCTAACAAGAGTTCTTGAACAGTCAGAAATACAAATACATAAAATAAAAGTCCACAGGCACAGTCTCGAACGAATGCCTACAAGTAAAGTAATAGCGGTGTCAAATACACACGCGGTTTATCAAGGAATAGAAAAAGAAATGAACTGTCAATCGCTAGAATTAATGGAACGACGAAACACCACCGACCGTTGTTGTTTTTTGTTTTGTTGTTGTTGTAAAACAGGTTGTTTTTTAAACAATGAACTAAAAACCTGTTTGTTGACCGATATACCCCTGGATAAATGGCTGAAGCAGCTGCGCCAGAACGCGCATTACCTGCGAGTCGTTGCCTCCGGGGATAGCTGCAGGGGTCTCCCACCCCCTGGCCGGGGTACTTGCGGTTTTAGGAGCGGCCAGAGCCTGGAGAGCGCTGTTGATTCTCGAGTTGTCCTGAGGCGGGGGCGGCATGCGGGGAAACTCTTCCTCCGTCACTGTAAATGGCTTGGCGTGACCTGGCTGAGGACAGTACGCAGAGGGATGGCCAGGTTGCACACCTTTGGACATGGAGTGGGTGGGGCTGGCGTAGTTTGCAGGCAAGTGGCTGGCCTGGGAACTAGGGGATAGAGGGTGGCTGGTTGAGGGGCAATTTGTCTGGGAATGATGTTGGGAGAGGCTGGGTCGGGAGTAGTGGACGTGCGTAAACTTTGGCCCTCTGCCACTGCCCGACTGGTTGTGATGGTGTTGCTGAGACCAGTCATTCTGCTGTTGATGCTGCTGGTTGCGGCGATCTACGATGGGTCCGTCACCTGGTGCACGGCGCGGCACTCCAGCAAACCTGATGTTGAGTGCCAGTGTTCTGGTACCGGCAGGAGTCAGGTGGATCCGGTCTTTCTGGAACAAGGCCTTGCGCGGTGCCAGATTGTAAGTAATGAAGGCCGGCATATGGTCGATGTAAAAGACCTTCTCTTGCTCGCACGTTGCCCGCAAGTTGTCGTTGGAGGGGAACACGGCCTTCGACAGGTAGTGGTGGGCCCCTCCAGGAATGATGGAGGACGTAAACAAGGCGGCATTAGGAAAGGCTGCACGGAGTAAGCGGATAAGCTGAACCCATGACTGCTTGCTGACCACGCCCACTTTACAGCTGTTTATCCCCGCGTGTAAGGTCACACGGCGGATATTTGGCGACGGCGGTAGACTCCTTAGCCACTCAGCGACGTCACTCACTGTCAGTCCTGAAACCGACATGTTCTGGACCACGGCACCATTGACCGACATCCTCCGCTCGTCCACGTTCTTGAGGATGGAGTCGCCGATGAGGAGTGTGTTGACGTCTGGCCGGACCTGAAGACACTGGAGCTGGTGTAGGGGTGTGGGGCTGCGATTGCTGTCACTATCACCTCTGCC
The DNA here is from genome assembly GCA_036245525.1 of Semisulcospira habei. Lineage (NCBI taxonomy): Eukaryota > Metazoa > Mollusca > Gastropoda > Semisulcospiridae > Semisulcospira > Semisulcospira habei. Next base: position 72,240,545 of record BTPG01000001.1, on the reverse strand, counting down.
GTTACTACTGCTGCTGCCAGTACTTGTTTTGTCGATGGTGTTACCGTTATTAGCGCTGGGTGCTTGGGTGTTCTCATCTATGTCAGATAAAACAGAGAACCTGTTTTCTATATGCACCTGAGCGAGAACAGCACTCTTCGATGCGACATCTTGGGCTTCAGAGGGTTTGAGAGGCTGAGGCGGGAGTGTGGGGTCAGCGGGGATTTTCACCTCAGTTTGATCAGTGGTATGATGCGTCTGTTTTACCACGGCCTCAACTTGCTTTCTGAGTTCCTTCAGCTTACCGGCTTGGTTGTCCCTGCTGTTGGTAAGCTGGAGCACCTTTTCACTGAGAGCAGCATGGCTGGTGGATAGGTCGTCGACAGCCGAATTGACACCCTCAGCATACTCTTCCGCTGCCTTCACGCTGTTCTTGGCTTTAGTTTCGTTGTCACGGACGACGCTGTCAACACGCGCCAGTTCCTCATCATGCGCAGCGCACTGGCTCTTAACGTCGGAGAGCTCAGTGCGCACTTTCTGCAGCTCGGCTTGCAGGCTATCGATGGTTGCAGCATTCAGCACTAGTTGTTGCTGCATCTGAACCATGCACTGGTTTAGCGCCGAGACTTGTGCCTCTACAGAGAGAGGAGGGGGCACACAGTTGATGAGTGGGACGGTGTTTGTGTGGGGCGTGACCTGGGCCGAGGACATATCAGGCGGTATGTCAGCCTCGGCTGGCGGAGAATTGTCGCCCTTGTCCCCATCAAGGCTTACTGGAGCAATTTCACAACTGCTTGCATGGGAAATAGTAACGTTGGAGTTGGCAGGGGGTTCACTGGTGATGTCGTCTGTCCCCGTGGCGAGTACGCTGTTTGGTTCGAGAGTGGCGAGAAGGGCTTCGCTGTCGGCGAGTACACTAATCCCATCAGCGCACTCAATCATAGAGTCGCCATTGTGGACGTCAGGGGATGCTGGTTGTGAGGATGTATCCATCCTGTTTATAGTGTCTTTTAATAGTTCGAACTCATCGTTCACCCAGTCTTGGCAGCAGTTGCCCTGTACACAAACAGTCCCGGTAGTATAGTATATTGTTATGGTAATAAGTTTCTTTGAGTCATTCTTGAGCTGAATTATTGTTTCAAAAAGTTCACTTGGGTAGGGAGGGTCGATGGGAACTACACTACTCAGTTCATCTTGGTTTTTGTCCCTATCTTGCCAGTGCAGTGTCACGCCAGGGGGCATAGACTCTCGTGCGTATATGGTGTATAGAGCATGTCTCCACAGGGGTACACGTGTTGAAATACTTTCAAAGGTCACTTGTATAGGGTCTCTTGTTTTTGTAATTTTCTCAAGGGAGAGACGTGAATTCGCTGCAGTGGAGCGGGTTATCGGGCCCATTGTATAGAGATGGTGGTGTCGCCATTTTCACTTTACTCGAAGCGGGTCAGCATGATTGCTGAACAACTAGAGTATTTCACCCGTAACGCCGAGAAGCGGCGTCAAAAGACCACTCTATCAGAGTGATATTATGCAGCGCCTCGCTAGGCGCGGCGGCTGTTTGGCCCAGGCACTAGTACTGCATACTTAGTTCCACTGAGGCGAGCCGAGAAACTGGGTCACAACTGGTACCGGCGCGCTGAGGCACAAGCCTCCCCCAGCCAGCAGCTAGGCCGGCTGACAAGCCGGTGGCCTTCTAACAAGCGCAGTACAGCAGGGGGAAAAAAAATGCTGCCCTCTGCGAAATATGAAGTTGACAGTCCTGAAACTACACCATTGCAGAGTCCTCACCAAGCACAAACACTCTGCCAAGAATCACACTTGCAGAGCAAACTTTGCCAGCACAGCATCCAAATGAATGGAGAGAATCTTACACGCGATGCGCACACCAGCAAGATGGCGCCAAGAGGAGAGAGAGAGAGAGAGATGAATCTTTATTTATTCAGGATAAAGCTATTAGGCAACTCAATGCCTGTGTTACAAGCTGTCCTGTAAACAAACAACATAACAGGAAAATAAACATAGCATGCAAATAATAACAATAATAATAATAAGAAGAAGAAAAACTACGGAAAAAAACAAACACAATAGGTGAATCAATGAAAGGGGGGGGAAAAAAATCGTATTGGAGAAGTAGTAACTGCCACCAATACAAAAGTAAGAGAAATAAATGAGTGCATAGCATTAATATTATACTCAGCTAATATTAATATTATACTCAGAGAGAGAGAGCGAGAGAGAGAGAGAGAGAGAGAGAGAGAGAGAGAGAGAGAGAGAGAGAGAGAGAGAGACAGACAGACAGACAGACAGACAGACAGACATACAGAAGGACAGACGGACAGAGAGAGACAACTAAAGACATACTAAATCTGTTGGCTTTATTTCATGTACCATTGACTGGAAAACGACTTTCTAAACAGAATCAAAACTTACATAAAAAGCGCGTTGGTGTATTAGTCGCTATTGTTGGTTTTTATATTACCTTCGCCAATACACGGTTTTTAACGTGCATATTTCCAGTGACTTTAATAAATGATGTTTATAAATGTGTGCAGACGGATATCGGCCCGAAATCGGCCGCTGTGGGCCCGCGCACGACTGTGCGCGGGCTCACAGCGGCCGATTTCGGGCCGATGGCCTTTGCGTACTTGTATGTTTGATTTTGTACCCTATTTTGAACCCTGTATCTGTATTTTGACCAAGATCACAGAAAATCTCAAATAACTGAGTGAACTATAGTGACGAGCGAAAGAAACGCGACTTCGCCGAGATCATCGGAAACACTTAACCCTTTAGCTGTCGGCAGCGGTTTTTGTCGCGATGGTTCCTGTGGTGAGAATCATCGCGACAAAAACCGCTACCGACAGACAGGTGTTTTTGATGATCTAGATGATTATGCATTTCTTTTGCTCGTCGGTATGTATTACCCCATATCATTCGGAAAACACCAGTGTGTGAAATAAGTTTGACTAAAATAGTTCAAGCCAAGCTATTCTGGCACCACCCTTGAACTGTAGCCATTGCATTGGTCTATATCCTTATCTGTAAGTACTTTAATGTAGCGTGCATATGGCAGTGCACAGATTTCAAGCTTTCAGCCTCGGTATGATATGCGTTAACTGGTGGAGCTTACTGGACTCTCTGGATAACACTGGGAAAGCAAGACCCGATGGAGGAAGCATGCAAAGAAAGGCAGCTAGTAAGAGGATGCTGCATCTACACATTTATTAAATGATACTCTCTCTCTCTCTCTCTCTCTCTCTCTCTCTCTCTCTCTCTCTCTCTCTCTCTCTCTCTCTCTCTCTCTCTCTCTCTCTCTCTCTCTCTCTCTCTCTCTCTCTCTCTCTCTCTCTCTCTCTTGTTTCTTGTCATTAGCTGACGCCGATAATGCGCGGGGCTTGAGTGCTGCTTGCCCCTACCAAATCCTAGACAGTCCCCTGTATCAATCTCACGTTCAAACCTCCAGCACTTCCTCCCTGTAAGGAGCAGACATGTAACTGAGTAGGAGCCCGCGCCTTCACAGGAAATTTGGCACAAGAAATAAAAGTCAAGTTAAAAAGAGACTTAAACCAAACTAACAATGTTTGCTAGTTTTCGAGTTAAAACAATGAAGTGAAATGAGAATAAAGTATTTTTAACGTAGCAATACAAGAAACAGTACAATTTTTGTTTTCGATGGAAATACAGTTACGAAGCAGAAACAATCATCGATTTACGGTCAGAAGAGGCAGAGATTCTCATGAGCCCCTGAAATGTAAGGCCGCATGAGAATCTATGCCTCTTGCAGATGGACGGATTTTCAGCAGAAGACTGACCCATTCCTGCTTATTGCGACCCTCCCGCCTGCCGACTCTCGCTAAATCCCGCGGAGTCTCGGCCCGGACGAGATTTCGACAGAAATACGAGGTTTGGACGCGCATAGCCGAATTGGAGAGACTTTGCCTGCTAGTCCCCTGACAGCAGTAAGCGTGAACCGTTTCCTTTCCAGCGTCATACGTTTCGCGGCGCTTTTTCAAGTCAACTATCAAGTGGATCCCACCTTTTAACTTCTCCAGAAAAAAAATGGATCGCAGTTTTTTTTTTGTTAATGTGGACAGCTTAATTGATAGTACAATGGAAAATAAACTTTTAATTCACCATAGAACGAAGTCTTTTGAGTCAGTATCTAAGCGTAATATGCAAGTTACTTTTCAACATATTGGTAGATTGTTTTTATTCAAGAGATGTGCATTGTCATCTTGTCACCTTTCTGTTTCCCCGTGACAGCCCAAAACCTGTGCCTAGCTAGCTGGGCTACCATATTCCACTCTCGAATCGCACGGTACACGCGATCGACGTGTATGTCTATGCGAACGGATCGACCGTCCAGTTAAAGGGTTGTGCCTGATTAGCTTCGCGCCTGTCCAGCTCGACCCTTGAGCTATTATCGATCAATGTGTATCTCAAAGCGTCAAGCTGATTATGCACTGATGGAACATGATCGGCTGTCGATCGGCCTCCCGCAACTGGCGATGGAAGGGCAGAGTTTAAGGCGACTTTAATTGATTTCCCGAAACAAGGGACAAGTCTGTCGCGTCGTTCTGCGAAGATGGGGAGGATTGTTGAGGAGGGGGTTTGGGGGAGGGGGGGGGGGGTAGGGGGTGGGGAGGGAGGGAAATGGGACTGGAGGGGGAGGGGATGCATAGGAAGATAGGGGTAGTGAATGGGAGCGGAGATATAAATGCTGGCACACCGTCCTGTCTTATAACAGGGAAAAGAAGTCGGGCCTGTTCAATAGCAAGTCCGTTGAAAAGTCCTGGTAAATCAGTGTGACTCACTTGCAGTGCGCCTGAATTGATCAGTGTTCGGGTCGTAATCCATAGGCAATAGCTGTCCCTGCCCCCACATCCCACTGTTTAGGACTGTCCGTTATCATTCCGGTGCCATGGACTTAACCCTTTGGCTGTCGGTAGCGGTTTTCGTGAAGGAATCATCGTGACAAAAACCGACAGCGACAGCCAAATGGTTAAATAAATGAATTATACGTATCAAGTTTGACTGTTGTAAAAGGAAAGACGAGATCTTTTACTATTCTATTCCGTTGTGCAGGGGGTGCAGTAGGTAGTCCGCCTCTGTAATGTGTATCTGCTTACATGGGTTGTGAAAAGTACGGTAAACAGTCTAGGTTGAGGCAAGACAGTAGAGAGAACAAGTTGTATTTATTAGCAAATTTTTGCAATCGATACCGCCCTTGAAAAGAAAATTCTACCCCCCCCCCCCCCCCCCCCCACCCCCCCACCCCCCGAAAAACAAACAAAGAACCAAACAACAAACACAAAAAACAACAAGCAAATAAACAAACAAAACAAACAAACAACCCCTCCCCCTCCAAAAAAACCCACAAAAACAACTTAAAACAAACAAATCGAAACAAACAAAAAAAAAAACAGCAACAACAACAACCAACAACCCCCAAAAAACCAAGCAACAAAAAAACAAACAAACAAACAAACAAAACAACAACGATAACAAATCCAGCCCTTAACCCTCCCCCCTCTCCCTCCCCCCGCACCTCCTACCTCCCACCCCCCAAAAAAACAAACTAACAAACACACACACAAACACACACACACACACACGCACACACACATGCATACACACACACACACACACACACACACACACACACACACACACACACACACACACACACACACACACACACACACACCACACACCACACACACACAAAAAAAAAAAAAAAAAAAAAAGAAAGAAAGGCCTGCCATTACACAGATGACTGGCAAAAGCTAGTATATCAGTTTTCGAGAAAAGGTAGATTTTCATAGTATAGCAATGAAAATATCGCTTTTCTCAAATCTGGTCATACTGGCTTTTGCTAAATAACGGCAGAGACTTATATATTACTCCAGCTATTAAACTCGATACATCCGTAATGAAAAACGTAGCAGGTTAGAAACTGTCATGTATATTTATTTGCTGATTTGCCTTGTGGTGACAAAAGACAAGTTGTGCCACACGACAATGCACTGTAACCTGTCTGAAGGAACCACATTTTTTTTGCCATAAAAAGAGGTCTTAAAAATTGCACTCTCAAGAGCAGTCTTGAAGGGCAAAAAAGTGGCACCTGTTTTCAATGACAGGTGGCCTCTCATAAGGCGGTCGTTCGAAACAGGTTCTGCTACAGCCACCTAAGTGATAATCTTTAATGACAGGTGACCTTTCAGAAGGCGGTCGTTCAACACAGCTGCGGCTACTGCCACTTAAATAATGATTTTTAGTGGCAAGTGACATCCCATGAAGGCGGTCGCTCAAAACAGGTTCTGCTACAGCCACCTACCTGATGGTCTTTAATGACAGATGACCTGCTATAAAGGTGGCCATTCAAAATAGGTGCTGCTGTACTTTAAGATTTCCCTAGACAGACGGTGAAAAAAACCGGAATGTGGAAGAAAGCGTCTGATCAACACTCCATCAACAAGACCCACAGATCTTAGTGCACCCTCTCAGGCTATGCTGATAACGGGCGCATTTACCTCTGCTTTCCTCGTGCGCACATGTTTGAAGGGATTTGTTTGATGGCCCGTGCGCAGTGGGTGAAGATTGAGTACAAAATAAGGTGTGTGTGAGTTATGGCCTCGTCGCTAGTAATCCTACTTTAATTGAGAGGCGAGCTAGCCTGTAGTCACTCATCGTCCCGCAGAACCCTTTGCAACGTGACAGCGGCATGGATGCTCATGAGCACCCTGACGCCGCGAAGGGGGTCCACGAAACCGTGCATTAACCCTTCAGCTGTCAGCAGCTGTTTTTGCAGGAATCATCGCGACGAAAACAGCTACCGACAGCCAAAGAGTAAATGCCTGAACACGACAGACACCACCCAAATGCAAGAGGCATAGATCCTCATGAGCCCCCGCAGTCGCGGGGGCTCATGAGGATCTACGCCTCTTGCTGCTGTTGATTAGTATCTATGTTCCTTGGAGGGATGAGGTTTTTCGGCGTTGAACAGTCAAAGATTTCAAGAAAGGCGATTTGCGGGCAGCGAAGGGGGTGGCTGTCCCTCAAGGTAGTCTAAAGAAAGAAAAGAAGTACCCAACGGAGAAATAAACACGCTTAGAAAAGACGGGTACAACACAATTGATTAATATTTCGGGTAAATACCCTTTGTCAAAATAGACAAACAAACAGAGAGATCAGCCGCTACTTATCTTCATTCGCAGAAGGAATGTAGCATTTTACACGCTTGGCAGTCACCTTTTTGGTCTGGATTGCTCAAGGTAGTCTGCTCCAATTGTAAGAGGCAGATCTCATCAGCGCAAGACCCTGTCTAAGGACTAGGTCTGTGAAACTTTGAAACACTTGACTCCAATGGTTGGCCAGGATGCTAGAAGATTTGTCCAGCCTACCTTGTTCGCTTAACCCTTTTCATTCTGATACACCTATTGCTTGAAATGAACTTGTCTTGTAGTTCAAGGTTGGTGCCAGAATAGCTTGGCGCCTGAGGCTCCAAGCTATTCTGGCACCACTCTTGAACTGAAACAGCTGATCTATCTCCTAACCTGTAATGTAGGATTTATAGGACATAAGCAAATGTTGCAAAATCAGCCGCAGGATGTAATGGATTAAGTGTAGAAATGGCACGGTTATTTCAAAGCGAACAAAGTAGGCTACAGCAAAAGTGGCAGGAATTTCATCAGGCCAAAGTTTACCTCATTATAAACTATTTATTTGTTTCACATGACAGGTTCTATATATTATAATTATATTTTAGACGTTCACTATAAATAACTTTATGAATAAGTCAGATTTTAAAAATAAATGCCGCGCGTCGACTTCCGGGGTCATATGAAAGGTTAATTTTCATCGACATCATTTTTCGTTTAGTAAGCGGAGAAGTGGCAAGGTTATTTCGAAGCGAACAAACGGTAGGTTACGCATGGCTTATCTACCGCAATGTACACTGAAAAAGAAGAAATAAGTGTTCTACAATTTCAACCACGATAACCCACACCACACACACACACACACACACACACACACACACACACACACACACACACACACACACACACACACACACACACACACACACACACACACACACCCCAACCCTCCACTTCCACCTCCACTGCCCCCCACCTCCACCCCCCCCCACAGCCCCACCCCCACCCCCCCCCCCCAAAAAAAAAAAAAAAAAAAAAAAAAGTAGTGCCCATACTTTTAAAGGCCCGGTACCGCCGTTTAAGGCGCAGCCACACATGCCGATTTTGAGGCCGATTTTCGAGCAGTTTCCAGAACCGTTTCAATCGGAGTGTGATCGGGCCGGATTACAAAAATGTGTGCACTGCCACACGTTCCCGATTTAGCCGGACGGTTTGAACCGCAAGGTCAAGTTCGCTAACAGCTTTCTGTTCTCTGATTGGTTGAAGCTTACAATCGGGGCCGATTCGTGTTGCACAAATACAGCAGGTTCTAAACACCAGCCGATTAGTCCCCGATCACTTTGTGCCAGCGGGACACTAAACTGGATTTAACTAACACCAGCCGATTGGGATCGTATCGGATGCAGAGAGGCATTCTGAGGTCATCCACTCGCAACCGGATTGGAATCTGCTACAAAATCGGGCACAATCGGCACTGTGGCGGGGCCTTAACTGTTCCAAGATTCACTTCGGTAAAGGCGCCGCCACACATGCCGTTTTTCAGGCCGATTCTCGAGCAGTTTCCAGAAGTGAACCGTTTCAATCGGATTGTGATCGGGCCGGACTACAAAAATGTGTGCACTGCCACAAGTTCCCGATTTAGCCGACCGGTTTGAACCGGAAGGTCAAGGTCGCTAACAGCTTCCTGTTCTGCAAAATGGCTGCTATTTTTGACAGTGATGATGATGTGCTTGCATTAGCAGGAGTTTTGTATCATTTTCGGAAGAGAAGGGCGAAACATAGGCAACGAAGGTGGTATCTTCCGCCATTTTCACACTGAAACGACGTGCTTCGCGAGACGCGCCGCTGGTTGGTTGAAGCTTGCAATCGAGGCCGATTTATGTCGTGTTGCAAAAACAGAGCAGGCTCTACTTTCTAAACACAAGATTTCCAGCCGATTGGGATCGGATCGGACGCATAGAGGCATTCTGACGACATCCGATTGCAACCGGATTGGAATCTGCTACAAAACCGGGGCACAATCGGCATGTGTGGCGGCGCCTTAACAAATGGTTACGAAACGCTACACACAGGTCTAGCCATGGTTCATTTAGAATAAGGACAATCCAGTTCAGCACACGTCGCTTTGATATCAAGTAATTTGACAATGACTCTACTCCGTTCTATAAATGAAACGCTATCAGAACGAGAAACAGCTAAAAATAGATTGACACGTTAACGGCTTGGCAGAATAAATAAATGCGATTATGCGTGTGCTTTTGCTGCGTATCCCAACTGCTGAGAAACTTCATTAGGTGGTTCGACAGGGCATAACAGACACAAATGGTCGTGAAATGTGTCTTCAAATTTACGGGTAATGGCACTTTAACGCAGAAAACCAAAGAGACGGAGGAATTCGGCCTACGTGTCGTTGAGTTGCCACTTACCTCAATAAAAATAAGCAGCAAATTGTGTACATGTTTGCATGTCTATTTGGAAAAAGGCAGTTACGTCACAATTTATTAATATTTCGGGTTTTCACCCGAAATATTAATACATTGTGACATAACTGCCTTTTCTAAGCGTGTTTCACCCGAAAAATTAATACATTGCGGCATAACTGTTTTTTTCTAATCGTGTTCAGTTTTCCTTTGGGATGTTCTCTGCGCTGGCAGTCACATTCTGGTATGTCTGAAGTGCCTGTTTACACGTCCAAGTGAGAGCCACTTTTAGGCCTACACTTGCTCTGAGTCGATGGCGACGTAAGAAAGTATAAGCTGTGCCCCTGCCCCACACTGGTTGTCTCCCACGATTAGTTACCGCTGACTAGCGGTAGCGAATCGAGGGAGACAACCAGTGTGCCCCTCTCCCACTCCTACAATTACCCCTTTGCTGCCTGTGGACACAGATTGTGCTACTGAAAACAGTGTCAGTGCATCATAAATATTTCAGTCAGCCGTCAAAGGAAAATGGACACACGGTGGTCTCAGCAAGAGGTATAGATCCTCATGAGCCCCCGCGACTGCGGAGGCGCCTGAAAATCTATGCCTCTTGCAGATGGCTGATCTTCTTCTTTTTTCTCTCAACAGTGATGTAGTTCTATGCCTCCTACATAAATGTAGCTCTGTGAATCGACAGCAGCAAGTGGCAGCAGCAGGCAGGTCTCATTAGACATGCTAAGTCCAGGTTTGAGTCCTTCAATGACCTGCTTACAGCGGTCCCGCTGTCCCTCCCTTTCATCTGCAAGACTCAGAGATTCTCATGAGCCAGCCACCATACGACCTAATTTGCAAACCCTCCACCCATTCCTTCCATAGATTCTCACGAGACCTTGCAGCTGCAGAATTTATGTTTTTTGTGGTTTTTTTGTTGCTTCTTTTTCTTTTTTTTACGTTTGTCGAAGTTTCCATCTCAAAGGCAAAACTTGACATCAATAAAGGGGCATAGATTCACATGAGTTCATGCAGCCTGCACGGGCTCGTGCGAGTGTATGCTTTTTGTTGGCTTGTGTAGATTATTTTAACATCTTGTGACTAAGAGTGTAACACTCGACTTTAACTGAGAAACACTCCAGTCCACCAGGACGAACCACCAACTGCAAAAAGGCACAGATTACCATGGGTTCAAACCCCAGGCAAAACGACGGTCTTCTTCTGTTAGCATATACGTTATAAGGTCCTGGAAAATCAAAATGGCACAGTTGCAGCGCGGCCGAACTGATCAGTGTTCAGGTCGTACTCCATAGTTTATATTTCTCTCCCTGTCCCGCATAACCCGCCCGCTAGGGCCGTCCATTATTACTCCGGTGCCGTGGACGTTAAACCCCGAACTAACAACAACGGTTTTTTGTAGCCTTCAGTGGCTGGTAAAAATCTATGGCTTTGACTTGCTCGGATACCTTCCATTTTTCCATGTCCCTTTACCTCAGGTAAAGGAGATCATCGGGTTTAAGCCTCCGACTTCGCAACGAGAACGTTGAATTAATTGTTTGGGAGGATGTGCCATGGATTGTGTTCGGGATGTTCTTTTGATGACCAAGACTCTCCTTCACGATCCATTGCCATCTGCAAGAGACATAGATCTTCATGAGCCCCCGCACTGCGGGGGCCCATGAGGATCTATGCTTCTTGTTGTATTCAAATGTATTTTATGTTGCTCTTGTAGAGGTGTTTCTCGGGTACTGCTCTCTGCAGTTATTTCTAAGATTAGTAAAATGAAGCCTCCAGAGAGAATGACTTTGTACTGTCCATGCTCCAGTAATCTGTGTTTACTTGGACGATCTAGGGGCTAATGCAGATGTACATCGGTAGTGCCAAATCAATACAATACAATACAATACAATACAATACAATACAATACAATACAATACAATACAATACAATACAATACAATACAACACAACACAACACAACACAACACAGGACGTCATCACAATGCAACACACCGCAATAATATTTTTTTCTGAATCACAATAAATTATCATGGAACAGAAATCTGTCCTCGGTTCGCCGTAAAAACAACAACGACAACAACAACAAAAACAAACAAACACGGTAGTGCTACCGGAAACTTGCTAGTCATGTACTACCTGTAGGCTTATTGGCTGGTAGCTTCCCGGCCAAATCTTACTGACTAGACATTCATGACAAGGCGGTAAGGGTTTTATCATCTGTATTTTCTCAATTGGTAATGTACATCGTTTATATGTTCAGTGGAATCTCAGTTTTAATGATAAAAAAAACACATTCTGCATCAGGAACGAAACCCCGAAATTTTGAAATTGCCATCTGGAGGACTGTATTACAATGATAGTTCAAGGGTGGTGTCAGAATAGCTTGGCGCCTGTGGGAGCCAAGCTGTTCTGGCAGCACGCTTGAAGTATCCTGCTCGATCCATGTTTTGCTGTGGTGTGTGTCGAGGCTGAATGAGTTAAAACAACCAACCGACCAACCAGTCAACCAGCTAATTTACTCACTCAGATCAGTACATCAAGCCATTAACCAATCAGCCAATCAACCCCCAAAAATTACGGTTGGTTGAGTAAGAAGTGGCAGACTTCGAGTACCCAAAAGTAGTACATCACGTTATGCCAACTCTTTTGTCCCTCAGGCTGTTACCATTTTTAACGGTAATATCAGTAGATAGTTTCTGTCAACATTCTTTATTCCTTTAGCTTAGTACTAGCCCATTCAGTAGTTCACTGCAACCTTGCTGACACCAGAAGCACATGGGGCATAAACCACAAGTGTTTCTGATGCCAGGAGTGTTACAAATTTACCAGTACGTCTGTTAGACTTCATTTCTTTAACTGATAGTTATAGTTTATTTAATTATTAGAATGAATGATGATGCCATGTGCTGTATGGACAGACAGTAAATTTCCCAATGAGGGACTAATAAAGTCTTATTGTATTGAAGTGTATTGTAAGAGAATCCCTACGTAAGGGAAGAAACTGCCTAGTATTGTCAGCACGCTAAGCGGTAATGTTGCATGCAGTTGATTCCCCTTAAGTGGCTAAGTCTGCGGGTTCAACCCGTTCGATTTTATTATTATTATTTGGACGCATGGACCTAGACACCGGGCTTCCAGCATTCTCAGGGAGGCAACTGCTGTTGAACTGCTCCCATTCTGACAATGATGCTCTCCCTTACATTGTCCTACATAACGGAGACAGGGCTGCTTCCCCCCCCCCCCCCTCCCCACCCTCCCCTCCCCCCCCCCCCCCCCCCCCACACACTGCGAACCATTTAACTCTTTCAATGATGAGAAAAAATGAACACCACTCAACTGCAAAAGGTATAGATCCTCAGGATTGCGGGGGCTCGTGAGGATCTATGCCTCTCGCTGAAATTACTTTTGTATGCGTGTTCCTTTGATGGCTAGGGATTGTTGTCGTTTAGTTTTACAACTGTTTCAAAAAATTAATCCCAATAGTAGTGAAGGGGTTAATATATTATGAACGAGGAGACAGATCAAAAATCGCTATACGAGGCAGTTTTTCAACGTACAAATTATTCGGACACGTGCCACTGTCCAAAGCACCTGATTGTTGTGATGGACAGTAGCAACTTGGTTGTTGCTATATGCATTGACTGTTTCAACTCGATTGCTGCTATATCCATTACCTCTTGCCATACGCAAGAGGTATAGATCCTCATGAGCCTCCGCCGTGCGGGGGCTCATGAGGATCTATGCCTGTTGTTAGATCGATTTACGTTGGTGTTCCTTAGGTGAAGGGTATTTTTGCGTTTGTTCAATGTGTTATTATATAACATTCTTGCCGTTACTTCTAAGATTAGTCAAATAACGTCACCAGGGAGAATGACTTTGTCGTTACTTCTACTGAAGATCAGTCAAAATCTTATGCGTTCACTGTAGAACCTGGAGGTTGAGGCGGTGACGCACGCTTTGAAATGGATTGCTACGCTGGATGACAGACAAATCAGTTACGCCATCATTCTCACACACTCAAAGTGCCTGCTCAAAAAAAAAAAAAAAAAAAAAAAAAAATTCCACGCAGGAGCTGGCACTGGCCAATGGCCCAATTACAACTCCGACGGGTTTTGTGGGTTTACTGCCCATGACATGCTGGAGTCCAGGGCAATGACCGAGCGGACACCCTCGCTGGCAAGGCAGAGGCCACACCGGGGCTACGGATGGGCAGATCAGACGTGGTGAGAAACCTGAGAAAGTATTTCCAGGAACAGAGCCAAGGGCACCACACAGCCGACCGCCTCCAGAGCTGAGGTGTGGAGCAAGGCAGCGGGCGTTGGGCAGACTTGAAAGGACACTAGATTCATAGTTAACCGAACTAATATTGGTACAATCTCCAAAGGAAGGGAAGATTTCTGATGGGTGGGGTGGATCGCGTATGGGCTTTTCCGAGAGCAGAGATCCCATCTTGACTGAACTGAACTAATCTGTAAAGCAGGGGCCGATTTAGCAAAAGCCACGGTATTCAATTATTTGAGCACCGTCCAACCTCTCACTTTACAAAACACCCAATGTCATTCGCAAACTCGCAAATATAATGATTGCAAGAAACTAATGCAGAGATTGTTTGTGTTTTATTTTGTCTCTGTTTGTTTTTGTATACAGTTGGGTTTTTTTGGGGGTTGTTTCTGGTTGTCACTGTATAAAGTTTGTTTTTGTCTCTTTTGGTCTCTGAATAGAGTTTGTTTTTGTCTCTGTCTCCGTATACAGTTTATTTTTGTCTCCGATTGTCTTTGTATACAGTTTGTTTTTGTCTCTGATTTTGTATACAGTTTGTTTTTGTCCCTGTTTGTCTCGTGTACACAGTTTATGATTGTCTCTGTCTCTGTATACAGTTTGTTTTCTGTATACAGTTTGTTTTTGTCTCTGTCTCTGTATACAGTTTCTGATTATCTCCGTCTCTGTATACAGTTTGTTTTTGTCTCTGTTTGTCTCTGTATACAGTTTATGGTTGTCTCTGTCTCCGTATAAAGTTTGTGTTTGTTTGTCTCTGTATACAATTTGTGTTTGTCTCTGTATAAGGTTTGTTATTGTATCTGTTTGTCTCTGTATACAGTTTATTTTTGTTTCTGTTTGTGTCTGTATATTGCGTATTCCGCATGCGACCATGGTCACTCACTTATATGTACGGATTAGTTTTTTGTTTATTTTACACGGTATGACTTTTCCTGTTCTTTTATCCAGCTGATTCTGTGGCTGGAATAATGTATGAACGCCGTTTGCATTCCATACTGACGAGCAAAAGAAATGCGACATGTTTTTTTTGTTATTTCAAAAATGTCGCATTTCTTTTGCTCCTCAGTTTATAAAACTGGTAAAAAATAAATTTTTTTTTTAATGCAATGTAACATGACACGTAGTCCGGTTTCGTTGTCAATAATTAATATGTTGGCTTAATCCCTTCGCTGCCAGAGAATTTGCGTCTGAAATGACTGCACACTGACCGCCATTCGCGTGAAGAACGCAGAATGGAAATGCGACAAATTTAGACATAAAGAACATAGGGCCAACAAGAGACATAAATCCTCATGAGCCTCCGCGAGTGCGGGGAATCATGAGGCTTTATGTCTCTTGCAAAAGGTGGCGTTCGCTTTAATGGGTTAACACTGTTGTGCATGCTGTCACCCGCACTGTGAGCAGCCCGTACCGGATGCTGCATGCGCTGATTGCAATGATGATTAATAAGCAAAAGGACTTCATGGTAGCAAGATGAACAGGATATTTATTTTACATTGTGTTATTTTCTCACCTCACAACCTGACGCGTTCCTTGAGTACATGCATACTGCAAACAAATGTCAGCTGAACTCAAAACGGCGACAGAAAGAAAAGAAAAAAACACACACACAAAAAAAAAAAAAACCAAGATGAGACGAACTGTAGGCTAAGTGTGCGAGTGTGTAGCGACGTTAGAGACCCAATGAGCAAAGGCCATCATGCCGACGTCTGTTGACGCCTTAATTCATTCAACTCCGACACGCCACCCTGACAAGACATGGATCGAGCGTGATACCGAGTTCAAGGGTTATGCCAGAATAGCTTGGCCAAGCTATTCTGGCACAACCCTTGAACTATCACGCTCCATCTGTTTCCAGAAGTGTAATACAGTCTTCGGACGGCAACTTCAAATTTTGCGGATTTCGGTCCTGGAGCAGAATGTGTTAACTGTAAAACCTGCCCGTAAGTGTGCAAGCTTTTTGTCCCATTTGCGGGGTCTTGGTCTGTCTTATCACATTAAAATAGGTCTCTTGCGCCTAAAACGCTTTCAAATTTGCCATGTAATGTAAAAATGACAGAAGTATTGACTTTTAACCCCCCCCCCCCCCAACAAAACAAAACCAAAAAAAGAATGGTGACGAACACAGCACTCCCTTCTGGGAAATCCTCCATGACGGCATGGTGCGAAATTCCAAGAGTGGAATCCACGATAGCTCTCATGGGTGTATGGAGGGAAAAACAACATGAAGATAATCATAACGGCAACACTGTGAAAATCAATGTCGCATGGCCGGGTTTTCGAACCGGACGTAATCGCCAACATCTTTCACGGTCAGTCATCTCTCTCTTGGCTTGACTTCGCGAACGAAGATTTTATAGGAGTTGCCCACGACGTCTGCAGGCTTGTTCGTGGCTGCGGAGGCCAATCCGAGACAGGCAGGTTCGACCGCAGTGGCTGCAGGGGAAGGTATGGCCAGGGTTCTGAGCTGCGGCATCTCTGTTTTTTCTCCTGAGCCGCTTGTCCTTAAGGCTAGCTCTGTGAGAGTCCTCAAAGGAGACAGCTGCCTTGTAAATGGTGGAGCGCCAGGTGTCACGGTCCGCAGCAAGCGAAGACCACTGGTGGTGGTCGATTTGGCAGGCACTAAGTGACTTCTTGAGACAGTCTTTGTATCTCTTCTTTGGTGCCCCTCTGTCACGGTGTCCAGTAGCAAGCTCGCCGAACAGGGTGATCTTTGGTAGGCGATGATCCTCCATCCTGGAGACATGCCCCGCCCAGCGGAGCTGTGTCCGCAGCAGCAAAGCCTCGACTTAGCTTTAGATGAACAGCATGTTTGATTTAAAAATAACATGAAAATAATAACAACAAAATTCTAAATGTGTGTATCTGAACCGGGGTAACCGATCATTTTTGTTGGCTTTCTTGACCATATAATTTACATACTGGATTGATGGGATTATTCCGTGTTGAATTTGCCCTGCTTGCAATGAAATCAGTTTGCGTCCACTGGCAGTGATGGGGTTAAAGTAATGTTTCCATGGCAGGCTTCCAGGCAACACTAAATTCGCCGACACATAGCGTTATCAATGCTGACTTGCCTCAGCTAAGACTTTTCTACCCTTCTTTTCACAACCCATAATTATGAGTATGTACACGCACGTAACAGAGTTTTACCACTGCTTTTTGAGGACAACGGAAGGAGCTCCCCTGCGTACACACTTGAAGAAGAGAAAAAAGGCTTTCATTTTACATCATTCAGACTTCATAATTTAAGTCAGACCTCTTGTCCGACATTATTGTTAGACACACTTAGAACATTTATAAAGGAGATATGGCGAATGGTGGTCACTCGTGCCAGAATAGCTTTGCGCCGTTTATGGTCGATCACAATCTTGCTGTAGGTTTAAACGTAAACTGCGTGTGTGCCCGTTTCGGTTGTGTGTGTGTGTGTGTGTGCCCGTTTCGGTTGTGTGTGTGTGTGTGTGTGTGTGTGTGTGTGTGTGTGTGTGCCTGTTTCGGTTGTGTGTGTGTGTGTGTGTGTGTGTGTGCCTGTTTCGGTGTGTGTGTGTGTGTGTGTGTGTGTGCGTGTGCGTGTGCGTGTGCGTGTGCGCGTGTGTGCGTGTGCGCGTGTGTGTGTGTGTGTGTGTGTGTGTTGGTGCGTGTGTGTTGGTGCGTGTGTGTTGGTGCGTGTGTGATGGTGCATGTGTGATGGTGTGTGTGTGTGATGGTGTGTGTGTGTGATGGTGTGTGTGTGATGGTGTGTGTGTGTGTGCGTGTGTGTGATGGTGTGTGTGTGTGTGCGCGCGTTTTCTTTCGTTCGGCGATTTTATACAGACGGGCAAAAGAAATGCGAATTTTTTTTAACGTGTTTCCGATGATTAAAAAAATGTCGCATTTCTTTTGCTCGTCAGTATGCTACCGTCGCAATTAGTGCGCGTTATCTCGTGTCGTATAAGGGTGTTCGTGATGTGGGTGAGTAGGGTGAGGTAGGGGAGTAGGGATAGGTGAACGAGGGGGATGGAGTTTGGATAGGGTGGTGGTTTGCAGTGGTGTGTGTTTGTGTGTGTGTGCGTGAGCCCCCGCGTGCGTGTGTGTGTGTACGCGCGCGCGTTTTGTAAACCCATGTTGCGTGTGTGTGTAATTTTGCTTCCCACGCAATCTATTTGTGCACTGATCATCATCCGCATGCATGAAAGATGTATGAGTAATATATCATTTAACTCCCGCCGCTCGTCGCGTTATTCAAGCTATTCAAACTACATGCAGCTATAACGGTGGGATATTGCCGATATCACACCTCCTGAAAAAAAAAGTGTGAACGCGTAAATTTTGAGTGTCAAATCCTGTCCAGGAACCAAAAGACGCACGGGCAGAGGTCGACCGCAATTCGCCCACGCACAGCCCTTTGCTCACTCAGTGGAGCTTTCACATCAATACGGCCTATATAAACACACACACAGACACACTATTAAGCTCTGCGATGAGGTAATGCTATAGTGTTTACTACAGTGAATATGTAGGCTTATTTTCTTCAAAGTGGACAAATATCACAGTTGTCAACTGCTGCCTCATTATCTGCTTTCACAAACTGAGTTTTACATCGGAAGAAGACTCATTCATCTTCAACAGTAAGTATCCAATGCGGAAAAGGTCATTCGGCCGCCGTTGGCCCGCGCACAGTCGTGCGCGGGCTAACGGCGGCCGACGTCGGCCCGATGTCCTTTTGCGCATTGGGAAATATCTTTAGGATAAACGTACAAATATTACATTTTCTCTTTGCTTTTCTAATTTATTTTAAAGTTTCTAACCGGAGGAGTTCTTTTGGAAGGGCACAAGCGGCAAGTATTTGCATACCACACACTGTGTACTATGACCACAGCAACAACGGGTGAAATGTAAATGCACACAGAAGATAGGCACTCTTTATGCGATGTGACCAGACGTTGTTTAACTCATTCTACCCCAGACACACCACAGCAAGATATTGATCGACCATGATAGTTCAAGGGTGATGCCAGAATAGCTTGGCGCCTATGGGCGCCAAGCTATTCTGGCATCGCCCTTGAACTATCATGGTCGATCTGTGTCCTGCACTGCAATGCAGTCTTCCGAGGACAACGGCAAAATTTGGGGATTTCGGTGATGGGGTAGAATGAGTTAAAACGACATACCACTGCAAATCCCGGTTCGGTTGCAAATCTTCGTCGGGTAGTACGCTCTACTAAGGTGACTTCGGTTGCAGATTATGCCTTCACGGTGAGACCAGAGTAGTCTTGGAAGAGGTAAGAAGAAGGATCATTTTACAAATAAAACATATCACCAATTCCATAAGTCTATTACTATAAGTGTAGGCAACTCATGTGCCGCACATGCAGTAACATGCTGTGACTTTAGTCGTTGCCTAATGTTCGATCTCCCTACCTTGAAGGTTGCGTGGTGACGTAAAAAGAAACAAGAACGCATACTTGAAAGAACAAAAATCGGGCCGGCATGATGGGAAGAAGTACCCAACGGAGAAAGAAACACGCTTAGAAAAGACGGGTACAACACAATTTATTAATATTTCGGGTAAATACCCTTTGTCAAAACAGACAAAGAAACAGAGAGATCAGCCGCTACTTATCTTCATTCGCAGAAGGAATGTGGCAACTGATGGGAAGATTGCGTAGAAATTCCAGACACCATGTCATTGTCTTAGGCAGGATGATGTAATCAGATAATTTTCAACATGGCGAAAATGCTTTCTGTCAATGCTACGTGATTCTTTTTTTCTGAAAAAGATCGAAGACGCAGAGAAACAATTTGCTCAATGTAACCAGACGGTAACTATTATTCTGTCTGATAATTTCAAGACCGGCCTTGAGCAGGAATTGCGTTTCCGTTGTTACGTCTATGCAGGTGCAGAAGAAAAGAGAACATCGTGCCCTTCTCCTTTGTCATTTCACGCAGCCGTTTGCTCCCCCTCTCGTCCTTCCCCATACACACACACCACGCAAAATTCTGCACTGTACAACAGAAAAGTTTCTTCAAAACGTCATGCCTAGAACTTACATGACGCGAAAATGCTAATACGTCATAAGATAAACATTTTATTTGAAAATTATATGTATCTTGCTCGTGCGTTTCTGTTGTCATTAGGACTACATATGAGCTCTCGATACCCTGTCTGAGAACAGACACTTGGAAAATACCTGTTCAAACGGGCAACATCCGCGACACTAAGCGTCGACTTTTCCGATAGGCGTTGCATACTTATATTAACCCATTCTGCCCTGAGGCACTACAGCAGGAGATGGGTGGGCCATGATAATTCAAGGGCAGTGCTAAATTAGCTTGGCGCCTGTCGGCGCCAAGTTAATCTGGCACTGCCCTTGAATTATCATGGTCGATCCATCTCCTGCAACTGCTGCATAGTTTTTAGATGACGCCTTCAAAATTTGGGAAATACGTGCTTCGGGCTGAATGAGTTAATAGACGTATGTCAATTTGTTACGTGGTGGAGTTGTAGTCGAAGTATGATAAACACACCAGACACACACGTAGAGTTCTTTAAAGTAAACCTCGTTCAGCTGCAATCCGTCACACGTGGCTTAACCCTGAGGATGTAGACAATACTGGAGTAACAGTTCCAACAATATTTAATTCAGCGATGCGATATCCACACAATAATGCACTCTCAAATGCACAAACTACTGAATACAAAGTCTCTTTTGCTATGTCCACACTACGACTCAAAGTTTCTCATACACAGCGTCTCTCGCAATAAACTGCGTATGTCTACAACTGACAAAGCAAGACAATGTACTGACGGGCTTTCCCAGCGCCCTCCTTATATACACTATCAAAATCTAGAATCTTCTACGGAAATCTTGTAACTCAACCAATCAGAACGAAACGCGCAGCCGAAACCCATTAACATGAATTTTTCAGAAACAATATATCAGGCTACAAAAACACGGCTGCTCACTTCAGCTCTAAATTCTAGTGTATAATAAAGACACATAAAAGTATGGTATCCCTATCTATGATAGCTCAAAAAGGTACGAGAACATTCACCAAACAAAATAAAAGCTGCTCACTACACGCGCACAGGAAAAGTAGCGAAAATGTAGCGATGTCACCTAACCGACGTGACACTTACGAGGCCACTAGACAGTGCGACCCTTCTACAACGCTCCGGACTAAACAAAACGAAAACGGCTCTACTCACGAACAAAAAAAAAAAACTTACTAAAAAAAATACAAAATCATAACCGTGATAGCTCAAATAAACAACATATCATTACCTACGAATAACACATGTACGCTCTCACAGGATAACACAACCACAATCGTAACACAATTCTTACTAAACTATTACTAATACTAGCCTTTTGTCACGGCTTTCTGAACGTCACTCGAGCTCGGCTCAGTCGTCGGTCTCCACGACGCAGTTGTTCACAGAGAGTTCGCGTCTGCTTCAGTTCAATTTTTCGTCATCGTTTACACATTCAGTACCTCGCAAAACTTAGTAGTCTTAACCCCTTCCATGCCACTGTACGTACGTTTCTGTTTCTAAAAGTCAATCGTTGTTCATTCAACGACCAAAAGCCAAAACCCTCCAAGACATATGGATACAAATTAGTCACAGAAAGAGGCATAGATCCTCATGAGCCCCCGAGCTCGCGAGTGATCATGAGGATCGATGTCTCTTGCAATTGGATCGTATTCATTTTATCTCGGCAGTGAAGGGGTTAATTTCCAAGCATACATGTAGCTTGCTTGTTTGACTTTAACATCAGAAAAGTGGGTATGGTAATGCGAAAACAACTTACTGGTAGATCTTATGAAGGATCTATGTAGGAAACATTTTCGTGCGAAACGAAACCCGTTGGTGATTTCAGGTGGGGCAACAGGTGCATAGTCGTTAGATGACGCCTCCAAAATTTGGGAAATACGTGCGTCGGGCTGAATGAACGCACACACATACACACACACACACTTTGCGGATTCGGTTCTTTTTTCTGAGTGGCTCAGAGAAATCGCAGCACATTCACACACACACACACACACACACACACACACACACACACACACACACACACACACACACACACACACACACACACACACACACACACACACACACACACACACACACACACACGCACACACACACACATACATACAAACACACTACTCACACAAACACACACACACACACACACACGCACGCACACACGCACACACATACACACACACGCACGCAAGCACACACTCACACACAGACACAAACGCACACACACACACACACACACACACACACACACACACGCACACATACACACAACACACACCACACACGCACACACACACACACACACACACACACACACACACTGCGTGCAAATTTTCTATTGATTTTTATTATATTCGTGTTAGTGCACAGTACAACAGATGATGCTGCGACTACTATATGATTTCCGGTTACACGTGCTTACCGTTCTTACGAAATTTGGATGTACAGCAATGTCGGGCCTGGGAAATGTTGTGAGGGTCCTGGTGCTTGCTGCGTGTGTACTGCAGAACTCAGGATCACTCGACACGGCCTTGACACATGCAAAAGGCGATCCATCACGAAACAGGCGCACTAGTAAGTTTTGTGTGTGTGTGTGTGTGTGTGTGTGTGTGTGTGTGTGTGTGTGTGTGTGTGTGTGTTGTGTGTGTGTGTGTGTGTGTGTGTGCGCGTATGTGTGTGTGTGTGTGGATGTGTGTGTGTGCGTGTGTGTGTATGTGTGTGTGTGCGTGCGTGTGTGTGTGTGTTGCGGGGGGGGGGGAGGGGGATCGGGGAGGGGGAGGTAGAGGAGGGTGCGCATACATGTTTATTGTCTTTGTGCGTAAACAAATTTATAACTTAACTCATTCGAAACGTGCCGCTTACGGATACGCGGCATAAGCCGCGAATCCGGAGGCGGTACGTCTCGAATGAGTTAATAATGTCCT
Source organism: Semisulcospira habei (assembly GCA_036245525.1). Classification (NCBI taxonomy): domain Eukaryota; kingdom Metazoa; phylum Mollusca; class Gastropoda; family Semisulcospiridae; genus Semisulcospira; species Semisulcospira habei. The sequence goes on along the minus strand of BTPG01000001.1, from coordinate 72,217,736 downwards.
TAACAAAAATGATCAGATAATACGAACAATGATTTTAATGTTTCTCATGAAATTATATAGTCAAGTAGAAGATGAAGAAAAGGGCCAGAAGTCACTAGCCGTGAGGCCATGCGTCTTGCTAGACAAATGGTCTTTCTATGAACAATACAGCTAATAAGATAAAGGATCTTTACGATAAGTCCACAGCTATTGATGCCAGCGCCTTGAATGAGTTGAATTAATTTTGTTCTTTCCTCCGAGGTTGTCCTAATGGATGGAAACAGTATGATACCACATGTTACGGTATTGGAGAGTCGCCAATGACTTGGCCGGCTGCTCTGGTGAGTATACAGTGGACGACGCTCAAAGCCGGGCCCTCTACCGTCGTAATTGTTCAAAGATACACCTCTGAAACAGATGTTAAGAAACGCTGCACACAGGTTATGGCTTATTTAGACACAGGGGAAACTATTTCAGTACACATCTTTCAATCAAGTAACCTGACAATGAATCCACTCCGATCTAGAAATACAGCGCTATCAGTGCGAGAAAACTAAAAATAGACTGAACGCTAAACGGCGCAGAATAAATATGT